>JAOTAX010000196.1:18054823-18067486 GCA_025629825.1 Erythroxylum guanchezii | reverse complement strand
GCGAGCATCCACTGTCCAAGTACCAATGGTGCTTGCTGCCTCTTCCAAGGAAGGATATCTGCAGGAGATATTATTTGTCTTTTAGGTACCCAAATTTTCTTGGGTCCTTTAGGGTTAGTTTTGACACATGTCATAGTGTGATAATGATGCAACTGATGAGTTTTTTGATGAAAATGTGACTGATGAATCTTCTTTTTATGAGAAATCACCTTCTTTTTCTGCTGACTATGATTCTTGGTAAACCCTAATCCATTTTTGTCACTAGAGTGTCTATATTTCCCTAACATGTCGTTCATTTTCTTTGTCCTCTCAGTAAAAGTTGCTAGATCAGCTGAAAGGCTATTAATCCTTAGCTTTAGCTGATTGATCTCTTCGGATCTTTCTTCATCTTTCTTTTTCTTTATCTCGTCCACTTGCTTCTTTAAGCAGATGTTCTCTCTTTCTAACTCTTGTCTATTCTTTAGACTTTCTACATACTTTTTCTTTAACAGTTTGTACTGTTTCAGAATTGCATGAGAATCTTCTAGTAATTCTGAGTATGCATCTTGTAAATCTTTAAATTTTGAAGTTACCTCCTCATCACTTTCTTCTTCGACTACTAGGCATATATTTGCTTGTTCCGATGTCTCTGAGTTAGTATCTAATTCGGATGAATCGAGATCTTCTCAGATTGCCATCATGCTTTTCTTGCCTTCTCTATCCTTCTTTGTTTTTCTTTTCAGTAATTGACATTCTGACTTGTAATGCCCTGGTTTATTACACTCATAGCATATGAAGGGTGTCTTCTCAATCTTCCCATCATCTTTGCTATTCCTCTTGAAGGATGGATTTCCTTTAGCCTTTTTCTTCCACATATGTCTGATCTTTCTTGAGATGAAAGATAACTCATCATCTTCATCGCTCGAATCTTGATCTGATTCGCTGTAATCGTTATTCTTGGATTCTTCAATCTTTAGTGCTTTTGATGATGAATTCCTCTTTCTTTGAATCTTATGATTCTTCTGTCCGCCCTTCAATGCTATCGATTTATCCCATCTGGGCTTGTCTTCAGCATCGAGCTCAACTTTATGTATTTTTAGAGATCCAAGCAATTCATCAAGCTTTAGTACGCTTAAATCCTTGGCTTCTTATATAGCTGTAACTTTAGGTCTCCATTTCTTTGGTAGAATTCTTAAGATCTTACGAACATGGTCTTGATTATCGTAAGTCCTACCGAGAGCTTTAAGTCCATTGATAATTGTTTGAAATCTTCTAAACATCTGATCAATAGATTCTTCGTCTTTCATTTTAAACAGCTCATACTGATGTACAAGAATGCTTATCTTGGACTCCTTGACTTGATTTGTACCTTCGTGTGCGATGGATAATGTATCCCACATCTCCTTCGTAGTATCACATCCATGGACTTTATCGTACTCACTTCTGCTTAAGGCACAACTCAAAAAGAACTTTGCCTTTGAGTTTAGTTGAAATCTCGCTTTTTGATCAACCGACCATCTGATTCGTGGAATAGGATTTCCTTCTTCATCTACCGGTGTGTACGGTCTATTTTCTATTATGTTCCAAAGGTCAATATGAGTAGATTCGATAAAAAGCCGCATTATATCTTTCCATTAGTGATAATCTTCTCTGTTAAATGCAAGAGGTCTAGTGACTGAGGCACCTTCTGCTATATATATGTGTGATTCCGCCATGAATCTTTATCCACACTTTGTTACAGTGATCCTTGGACACCAAGCTCTAATACCAATTGAAGTGAATCACACATTAATAGAGACTTAATAACCTATATACAAATGCACAAGAAGGGGGGTTGAATTGTGTATTTCTTTTTACTAATCCCCTTTTTAAAACACTTTATTTAAAAGAAACTTGCTCCTTTCTCAAACTATTGAAAATCAATATTATGATATATTCTCGTATGAAAACAGTAAGATTGAAAATTCAAAGTTAAGAGAGAGTTGAGAGTTATGAGAGTGTTGACACAGTCGATTTATACTGGTTCACCCCAAACCGTGAGCTACGTCCAGTCCTCAGAAATTTTTTTGAGATTTCACTATCTTTCACAGCGTTACAAGTATTCTTTGATACCGAGCCTCTTCAGGTCTCTTACAGCAAGTATTCTTTCACACTTAGCCTCTTCAGGCTATCTGCTTTTCTTTCAACTGAAAGAGTTTTTGAGCTTCTGTTACAGAAAAAAATGATCGCTCAAGTTTTTCGCACAATAAGATTTCTAGCTTTTTCTTTCTAAAATCTCTTACTTCTCATAAATCGCTAAGCTTCTGCAGTCTTCGACTCCGACTCATATTTATAGCCTTCGTCTTCAATCGCTTCTTGATAACTGCTTCTTTCTTCTTGTTTCTTGATTTTTGAAGAATCAATTATTCAGTTGAGTTCTGTAACTAACTCAAACTAATTATAAGACCGACGTAGTATTGGTTCTTCCGTCTTACTTCCTTCCATCTGATTATTTAGATTGCGCCTTTCGTCTCTCTTTCTGTTTGCACCTTCCGTCTTACTTTCTGTTTGCTCCTTTTGTCTCACTTTCTGTTTGCACCTTCTGTCTTACTTTCTGTGTGCACCTTCCGTCTGATTTTCTATCGTCTAACTTTTATCTTTGTGCTTCCATCTGCTTTTCTATCGTCTGACTTTTATCTTTGCGCTTTCGTCTGATTTTTTCTTTGCTCCTTCCATCTTATATTCTTCTGCTTCCATCTTACTTTCTTCTTTCATTATTATTTGTTTTCCATCAAAATCATTTACGTGAAGTCATTTTGACTTAACACCAATCTCCTTACCTATTTGTGTTATGCATAGAGGTTCTGTTAACTATCCTCGAGATTAATATAGAAAAATGCATTAGATTCCAATACGACCAAAGATACAAAGGTACTAAAATATCTCACCTTGCATTTACAGATGACAAACTGCTATTTTAACCACCCCTTACAAAGAGTTTAAATTAGTTTTACGACTGAGAAGCAACCTAAAGAAGAGCTGATTTTATCTCTTAGAAAATGCCAAAAGGGATATCGTATTGAAAGAAATGGACATAGGGCTAAAACAAGACAAACTACCTATCAAATTCTTAGGGGTGTCAATATCCCAAAAAAGAATTGATGCTTCTAATTATAGGCCACTGATAGACAAATTCAACAGAAAAATCAATCATTGGTGTAATAGGTTCCTAAGTTATGGGAGAAGATTGCAATTAGTGTAAACCATATTGAATAACCTGGCTACAAACTAGATCAACTACCTTTCACTTGCAAAGTGTGTTTTAAAGGAGACATATAAGAAAATAAGGGATTTCCTATTGGATGGAGCAAACCACAACAACAACAAACCAAAAGTTAGATGGGGGTAAGATATGTTAACCAAAGAACCAAGGAGGTTTGGGGATCTACTCATCTAAACTGC
The DNA here is from genome assembly GCA_025629825.1 of Erythroxylum guanchezii. Taxonomy (NCBI): domain Eukaryota; kingdom Viridiplantae; phylum Streptophyta; class Magnoliopsida; order Malpighiales; family Erythroxylaceae; genus Erythroxylum; species Erythroxylum guanchezii. Next base: position 18,064,066 of record JAOTAX010000196.1, on the reverse strand, counting down.
TCAACAAAATCAGTTTGGAAAAGAAATTATGGTGGTTATCCAGTCAAAAAGATGAGTTATGGGTTAAGTGGGTACACATTGTATACATTAAAGGGAATAACATATAAAGCCTAAAAGTCTAGTAGAATATTTAATGAAATTTAAGGCAAACAATAGGGACTAGATAATGGATGTAGAACCTGGTTTTCCAAAAAAATAGGAACAGAGATTCAACATTATTTTTGTATAGCTAATGGAAGAAAAAAGGTCCATTATACAAAAATGAGGAGATATAACATCTAAAACTTGTTATTAATCAAAGCACAAAGGTTAGCAAGTTTATTAGAAACAGTTAATGGAAATGGCCTTACTATAATAGTAGAGGCATGGAAATCATCATAAACAATATGCCTATATGTCAAGAAGCAAAAGTGGATGACATCCTATGGAATGTTAATGGATCCAAAGCTTTTAACTCAAAAGCTTGTAGAAAATTTCTCCAAAAGAACTAAATAATAGAGTGAAGTGGAGAAAACTTGTATGGGACAATGATATCATCCCTTCACTTACATTCATTCTCTAGTTAGGGATTGTTGGGAGACTCCTAACTAAGGACATAATTAAGTTTCCAATAGCCTCATCAATATTTGAGTTGTGTTATGCCCACCCTGAATTACTATATCACATTATGGTCAGTTGCAGGTATACATCTAGAGAAGAATATAAGGACTGTTAAACACTAGAAAAATAGTCCATATATAGAATGACCTAATAGATAGGATGCTTACTCTGAGACGAGGAATAAGACATATTACAAAATATAGAAAATCAACCTTGCAACAATGGTGTACATCATTTGGCAAGAAAAGAACAAAAGAATTTTTAAGAAGGAGGTAAGAGACGAGGAACAACTATAATAGAAAATCATTCTTCAATATAGACTCAACCTGGTAGCAAGAAGAGTAATTGCGAATTTCTCTACTAAAATGGGGGAGAAGATGGTTACTAGATTAAAAATCATTATTCCAACTTGTAACTAGGGCACTTAGCTCCTTAATATTTTTTCCTAATGTACTTTTGATCATTGTAAGGTTGTCCATATATATTAATCAATAAATTACTTTTACTTGTTGAAAAAAAGAATAAGAATATATACAGATGTTAGGGTTTTCAGGAGGGGTAAATTGGTCCTTGAACAATTGTGCAAGTGGTGTATGATCGTGCAGGATATGTAGGGCTCTTGGCACGTGTCTGAGAAGTGCTCTAAAGATAATCATCTTTAACACTTATTGTACAAGTCTTTATGATTAATAAAATGGATTTTTTTAATTTGATGTTCATGTTCTTTATGAATTGATAGTGATCTTAAATCGAATTAATAAAGTCCTTGATACATTACATAGTATGAAGGAAATCATAATGAGATCAAGATAATGAGATTCCTATCGTGAGTAATTATGTTAGTGTCTAAATTATCCCTAGTCATAGGTTTAATGAGATGGGACATTATTAATCTGGGTAGACTAGCACATGTTAAACTCTTTGATTTGATTAAGTAGTGGATCTCATAAGTTGTAAGCGTGAGTTGTTTAGAGTTAACATGTGGATGCTTGCTAAAAGTAGTAAATACATTGGTTGACCTACCATGAGACAGTCATATAGATAATCTATTCTAGTGCCAATGATAGTCTCATTATAGCAATGCTGCAAATATCCTTAGACTTAAGGTGCTTAAGGATATCTTGGATATTGATTCTGTACTTTGACTCCATTCCTCGTTGCTTCTCAGAGGTTGCTCATAAGGTGGTGATTAGGTATAATTTAAGGTATGCAAAGGTAATTGAGTAGCCAATAAAGGATTTACCACTCCTAATAGGAGGAGATGATACCCACGGCTTCTTGTCGTAGTTATTACTCGGGAATCTCTGCCCAAAGTGGAAATGTCATGAAAATGGCCTTCAGTGACATATCCAATTGAGTAATGAGCCTCAGGGACAAGAACTAACATCACTTGGGCTATATACGCCGTAGTCAGTCTAGTGGGAGTTGACACTTTAACCATACTTTGAACTAAGTGGGGTATAGAATGGTGAAATGATGAATTGCACAGGAACATTGTCTATGGAAGGGTTAGTAGTCAAACGACTAACTTTCTGGTTAATTGGTGGTCATGATGTGTTGCTAGATACTATTTATGACTTGCTTGAATTAAGTGTTAATTTAAGTGGCCAATATGACTGGGAACCTAATGGGTCACACGCATTGGAGATGCGAAGAATGAGTAAAATGGTTTGGATGGGGATCTAAGATATGAAAGCTGCATGACTAAGCTACAAAAGTGTGGTACTTTGGGGTTATTTGATTGTGAATCATATGACACATTTGAATCTTGCTTTAACCTTTTAATAAGCAAGATGGCAGAATTTAAAGAAGGGGTGAATGTTTTCATGCTAAATTAAGTTAGATTAAAAGCCACTTAATTCCCACTAACTCTCCATTGATGTTGGGGATTAGAGGGAGGCCAAAAGGTGTCAAAGACACTCCATTTTTCATGCAAAGCTATAAGAAAACAAAGTTTCTTTTTGTGAATTGTTTACCATCTTCTAAAATACTCCCTCAAAGAACACACCACAAGGCTAACAATTTGTGTATATTCTAGCCATTCTTCCTAAAAGGTTTTAGGCTTCACTTTTTGTGTGGATATCATTATTGATGTCCTCCTTTGGTCGTTGTGGTTTACAACAACCCAAAGAGGTGAAGACAACGAATAACAAAGGAGATTGTAAGGTACACATCTTAAGTTCATGTTTTATTTTCCTACATCTAATGGCACCTGTTTGATTATGTATTTTCTAGGTTTCATTTTACTTTCCGCTGCGTATTCTGATAGTTGATGCATGTGATGCATGATCAAAACCTAATTGATCATGCAAGTGATACATAATTGTGCCAAAATGTGTAGTTATGCCATCTACAATATTGCATGGCCTTCCTCCCACAAAACTTTTCACGTTATGCACCATAATCATTCAACCATACTTCTTCTAGCTCATTTAACTATAAGAGTCTCTTTTCACCAGCTTTCTCCCAATCAAAATTCAAGGCCTTTATCACCCAATATGTCTTATACTCTAACACCACGGGCAAGTGACAAGCCTTTCCATAAATAAGTTGGAATGGTGTTGTATCAATTAGGGTCTTTAAAGTAGTTTGATAAGCCTATAAAGCATCATCAAGCTTCAATGCCTAATCTTTCCTTGAACTATTGACCATCTTCTCCAGTAATCTCTTAAGCTCATAATTAATAACCTCCACTTGCCTACTTGTTTACAGATGGTGTAGTGTGGCTACATAATGTTAGACTCAATATCTCTTAAAGAGAGTGTCGAAAGCTTTATTACAGAAATGGCCCCTTCCATTACTACTTATGGCTCCTGACACCCCATATCTATTAAATAACCTCTTGATGAACTTTTTCACCACCTTACCATCATCATTTGAAATTATCATTTCTTCATCCCATTGTGATACATAATCCACTTCAACTAAGTGTTCCTCATACAGGATGAGAATGGTCTTATGAAATCTAGACCCTACAAATCGAAAACTTCAACCCCTATAATGTTAGAAAGTGGCATCTCATCTCTCTTAGAAAGGTTTCCCACTCTTTGGCATCCATCATATTATGCAACAAATTCTTAAGCATGAACAAATTAGGCCAATAAAAACCGCATTCCAATACTTAAGCCACCATTTTGTTTGCTCCATAATTAAATCATATTATTGATTATTGGTTCGTGGAAATTCCTATCTTATGTTCGTAACTCTCTTAATACTATTAATAGCTAATCCATTAGTTGATTATTAGAAATATTTCTTGTTAAAACCCCTAGGATTGCTTTGTCGATTTATGAATTCCACTATTAGATTTGACCCTAATCCACAGGATTTATGTTTTCCTATTGTTAACGGGCATTTTATATTGATTTTAGATACATAATTTGCTAAACTCTTGTCCATTTAATGTTTAAATTACACTAATTAAGAGTTATTTGTTTTAATTCTAGGCACATATTAGATTTGGGTCCTTTAATAGCCTAAAGCAAGAAAAGCTCTAAATAGAAGCAAAGAAAGAGACCAAAACGGCACAGTAGTGGGAAGCAAAGAAGGGCCAAAAACACACAACCAATATGAAGAATATGCAGGTGCATGGACAAATAAAAAAGGTAGAATGCAGGCGTTTTGAAAAAGACCAGAAAAGAGGTGGTTTTGTGTGGACAAGAGTGTGGGACCATAAGGTTGATGGATTCAAGAGATAAAAGATAACAGGTTGGCGGCGGGGAGATAAAGGGCACGAGTTTCGTGGTGGACCAAAAACCCTTGGAAAAACATTCAAAACATAGAGAGAAAAGGAAGGCAAGTGGCGGCACAATACAGAGAGGAAGGAAGCGTGAGCTGATGGGATTCAATAAAGAAATAACGAAGCAGTTGGAAGCAAAAGATAGGAACAAAAGCAAGTGGCGGCTGCATTGATGGGAGTAGCAAAAGCAAGAAGAGCGTTGTGCGTGAATAAGGTGGTGTGGACCAACAAACCTTATTTGTCACATCAATGAATAGGAGAGAAAGAAGAGAAGCTGGCGGTGGAGAGAGAAGAGGAAAGAAGATAGCTGGGCATGCATAACATGACCACAAATCTTATTTGTCACATCAATGAATAGGAAGAGGAAGGACATAGCTGAAGTTGAAGCTAGTGGCGCGAGAGAAAATACAACAGCGGGAGAAGAATAAATTTTGGGTGTTTTTTAATTTTTTATTCCTTCTTTGTTTTAATTTATGTGGATTTAACCGATGCAATTATATATTATGACCATGATTTGTGTTGCATTGATGAATATGTGTGAGTAAGTTTTTTCATTTAAGGTTAGGATTGATATTAGATTAGGACAATTTTTTTGGTATTGGTTTTTGCTTGATTGAATGCATATTTAGTCCTAATTTACCTTGATCACTTAGATTAAGGCCTTAGATGATTGAATGCCATAACCAATGGGATTTAATTTATCGAAAAATTAATCAAGCAATATACTTGAAACTAAAGTGTAGACCAACCTTAGGATCTTGTGTGAGGATACCTAGGATTAATGAACTTAATTTTAGGCTTCTTGTCCTGAATGCCTTTTATTCCAAATTATCTATGAACCAAGTAGGTGACTCAGATTTAGAGGAGAAGGGAATTCCTATAAACACTAGGTTCGACTTGCTTAAGTGAGTAATTCTTAAATCAATCCACCGTTACAAGTTTTAGTGTTTAATCTAATTGATATCTGATACCTTAACCAATTTCTGTCATTTGATTAAATCTAGTCGTTTTTAATTCATACTTTGCATCTTGTATGTTTCCTTGATTCGCTTATTTTATTTTATTTTCATACCAATCAATTCTTGATCGTCTGAGTAATTTTGCATTGTTTAATTTAATTGTCTTGCATATTGGAATCCCTTAGGTACGATATCCAGTTCTTACCATTTTATATTACATGTCGACGGGGTAAGGTTGCCTCTAGCTGGTCTAGATAGAATTTAATTTATATTGTTTTGTTTAGACCGCAACACCTATCTCTAGATTTGTATGTAAGTCTTTTCAATTATGATAGATTTATTCATACAAGAGGTTTTCTCAATCTCAATCATATTAAATTAAATCATGTACTAATATTCTAGATATATTAGAACATGAATAAAAATGCATAATTGAATCACAATAACTCAATCAATATAATTACATTAAATAAAATATTAAAATATTTTTTATCCCAAATTATGGTTCATCACATCTAAACACTAAACATGTTTAGTTACTAATCATAGAAAACAAGACTCCCTACACTATGTGTAGACAATGCATTGGCCAATTGGCCCACTAAAACTTCCAAATTGTGAAAGGAAGATGCATGAGTCGTCTTAATTTAGTTAAATTTTGCTCCCATCCTCTTTTGGCTCTCATCTTGGCGTTTGAATATAAATTCAACACATCCATTAACTTATCGATCTTTGATTTTGATGAACTAAGCTTATCCTGATGAAATCCTAGTGGGCCTTAAGCTCTCATTTGATTTCCTGCATTATTAGTGAAGAGAAATTTGGGTGGTTCTTCCACCCATGATTATAGTTGTTTAAATAGGGATTACCTCCCTGACCATATTGTCCTCCTATAAAGTTGAGCTGCTCCACACTGTTGTTTTCCACTAAGAAGCAATCAGTGGTGATGTGACTTTCTTGTCCACATAACTCATATCCATGCTGAATTGCTTTGAGTGGGCTGAAAGATGTGACTTTCAGGCTATTTAATTGTTTGGTTTGCTACCTTAGCTTACAATGTTACCATTGAATATATAGTAAACACTCCCTTTTAATCTCAAAAAGTTAACTACTATCAACTTCTTTTCGATGTCTAAAGACATCTATTGTTTGCCATATTTTCTAGCAAGTCATGCGTCACCTTTAACTATTTTCCTTATTAAGGAGTTGCCAGTTGTTGCATCAATGGTTTCTCACATGGGTGGATTCACTCCATTGTAGAATGTTTGTAGAAGGAACTCCTTTGATAAGTTATAATGTGGAAAACTCCTTTTGCAATTCCTTGAATCGCTCCTATGCTTCATATAAGGACTCCCCTTCGTTTTACTAGAAATTTGTAATTTCCTTTATGAACCATGTAGTCTTTGTCAAAAGCAAGTACTTGGCCAAGAAGGCTTGCACCAGCAGCTTCTATGTTGTGGTGTTCATTGGTTAAGTGAATTTAACCATGCCTTAGCTCGATCCGTAAATGTAAAAGAAAGAGAATCCTTTTAGTTGCATCTTTCAACATCCCATTATAACTTAAGGTACGAAAAATTCTAGGACATTGGCAAGATGAGCATTTAGGTCCTCATTGACTAGTCAATAAAATTGCACATTAGTATATAGTAAACCTCATTGACAAGTTAGAATGAAGTTAATCAATAATAGAAACTTAGGGGCTATTCTATCCTAGTTTTTTCTTCTCTTTATCTTGTTAATTCAATTATGTTTGATCCTAGATATCCTAAGTTTTTGATTACCCTCCCATGAGATCTAGTTAAGTAATCCCAATTGAAATAGATAACGATTGAATTGCATCCTCTCAATTCACAAAAGTACTCATAATTACTCAATTGTGATAACTTGTATGAAACATTCTTTACCAAGAATATAAAGAACATTTACAATGCCAAGTATGTTGAGTTTAAGTCCTTTAAGCTTCATAGATGGGTTAATGATGGTGATATATTTTATAAGTATATTATGACCATATATAGCTTAGCTGACGAACTAACTGAAGGGCTTAGCCCTATATTTTCTCGTAGATATATAGGCAACATAAGTATTTTGTTTTCTTATGATGTTTTGTGAGATTTTGTGGCTATTATGTTATATTTTTACAATTTTTGATATTAATAAAGTTGTAGATTATATATATATAATTTGTTATATTATGATATTTAAAATGCATACTATTATTATTTTATTATATTTGTGAACTTATAATTCTTTTTTTATCTTAAGACATTTTGTAAAAGGTTGGTTATGATTAATCTTTCTGGTTAATGGCTATTTATAGAGTGATATATCTTTTTATTGGTTAACCTCTATATAATGTTGCTCATCTTTTTTTTTAATGGATCATAAGTCCTATTTTGAGATTCGAATCTCAATTTATGATTGAATTGATGTGCTTGTGCATAATTTATGAATTTAATATCATAGATACAAGTCATAATACATTAGTAATACATTAAAGGGTTAATTTAGTGAGTTATTTATGTTTGTGATTATAAGGGGTAGTAAACTTATTACAACATATAGTAACTGTCATGGTCTAGTATTAATGGTTAATCGAATGGAGTTGTTTAGGCTGAGATACTTCTTAAAATTTGTGTGCAAACTTATTAAATTTGTAATTGGACTCAATTAATTCATTTTAAAAATTTTAAAATAAATTATTGATTCTTATTAGTTTTTCTTAAGTAAGAGGATGTTATAATTTTTCTGTATGAAATACAACTAATTAGTCTTTTGTTTTGGATTTGAGTCAAATAGATACATTTACGGCGTGTAGTTATATTAGTGATGTTGTTTTGATCTTGATCTTCTCAATATTATGATTGTTGAGTGTGATATAATTGTTGTGTAGATCTTTTAAAATACCTTGATAATAGGGGGCAATCCTTTAACTAGTAAGTCTAAGTTTCCCTTGTCATCCTATAACCCTATATAAATGACTTCTAAATGATTATATTTATATCATATAATTTAACTTAAAATAATGGGAGAGAGAAGAGAAAAATTAGATAATTATCTTTGGATTTTCAAATGTACAAATATGACGATTCAACAAATTTCAAGAACAATACTCAGGTTTTTTAATCTAAGTATTTTTAATAACTTTTAATATTTATGCATCAATTTAAATTAGGATGTATAAAATGTTATTTAATGATCATCTTGTCTTTAATATATGTAATTTTTAAAGATGTTATCTACTTTACCCTATATTCTTTTGTTTGTTTTGCTCTTTTACTTATAGTGAAAAATATAAGGATCAATAGTTTTCAATTGTGATATTTCTATATGAAATAGTGGCAATACCTGAACCAAGCAGTGGCCTAGTGAATCTAAGGCCTTGTCTGGTTGGCATAGATTCTTGCTTCAAAAAGTAATCTTTTTCCTAAAATTTATATTATCATGTTTAGTTCATTTTTTTTGAGTAGTTAGGAAAGTAAAAGCCTTTCTCAATCTAGGGAAAGTAGTAACACTTTACTTAGATTCTAAATCCCAACATCCCCTTAGTATTTAGATTACTTTCCTTAATAAGTTAATCTAAAAAATACACTAGTCAATTTAACAATTCCTTCTCTCTCAACTCTATGACAACTCTTTTATAAAACCTACCTCCTGTTCAACCAATATTACGAATACCATACCGGACTGGGTTCTGGTGCGGGTACTAGTTAATACCGAGTACCGTTTCGGGTAAGTTTTTAAAATTATGAAATAATCCCTAATTTTTTAAAAAATTACAAAATGGTCTATTGTCATATTATACAGTTGTACTGTATGTTTTTAACTCTGTCTCTAAAAATCATAATAATAAATAATAATCACAATTTTAATTTAATAATTATTAATAAATATAATTAAATTTAAAATATATTTTAAAAATATATAAATTTCAAATAAATTTTG
>JAOTAX010000196.1:18042576-18054723 GCA_025629825.1 Erythroxylum guanchezii | reverse complement strand
AATTTTTTAAAAAAATTTTGCAAAAAGTTTCCTTATTTTTTAAAATTTTCTATATCGGCTGGTATTTGGCCGGTATTATCCGAAACGGGCCGATATCAACCGGTATTTAAATCTGGTACGACCACTCTTTATTTTGTACTAGTTTTGGTCCAGTACGATACGTACCGGTATTCATAATACTGTCTTCAACTATTTTTATTGTTCTTCCGTTAGTAGAATTTTAAATATTTTTGCTTAGAAATTTCAATCGACAATCTTCAAGTTCATATTTTTCCTTATTTAATGATTTTAATTTTTATTCGATTTGTAGGGATATAATTGAAAACACAAGTCAAAATTAAGTTATATTTTATGAAATACTGTTATATACCGAGCACTATAATAAGAATCCACCCAACTGTCCTATTAGAATTCTTATAAGTATCCAAATATATAAATATCTTTATTTTCCATAAATTTATTTTCTGAAGAATCATATTCTAAATTTATTTTACTTTTTTGCCTAACCAATTAGAGCGGAAATGCAATATGCCTTTGCAGATGACGAGTTTGTAAGTACACCCAAGGGTCTCTTCAAAAAAAGTACACCCAAGGGATGAGAATCTACAGATTTTGGGTGAAAAATCGCGGTTACTTATAATATATGCCAATACTTGATCAATGAACCTTTGGTCCTAGTACAAGAGAAATAGATTGTCACAGATGTCAAAAGTTCTCGTACAAATTTGACCTGCAAATTTTTACATACATAAGACCTGAAAAGAGAGAATTAAGCAAAGCAAAAGAGCCCAGAACCTGACTGCTTCAACAAGTAGTTATTTGACGCATTCACTTCAAGGACGTCCTGCTTTGCTTATTATTTCATACAAATTAATGCTAGATTGATGGAGATGTAAGAAGACTGCTAGAGGCCGTATGCTCTCTCTCTAGACCTCTTTAAGCCCAGAATTACTAGGAGCAGTCCCACATAATCCCAATTGTAAGTTCTCTCAAGAAGCAGCAACTTGTTTGTATTCCATGGAGGAAATCTATACCAAAAATCAGTGAGGAAGCTCCTTCTTGCCACTGCCTTGTAATGGCTAAACGTGTCGAAAGAAAATTTTCCGTGGTATTTGCCCATCCCACATTCACCAATCCCTCCAAATGGTAAGCTGTCTGCTGCATACTGCACCAAAAAAAAAAAAACACGTATTGCATTAACTTGATAATTCAGTTTTTGATAAATAATGATTAGCTTCAGTTCAAAAGGGTGAAAACAGCAAGGTAAACTGTATTACTTGAATGACTGCATCATTGAACACCAAGCTTCCTGAAGATGTCTCAGATAGTATTCTCCTCCTCAATAATTCATTATTGCTAAAGGCATATATTGCTAGTGGCTTCGGCCTTGAGTTTATGAACTCAATACTGTCTTCAATGCTCTCCAACTGTTTTAAACAGAAATGAAATTATGATAATCAATAGCTTCCACACTGCATATTTACATCAAGACTTCAAGATTCGACCCTATCCTGAGTACAGTCATGAAAGAAGCGCAAGATGCTTCTTACTGTGATTACGGGAAGCAGTGGGCCAAATATTTCTTCTGTCATTACTGCGGAGTTAAGTGGGGGATCTAACAGGATTGTTGGCTCAATGAACCTACAAAAGAGTTAGGTACGTGAATGTAGAATGGGATGAATTGTTAAGTTGATCTACCAAGACACTAGTCTGCAAGCTAGGATAAGGAAAACGAGAGATGAGACTGTGTGCAACATTTACAGATTCTCCTCATCCATTGAACCGCCATATACAACAGAATTCTGGACTGCAAAATCATTTAGAAAGTTCTTCAATCTTAAGAAATGCTTTCTGTTAACTATTCTTGCAATGGTGTTTGAAACTCTTGGATTTTCCCCAAACATTTTCTTGATCATGATCTTCATCAATCCCACCTGCAAAGAAGTAGACGCCAATCTACGTATTGTCACTTGCATGGTAGATACGGAATTTTAGTTTATACAGTTTCTTGCTTTTTAGTTCTTTCACATTCATACCACAGTGGAAGCAAATCTCTTTTCCACTAGCACATAGTCAATTGCTATACATGCTTGTCCCGCACACGCACCGTATTTTGACACGATAATCCTATTTACTGTCACCTTAGGAAAAAAAGGAGAAATTAAAAGCAATTAGCATCTTAAATTTCTTTTTATAGCTTGGTAAAGTTACTATATGATGAACATGGATAATAGTACCTCTCTGTCCCAAGAAGAAGAAAGGGAATCAACAATAGCAGGACATTTTCCGCCCATTTCCAGGACAACTGGGGTTAGATACTTCACGGCAGCTGACATAATTATCCGACCGACTTTTTGACTTCCTATACATTGATTCGCAGTTCAACAAAATGATGATAAATTTAGAAACATGAACCTCGTGAATGACAGTCAACTAAACAACACTGTTTTATCACTGCAAATTATTGTATTGGTTAGTCCAATGATATTGTAGCAGGTTGAAAGTGATTTCTTCATTGATAAACTGGATCTAAAGAAAAAAAATATTATTATATAAGACAAAGTGCATATGAATATTAATAACCTGATTTCGTAGCGTAGAGGTAAAGAGCTCATGACATCAGGCTAATTTGTTAACTATCTCTATACCTGGGATCATGCTTTCAAGTTTACTACTGAGAATGTGCTCGTGCGTTCAAGTGTACCTGTGAAGAAGATTTTGTCCCATTTCTGCTGTAGAAGTTGTTCCCCAACATCTGGTCCACCTTGGATAACCTTAATAGCTTTGTCGTCTAGGTAAGTGGTCATACATGTGGCTAGAAGATGAGCACAAGCAGGGGCCATTTCTGAAGGTTTTATAACCGCTGTGTTTCCTGCAGCTAGTGCTCCTATAAGTGGTTCTAAGGACAGCCCTTCGGATTCAATGCAGAAAACAAGTTAGCAACTTGATGATCGCTCTGAGAATACTAATCAAGTTAAATTTGAAGGTCAGAACAAATTATAGAGAAGAAACTAGAAATTTATTTACCAAAGGGAAAATTCCAAGATGACAAAATGAGGACAAGACCGAGAGGCTCTGCCACCAATTCGGCAGACGTAAGCAAAGCAACTAAAGGGAGCTTCGCCTGTAAAGAATTTTGATTATTACTAATGCAGCAGTTATCCCTCCAAGAAAAAGTAGAAACTTTGCAAACATCATTTAGAAAGAAACCATTCATGAACTCAAGAAAACACATCCAAGTATCTCTTATAGTAAGAAATGAAAGAATGCAGTTTAAGTAGTACAGAAACAATTACCTTTTTTCCTGACATCCAATCTTTCAGATTTTTCAGTGCAAAAATTGTTGATTTTATTAACGTTCCTACCTGCAAAAGGACTTGGAAGTTTTTCTAATCACAGGAGATATCTAACTTTTTATAAATTGGCTGTTTTCCCACGGATTAAGCACTTCTGAAGTAACTAGAAGTGGGTTCATGTTCTCATATGCCATTGAAAACGTCGAAGTGAAAACTAAACTTGAATGGAAAGTAAATAAGGATTAATCAATCAACCATTTCACTTACCTCGTCCCTATATCCCTCAAGGTGATGCTTTCCTAAGTCTATTCTCAGAGCCTCAAATATTTCATTCTCTTTCTCTCTGAGGAACAAGAGCAAACCTTCAAGCTGAGACTGTCTCCAAGCTGCATTTCTCGTCTTTCCAGTCCTAAAATAATCTTTCAAGGTCTTAACTTCACCCTCCAAAGTCTGCAAACTCTCCATTTTTCGATGACTGCCAGATCTCCAAATTGTGGCAATATCAATTAACATTCTCCATGTTAACTACCTCCCTTATAACGTCTGAGCATTGGTCCTAGCTTGTCCCAAAGGACGTGAGGTCCAGGGGACCTCTTGACTTGTCATGGGTTGGAGTTAGGTATGAGTCATCCATAGTGCCCACTCAACAACTAATAATTAAGTCAAACAATGGAAGGGATTGAATAATGTCATATAGTCCCTTTTAATATTTTGTTAGTTATTTTTAACGGTTTAGTTTCATGCTTTGGATCATTTAGTTTAGATTGACATGTGATCATGTATACGCGAAGTTCTTACACCAGCTTATTACGACGCCCTTTTTGAAATTTAATATCAGTTTTTGTTCCCTTTCTTAAGTATTATTAGAGTCGTTTAGGGGCTGTTAGGCTTGTCTTCTTTAGTTTGTATTGCGCATCCAGACAGGAGTGGTGGCTTTGACTTTTGATGATAGGACAAGGGCTAGTTTTTCGGTGAGTTTCAGGTCTAGAAGAAGAAAAGATGTTGACAAATTACAAATAAGTTCTTGGAACATCGAGATCCTTATAAGGAAGTCTTTAGAACTAGTAGAGACTTTAGAAAAATATAAGATTCATATAACGTGCGTCTAGGACACAAGGTGAATGGGGCTAAGCAAAAGAGATTAATGGGTTTAAACTTTGATATTTACGGTATTCGAGAAGACAAAATGAGTTAGGTATCTTGATTGGCAAGGAACTCATATATCATATTATGGGGGTAAAAGGGACTAATGATAAGATTATATCCTTAAAGATTGTGGTGAAGGGCGTTGTTTCAAATGTGGAGTGTGCTTATGCACTTCAAGTAGGGTTAGATGAACATCTTAAGCGCCAATTTTGGGAAGAGCTAGATGAGGTGATTCAGCAAATCCTCCCTAACGAGAGAGTTATTCTAGGAGGAAACTTTAATGGTCACATAGAAGCAACCTCGGATGGTTACTCATGGATTTATGAGAGTTTCAGGTATGGTGAACAGAATGATAGCAGGGCTACTTTGTTGGATTTTGTAGTAGTGTTTAAGTTGGTGATAGTCATTTCTTTTTTTAAGGATTGCAAGATGATACCTAATGCTTATTTATCAACTCAACAAAGATTGTTGGATCTTATTATTAAGGGTTAGAGGAAGAAGAGATGTCTTAGGAGGTGTACCAGAGTCAAATGGTAGAATTTGTAAAGGGATACAATGAAACAATTTAGGGATAGAGTAATGTAGGGAGAAGAATGGAAATTAGTAGGAGATGCTAACTCGATGTGCGAGATAGTTGCAACTCTTTCAAGGAGTAAAGTTCAAGGAGTAAAGTTATAGAGACCTTGGGTGTTTCTAAAGAGCCTAAGGGTAGTTAGAGGCAGTCCTAATGGTTAGAATGAAGTTATACAAGAAAAAAATAAAATTAAGAAGGTTACTTATAAAGCTCTATTGAATCGCACCATAGAGGTGGAGATAATAGGTGATAGGAAAAGTTATAAACTGCCAAAAAAATAGGTGAAGGAGATAATTTCATAAGCTAAAAGTGAAGCTTATAAGAAACTATACCAATGATTGGAAACTAAAGATGGAGAAAAGGATATTTTTAAGTTGACGAGAGCTAAGGAACGAAAAGCGATAGACTTAGATTAAGTTTGTTGTATAAAATACAAATTAGGGCAGGTGCTTGTAGCTAAAATGACATTAAAAGACGATGGCAGAGGTACTTCTATAACTTTTTTAATGAAGGCTTAGAGGATAACATCTATTTAGCTAATATTAGCACACCCGAGAGGTTTAGTAACTTTACTTGTTGTTGATAGATTACAAAGGAAGAAATTAAAAAAAAAGTTCAGGGAGATGAAGAGTAGAAGGATATTAGGACCTATTGAGATACCTATAAAGATGTGGAAGAGCTTAGGTGAAGAGGGTATTACATGGCTAGCCAAGATTTTTAATGTGATCCTTAAGTCTGCCAAAATGCCGAATGAGTGGAGATTTAGTATGTTAATTCCTTTATACAAGAATAAAAGGGACATGCAAAGCTATAATCACTATAGAAGCATCAAATTATTTAGTCACACCATGATGTTATAGGAGAAGGTGATTGAGAAGAGATTGAGATATAACGCTTCTATCTTGAAAAACTAATTTGGCTTTATACCAAAAAGGTCTACTATAGAAGCTTTATATCTCCTTAGAAGATTAATGGAATATTATAGGGAAAGACAACGTAACCTATACATGATTTTTATTGATTTAAAGAAGGCGTATGATAGGGTACCTGGAGAAATCATGTAGAGGTGATTAGAAGTTAAAGAAGTTCTTATGATTTACATACTAGTTATTAGGGATATGTAGGAAGGTTTAAAAACTAGAGTAAGGACGATAGGACGAGATATAAAGCATTTTCTATCAATATTGGACTATACTAGGGCTCCTTTTTTAGCCCCTTTTTATTCGCAATAGTGATTGATGAGCTCACCAAGAATATCCATGGGGATGTGCCTTGGTGTATATTGTTTGCTGATGACATTCTTTGAATAGATGAGATAAAAGAGAATGTCAATGTCAAGCTTAATCCTTAGAGTGATACATTAAAGTTAAAGGGCTTCAAATTTAGTAAGACTAAGATTGAATACATGGAGTGTAATTTTTTAGAACATAGGGTGGCTTCCGATATGAAAGTAAAGATTGGTTCAGAAGTTATACTATAAAAGAAGTGTTTTAAGTACTAGGATTTATCATCTAAAGCAATAGAGAGATTGATGAAGACATAGTTCACCGGATCAGAACAGGATGACTTAAATGGAGAAGTATATTAGGAGTTTTAGGTGATAAAAAGATAACACTCAAGCTTAAAGGTAAATTCTATCATTTAGAATTAGGTTGACCATGCTCTATGGGGCAGAGTGTTGGCCTATCAAATAGGTGCATAATCATAAGCTACTGGTGACAAAGGTGAGGAT
Organism: Erythroxylum guanchezii; assembly: GCA_025629825.1. Taxonomy (NCBI): domain Eukaryota; kingdom Viridiplantae; phylum Streptophyta; class Magnoliopsida; order Malpighiales; family Erythroxylaceae; genus Erythroxylum; species Erythroxylum guanchezii. Next base: position 18,047,975 of record JAOTAX010000196.1, on the reverse strand, counting down.
GTTTCGTTGGATGTGAAATCTTATTAGAAGAGATAAGGTCAAAAATATAATGGTAAGGGACAAACTAAAGGTGACTAATATTATTGAAATATTAAAAGAGACAAGGCTTAGGTGATTTGGACATGTTAAAAGGAAATACCCAGATGCTCTAGTGAAAAGATACAAAAAGATTGTACTTAGAGATTATAAGAGTGAAAAAGGAAGGTCTAAGAAGAATTAAGGGGAAGTGATTAAGAATATGATATGACATTGCTAAAACCTACTGAAGACATAACTCGCAATAAAAAACTCTGGCATACTAGGATGTAAATAAAGAATCTCTCTTTAAAACATCCTTGTTATTCTCAAAGGTCTTTTAGGATTTTACTCTAGTAGTTAACCTAAACTTTTAAATATGTAATACTTACCTTTTAAGAATTTAACCTAAAATTTTCCCTACTTAACCTAATAATAATAATAATAAACACTATAGATTTTCATCCACTCCAAATAACTATCATCCCTTACAAACTCATAAATTCTCCACAGGGTAATAAATTCTAGCTATCTTTTTTTGCTTTACCTATTGAGTGTCCAAAGCATCACACAATTTTATCTAAAACTTGGTTGTTTCTTTCTCAATTTACTTTTTTTTTCACGTAAAGTATTTTACTGTTAGCGTCCTTAAAATATAGTAGAAATGATAGCACAAAGGTTAACAAGGCTTATATTGTCTGTGGCTAACAACTTTGTAAGACGCCACCTAAATGCAACACCTTCTAAACTCCCAGTCTTAATATAAATGTAGGGACTACAATCCTAAATCCCTAAGAGAGCTACAACATAATAAAATACTAGAATTTGTGAGAAATTCAGGCAACTAGCAACACGTCCAGTTCACATATGGTAAGATCTCTGTTGGAATGTAACTTGATTTAGTGTTGTTGTAAAGTTTAAGTTCAACTGTAACGAAGTGGTTAGCTTATCTTGTATTAGGTGTGCTTTACTTGTATTAGTTGTAATGACAATGCAGATCATCTCTGTACACTTTTGTAATCATTGTATTTTTTGAATTGCAATATGGTGTATCTTAACATGGTTGAGATATATATATTTTGAATGCAATGGAAGGAACACACAATTTTTGTTTGTTCTGATTCTCATTCTTGAATTACAAGCTCTTTACAGTACTCAAGTCTTTGTATTTCTTTACATGGTATCAGAGCAATCTTGATCTTGTAAGGGACTTGTGATTCAAAAGAAAAAAACCATAAACACTTAACCTCACTCACTCACATTAGCTTTTTCAAAAATCTTAACCAATGACTTCTACACCTTTGAGGACTACACCACCGATCTTTAATGGCCAAAACTACCAAATTTGGGCCGTGAAGATGAAGACATACCTGAGATCACTTGATCTTTGGGATTATGTTGATGGTAAGGAAGTGAATCCTCTTCCCAACAATCCCACAGTAAACCAACTCAAACATCATACTGAAGAAATTGCTAAGAAATTTCGTGCACTTTCATGCATTCACTCTTCTGTGGATGACGTGATTTTCACTAGGATCATAGCTTGTGAATCTGCCAAAGATGCTTGGGAAAGATTAAAGCAAGAGTTCCAAGGCAATGATAAAACAAGGAAGATGCAAATACTCAATCTGAGGAAAGAGTTTGAAATGCATCGCATGAAGAAGTCAGACAAAATTAAAGATTATATTGACAGAACTATGAAAATTGTCAATGAGATAAGGTTGTTGGGGGAACAACTTGAAGAGAAGAGAATCGTGAAGAAGGTCATGGTGACACTTCCAAAGAGGTTTTAATCCAAAATTTCCTCTTTTGAAGACAATTGGGACATGGAGCAAATCACAGTCACAGAACTTGCAAATACATTGCAAGTTGCGGAACAAAGAAAAGCATTTCATGAGGAGAAGAGTTCAAGTGAAAGAGCATATGCAACTGCTCAAAAATTCAAACCAAGTGGCCCCTAGAGATTTTCTTATGGCAGAAAAGGTAAGGAGAAGGTTGAACATAAGAACAAAGGGAAGTTTAGAAAAAATAAATTTCCTCCCTGTCCTCACTGTTAAAAGACAAATCATTCAAGAGATTTTTGTTGGTTTAGGCCAAATGTTCAATGCAAAGCTTACAAACAGTTTGGCCATATTGAAAACGTCTGCCAGTCAAACCAAAAGAAGCAAGCTCAAGCTCAGCCTACTCAAGTTGCTGAAAGTACAGAAGAGCACGAAGAAGAGTTGTTTGCTGCAGTTGAAGAAATATGTGTAGCTACTCAAAATTCTGGAATTTGGCTTGTTGACAGTGACTACACAAATCACTTGATAGTTAACCATACCATTTTCAAAAACATGGATCAAAATTTTTCTTGCAACGTGAAGTTTGGAGATGGCAGATTGGTGAATGCTAAAGGGAAAGGTACAATTCTTGTCCAAACTCCTTCTGGACTGAAAAATATTGCAAATGTTTTATATGTACCTGAGATTGACATGAACTTGTTAAGTGTTGGCCAATTGCTTAAGAAAGACTATAAGTTGTCATTTGAAAATAAAATATGCACTATTTAAAATCCATTTAGAGCTGAAATCCTGTCTGTTGAAATGAAGAGGAGAAATTCTCCCATTGAATGGTCTAATGTTGTTGCAAGTGTACATATAAGTGTCGAAGATAATACTTGTCTATGGTATAAAAGATTTGGACACACTAATTTCACTTCACTGAAGCAGCTGCAAGATCTTGAACTTGTAAATGATTTAAATTCTATAAATGATTTCACTGGTGTGTGTGGAACCTGTCAATTGGGAAAGTTGAGCAAGTCTCCTTTTCCTGTGAATCAAGCTTTAAGAGCGACAAAAAAATTGTAGCTGGTACATTCTGATGTTTGTGGCCCAATGAGTATTGCCATAATCAACTCTAGCAGGTATTTCCTCTTATTCACAGATGATTTCTCAAGATATTGCTAGGTTTATTTTTTGAAGCAGGAAAGTGAGGTTCTAAAAAATTTTGCAAAGTTCAAAGCACATTGATTTTAAAGGAACCGCTGAAAATTAGTGTGCTTTGTCAATAAAGACCTTAAAGTCTGATAATGACACCGAATACACATCAAATGCCTTCAGAGAGTTTTTTTTCAAGCTGTTGGAATTCATAATCAACCGATAGTCACCTATTCACCTCAGCAAAATGGTGCCTGTGAAAGGAAGAACATAACCATTATGAACATGGCTCGATGTTTGTTGCTAAAGAAGAAATTGCCTAAAATTATGTGGGCTGAAGCAGTCAACACTACTGTCTACTTGCAAAATAGACTTCCAACCTAGGTTGTTGAAGGCAAGACTCCTTTTGAAGCTTAGTTTAAAGCAAAACCATTTGCAGCTCATCTCAAAGTCTTTGACTATGTATGTTATTCCTACGTGCCAGAAGTTAAAAGGGATAAACTTGATCAATGTGTTGAGCCTGGAATTTTTTTTGGCTATAGCGGTGTCTCTAAAGGGTATAGAATTTCAAATCCTCTCACAAATCAAGTTTATATGAGTAGGAGTGTGAAATTTGATGAAGCTGCTGTATGGGATTGGAAAAGAAACTCTATTGCATCCACTTCTCAAGTTGAAAATGATGAAGTTATGGAAGAACAACAGGATGTCATGAGTGATGATTCTGATGAAGATGTTGCTATAAGAGGCACGAGAACACTAGATGATATTTACACTCGATGTAATGATGCAGCACATGAACCTGTAGACATCAACGAAGCCTTGAATTGTGAAAATTAGAGAGCTGCAATGGAGGAGGTGCTCAGAATGATCAACAAAAATGACACATGGGTGTTAGTGTCAAAACCTGTAGATAAGGAAGTTATAGGCCTGAAGTGGAACTTTAAACTGAAACTCAATCCGGATGAGACCATCAACAAATTCAAAGCATGTTTGGTTGTCAAGGGATATTCTTTGAAGTAAGGCATTGATTTTAATGAAAATTTTGCTCCTGGAGCGAGGTTTAACATAATCAGAATGCTTCTCTCCATTATAGCACACCTCAAGTGGCAAGTCTTTTAGTTGGATGTCAAGTCTACCTTTCTGAATGGCATACTTGAAGAAGAAATCTTCGTAGAACAACCAGAGGGATTTGAAAAGGATGTAGACAAAGTGTATTTGCCGAAGAAAGCCTTGTATGGACTCAATCAAGCTCCAAGGGCATAGTATGCAAGAATTGATGAATACCTACTAGAATTTGGTTTCCTGAAAAGCTGCAATGAAGCTACTCTATATTTCAAAAATTCTGAAGCTGAAACTCTGGTGGTTTCTGTATATGTTGATGACCTTTTGATAACTAGAAGCAATTTAATGCTATTGTGAAATTCAAGGCTGAAATGGAGCAAGTCTTTGAGATGAATGATTTGGGAATGATGTCTTATTTTTCTTGGAATACAAGTTAGGCAATGTACTCAAGGCATTTTTAGTTCCCAAGACAAATATGCTCGTGGATTGCTAAATAAATTCTGTCTGGAAAAATTCAAATCAATGAGCACTCCTGGAGTCTAAGGTACAAAGCTAATGAACAATGATGGCTCAGGTCCAACTGATGCCACATTATACAGATGTGTAGTAGGTTTCCCTGCTATATCTATCAATAACCAGACCAGACATTATGTTTGCCACAAGTTTGTTGTCTAAGTTCATGAGTTCACCAACTGAACTCCATTTCAAGGCAGTCAAAAGGATCCTGAGGTACTTGCAAGGTACTCTAAACTATGGATTGCATTACAAACCGTCTGGTTGTGTGAATTTAATTAGATTCACTAATAGTGATTGGGCTGGATATTTAGAAGATATGAAAAGTACTTCAGGTTATTGTTTCTCCCTTGGTTTGGCTATGATTTGTTGGAGCACGAAGAAGCAAGGTTCAATTGCTCAATCTACAGTTGAAGCTGAGTATATTGCTGCCTCTACTGGTGTAAATCAATGCTTGTGGTTAAGGAAAGTCCTGCTTGATTTGAATTTCAAGCAAGAGAAGGCAACAGGAATTTTCTGTGATAACAAGTCTGCTATGGCCATGGTGAAAAATCTAGTGTTTCATAGAAAAACCAAGCATATTAAGATCAAATATCATGCAATTTATGAAGCAGAAAAAGAAAAACAAGTCAAATTGCTGCATTACTCCTCAGAAAATCAATTGGCAGATATCTTTACCAAGTCATTACAGAAACTTCGATTTGAACAACTCAGGGAAAAACTTGGGATTTTCAACGACACTTGCATCAAGGAGGAGTGTTGGAATGTAACTATTAAGCCCTTTAAATTGCATATATTTTGGGCGTAATTGTTGTGTAGGTGTTGAAATTATTATCCGAATTTAATGGAATTGTTCTATAATTGTTTACAGATGGTTTTCAACACTCTAAGGAC
>JAOTAX010000196.1:18008215-18040835 GCA_025629825.1 Erythroxylum guanchezii | reverse complement strand
CTATTTTAATATAATAAATTAGTTATATTTATTACTTAAAATATTAAATCAATAAAATTTTCCAACTCTTCAAAAATATTTTAAAATTTAAAAGTACTCTTACTAAAATAATGAAAGTTTTATTTAAAATTTAAAATAATTTGCAATATTTGTCATTGAATAGTTAGACTATAATGAATATAAATTTCAATTAGATTTAATTTAACTTATATATATATATAAAAGATCAAATTGAATCGAGTCAAGAAACAAGAATAAACATGTAAACTTGAAGATATTAAAAACCATGAAAATTATTTTTAGTTTTTAGTATATATAATAAAATATTAAGCAAGAGTTTGATACAAATTAGTTATATTAATTGGTTAAATAATTAGTATTAATTTAATCACTTATGTAATATTTATTAATAAATATTAAAAATAAATCAATATTTTATTAAAATAAGTATATTAATAATTGATATTTCTATTTTAATATAATAAATTAGTTATATTTATTACTTAAAATATTAAATCAATAAAATTTTCCAACTCTTCAAAAATCTTTTAAAATTTAAAAGTACTCTTATTAAAATAATGAATGTTTTATTTAACATTTAAAATAATTTGCAATATTTGTCATCGAATAGTTAGACTATAATGAATATAAATTTCAATATATATATATATATATATATATATAAGATCAAATCGATTTGAGTCAAGAAACAAGAATAAACATGTAAACTTGAAGATATTAAAAACCATGAAAATTAATATCTTCAAGTTTACATGTTTATTCTTGTTTCTTGACTCAAATCAATTTGACTTACAAGAAAACGCGAGGAATTTGATCTAGTGCTTAAACTCTTTGACAACTCAAGGTTATAATTGACTTGCCTTAGCTTTTAGATCTTGGCTTTACTTATAGGCCTTTGGGATACAACAACCGGCTTGGATTAGTATCATGGGTCTTCCACTTTTGCTATAGCATTATAGATGAATGACTATCAAAGTGAACTCACATTTACTAGCTTGTAATACTTATAACCAAATAGTCAAATTTATACCATTGACTTCGAGAATCATGCGATATGATTGCCAAGATTATTGCAAAATAATTCGTGTACGTTGTTGATAAGCTTTATATAGAAAACTTTTAATATCACAAATATACGAATCATAACTTGTAGTATAAAAAGTATTGTTACCACAAGGATCAATTAGATACCTAACAACATAAATAAAAATTTGTTTAAGGTATTAAAGATTGATATAATTAGAATAAATTACTGAAATTGAAATAACTAATAAAAGAAAACAATTGATTAATAATTGAGTTGCCAGTAAGAATGAATATGGTCAAAGCTGGAAACATAAGAATTATTCTATCCTTATTTTGTCTCCCCTTATTTATCCAATTATGTTTGATCATATACATCCTAAGGTTTTAATTACCCTCTCGCGAAATATAATCAAGTAATCCCGTTGAAATTGATAATAATAAAATTGTAACCTCTCGATTCACAAAACTACTTTTAACTATTCAATTGGATTCGAAGCAATCCTAAGGATAATTAATTCACAATTAAGATCTCTCTTCAAATGTTTATTAATCTGATACTAACTCTCGTTGCGTACCTTAACACATGTAACTTGATTCACTCTCTTGATTTATTTTCAAGTATAAGCATAAAAATTATCATAAAGCATTGATAGATGTATTGAATTCAACAAGAATAAGGTTAAACAAAACATATCAAAAACAATCCCTAATATGAATTTAAAAAATCATAATCATGTTTAACATCTTGGTAATCCAAATAAACAACCAAGACAATGAAATAATTGAAGAGAAAAGAAAGAAAAACTAGTTTGAGTATTGATCTGGAAATCTTGAATTTTTGGAGCTTCAATTGATTTCTCCTCTTTGATCTTCTTTTAATCTAGTGGCTGCTACCTTTTTCGTGTTTTTCTTGTTATTAAATACTTCTTGAGGCTTGTAGGGTTTCCCCACTTAATTGGTTCTAAAAATAGCCATGAAATGTTAAAAGTTAAAAAAAAACTCACAATCTAGAAAAGCTAAAATTTGTTGGAATTTGCTCTTTGCTAGTCACAATCATTATCTGCATTATTTCATGCTTCCAATTCTTATGTTTTCTTCAATTTCCTATTTCCCATCAATTTCAAACACTTCAAACACCTCTTGAAATATAAAATTAAAATCAAATCCTTGCTTTAAACAAATCAAATAATTAAAACACATAGAAACACTAATAATAACACATTTTAAAGTCCTAAACATATGATTATCATCCAAAGAAACACTTAAAAACGCACTCAAATGCCTAAAAAGCATACTATAATATACACTTATCAACATCCCCACACTTAAACCTTTGCTTATCTTGAAATAAAACTAAAACCACGCTCAAATAAAACAAATATACACACAATTATGCAACTTGCAATAATGATACAATGGCATAAAATCTTATGGAAATAACTTACTCCAAACGTCAACCACTTTAAAAGTGCCAACATACTAACTTATTTCTTTCAATATATGTGTCTGTTTGTTAATCAATATGTTCCAAAATAAATATAACTGAAACCTTATGTGCCTTATGTGGAAGCTTGTACGTTTAGCTTTTGCCAAAGTTGTCACCACTCAACATTGAAATCTTCTTTCCTTTTCAATTTCCTGAACACATAATTATTTGAGACTCGTTTAACGAGAGTTTTATTGATCTGTAAGCTTGTCTTGTTGCTAGTGGTCTGACTATTTTTCTTATGGGGGGTAGTGATACTGCGATATGAAAATATTTACTATCCAATTACTCAGATTTTTCTTACATGGAAATTGCAAGGTGCATCTTTTTCGTTTTAGTTTTTTCATAAATGAAATTTTGGAATGAAGACATTCATGAACATTTTGAGAGTACTGTTTCACATGGTTATGTAATGAGATGAAACTAAAATATGTTTGCTTCAAGTGCAATTGCTATTGTCATATAAAATGTGAAAATTGTGGAACAGTAGGAATTGCTCATACATCACTACAAGAAAAATGTCGTTTAGTGACGGATATTTCTGTCGATAAGTCAGGTTAGTGACGGAATTTACCAATAGATCAAGGCATCGTAGAAACAGCCGTAGGTAATAATTTTCGACGAATAACAGAATATCTGTCTGTAAATATACCGACGGACAATTTATGTAACCGTCAGTGAATATATCGACGGTTGTTTGTGCAATCAACCGTCGGTAAATTTTCGATGGTCAAAATTTGTCAGTTAGCAGATTTATAGACGATATTGGTTATTCTGTCGGTAAGTTTATTACACCATTACTGACGATTATATTTGTTCTGTCAGTAAGTATACCAACGGTTATTCTGCAGCAAATCCTGTCGGTAAAGTTGGCAACGGAATTAGTTATTGCATTTATTACTTAATGTCAATATTACTAACGGTTTGTTATTTTCCATCGGTAAATAAAATTAATTTTATCGATGTACTTTTGTTTTCTCGTCAGTAAATTAACAAAAAAAATTAAAAATATCCTATTATTAAATTTTATTTGATGATCATATGGTTGATGCATAACTTAAATAGTTGTGAATTATCTATGCATAATATTTAATTTATTTATACATTTAATTTGCTCAAATAAAAGGTTGATTGATGATATAAAGTTAAAATTATATGATCATAAAAATATTAAATTGCACAGAATAAGTATTTGTAATTCAAATAAAAATATTGATTGATGCGATGAGGTGCTATCCCTCTCCTTCAACTCATGTATCTCATTACAGAGCTAAGCTATGTACTTCATTGACTGTTGCAACTGAGTTGCCAATGTCTGCACTGTGCTCTGATGCTTATGGACTTCGTTAGTTGTGAATCGTCTACTAGATGCTATTGTACTAGACGTGGAGGTTGCAAATAACATGTGTTCGCAAATGAACCTAAGCCGAATATCCTTCGACAATGGTCCCTACCACCCCTGCATAAAGATAAGTTTGAGTCTCATCAACATCTTTAGATTGCTGAGAGTGTCGTTGAATGCTTTCTTGTATTTGGTTCTATCAGAAGGCAATATTTATATTAATAAGTGATAATTATTAATTATTAATATTAAACCATAAATTTCACCTACATTTAGTTCTCTACATTGGGTGTTAACGAAAGTCACACCGTCATGCTTTTTAGTGTGAGTATGCAAAAAGAGCTGACGGGGTGTAGGCCTTATGCCCATAAACTTTTCCTGCATAAGAATAAAATGTTATAAGTGAACTATAACTTATAAAAATTTTGGCAAAGTTTCCTCTATTTTATGATATTTACCCCCTGTTGAGCAAAGAAAATAACTCAACAATACAGTCATATATGGCATCAGACATTTATAACATTATCATTATCCATAATGCACATATTTTCATTCCAATATTCATACATCAAATTAAATTGAAATACAACAAAGTAAAAAAAATCAGAATATAAATATAAAGTGTAGATACTTATAAGCCTCTCTACATGCTCGTGATGGGTAATAGAACCTCCCGTATGTACGGGAAGACGCTCTCCCCCTGGTCTTCCACGTCTGTTGGTAGAATTACGCTTTAAAATGGGCATTGCCTTAGGTGACATCCAATACTGCTACCAACGACTCCATATTTGTTTAGAAATATAAAGCGGTCGTACACCAGCCTTGTGTATCACACAAACAAAGTCCCGACAACGTATTCGTACTCGTCACTTCTATACTTTATAAATGACCAAGTCAAATTCAGAATCCCAAAAAAATCCTTTCTGAAACAAAAGGAAAGAATCCGATAAATACTTATAATGTAATAATATTTATCTAATTAAAGTATAAAAATCAATTAAAAAAGAAAATAATATTTTTTTGTACCTCAAACTCCTAATAGTAAAATTCATTTATGGTTTGAGAGAAATTCTTCCATACAATACCCTCAAGATCAATCTTCTCCTTTAATTTGGATATCATGTTTCTTGAGCACAGTCTAGATGGAATCATCCTAATATAAAAATAAATAATTTTATACCATTTTTAAATTTTAAACCTGTAACTTAATTATAAACATATAGTGTTTCATGTATGTTCACTTATAGATTATTGACAACTGTGATGTAAGTTCTTCCATCAGGTCCCTCAGCTCTAGGCTAGTAGCTGCCTCCTTCATCCGCATCATTTACCCCTGATATCCCTGTCGCTATAGGGGTAGTGGATGATGTAGGCATGGTGGATGGTGTAGCAACAAGTACGGAAGGTGATGCCTCATCAGCAAGTGTAGTAGATGGAGGGAGAGGAGGTGATTCAGTTCCAGCTGTAGAATGTGATGCTTCACTTGGATAGCAAGTAGCTTCGAATCGTTGTCTGAACCTTGGTCACATTATATTCTGTTTTCTCTTTGGTGGCATATTTCAACCTGAAATTCATATTTGACTGAATTTTCTAAAAATATAATAATTTGAATTCAATATTTTACACAATATATTGAAAAGGAAATAATTGATTTGTTGAATATAGTATTCAATTTCAAACACAAATTAATCGCTATTATCACTTAATTGTAAATCAAAATCATCTTCTTTTTCTGAAGAATTAGAATCAAACTCAAGCTCCTCTTCAGATCTCTGGCCTTCCTCATCCTCTCCAGATGAAATTTCAACATATTCATTAGATGGATCGTTCAAAGGTTCATTATCGTCATATGTGATAGATGCATTTATTTCATAAACATCTTCCTGAAATGCTTCACTTTCAATTCTTTATTCTCCTTTTCTGCGTAACTCCAAAACACTTCTAAGTTTAAATTTGCAAACGGCCAACCAATCGAACTTATCTCATCGTAAGCTGGGAAAAGGGACATAATACACCTGGATCGCTTGCGTTGCTAACACGAAAGGTTCAAATAGTCTAAATATTCTTCGCTTTCTGATTTCAACTAGATTGTATCGGCTATGCACTTTTGTACCAACATTTGGAGTTGGATCAAACCAGTCACACTTAAATATCACACTTTGCTTTATTTGTAATGCAGGGTACTCAATTTCAAGTATCTCAATAATTTTACTATAGTAATCCGTCAATTATCCCTGTATGCAAACTCCACTATTTATTGTTGCCATACTATGGCCATGATATTCCATATGATATTTGTATTCATTAACGAAATACACCGGATACGATTTAACAGTTCTCAAAGGTCCATTCGCAAGATCACATATGAACTTGTTCTCTATTGGATTTTCTAAGGCCTACATAAAAGAAATTATCATATTAAACAGAATAATGTCATTTGAACACTTAAATTTTATTATTCAATCATTTCAATATTTGTTAGTGGAAACTTACATATTTCTCGAACCATCAAGGAAAGTGTCTTCCAACTTGTTTATTGATATCATCCTACGTTTTGTTGGGCATTAGCTGGCGTAACAATTCCTCGTATAATCTAAAAAAATTATTTTGTATTTCAGTTATGAATACAATAAATTTCAAAACCCAAATAATCAATTTCAATTAATTGCATGAAAGGTTGAACCTCTTAACAGTTCAATAAAATATAACAATGGGCAGCTTCAATTTCTTCCTCTGTTAACATTTTTCTTATTGAACGTCCATATGCTCGTCTAGGATATGTGAAAATGGATAGGTTACCATAAGCATCACTCGTTCCTTCCCCATCGTCATTACGAGGAACTTTTTTCTCTTATGTGAGCATGCAACTCAAAATAGCTTGTCCAAAGTGTATCATGCTTTCGGATTGCCTTTTGTCCTCCCTTCAATGTTCATTACGGTATTGAACAAATTGTCAAAACTATTTTTTTAATATGCATCACATCTAGAGTATGACGTATCAAATTAGTTTTCCAATATGGAAAATCCCAAAAGAAGCTTCGTTTTCTCCAACTAAAGTTTTTACTAATGCTTGTATTAACTTCATCAACTTCAAATTCTGTAGCTTTCAACAATCCTAATTCCTCAATCTCCTGCAATATCTCTTCCCCAGCTTTGTGAGAGGGAGGAGGTGTTTTTACCATCCTATTCTTAATAAACTTTGTTTATTGCATGTAAATGGATGATCTAGAGGAAGAAATTTTCTGTGGTTGTCAAACCAACTTATTTTTCCCCCGTTTGGAAGATAAAATGCATCAGAATTATCGCCACAATAAGGACAAGCTAATTTCCCTACTATGCTCCATCTAGAAAATATGGCATATGCCGAAAAATCACTAATGGTCCTCATCAAAGCTGCTCTCAACCCAAAATTTTGTTTCAGAGACACATCATATGTCTCAACACCATATTCCCAAAGATGCTGCAATTCAGATATCAATGGTTGTAAGAATACATCAATTTTATGCTTTGGATTTGTAGGCCCTGGCACAATCACTGTCAAGAACATATATGCCTCTTTCATACACTTCCATGGAGGCAAATTAAAAGGAATAATTATGATTGGCCATGATGAATATTGTTGGCTGGATTGACCAAAAGGTTGGAATCCATTCGTTGACAATCCTAACCTAACATTTCGACTTTCAGCTGCAAACTCATAATAGGTATCATTGAAATGTTTCTATGCCAGTGCATCTGATGGATGACTCATTATTCTATCTTCCTGTTCGTGTTCATTATGGCATCTCATTTAAGATGCAGTAACATTAGAAACATATAGTCTTTAAAGTTCGGAGTTAGTGAGAAATAATGCATCCGCTTTTAGGGTACTAATTTCTGTTTCATAGAACGCTTTCTAGGCTTGAACCCAGATTGACCACAAAATTTGTACTATTGTAATTCCACATCATCTCCCCAATACAACATACATCCTAATTTGCAATAATCAATCCTTTCAACAGGAAAACCAAGACCCCTAATAAGTTTCTTCATATTGTAAAAACTATCAACCATTGTATGATCAGGAGGTAATGATTCATTATACTATCCAAGAAATTTATCAAAACTAAGATCAGAAATATGCCCTTCAGACTTTATATTCAATATTTGAGCAATTGAAGACAATTGAGTCATTGTCTCACAATTTGGCCATAATTCTTAGTCAGCTAAGTGTAGCAAATCAAAAAACTGTTTTGCATTTGGGTTTGGTTCTTCTTCAAGATTTTATATATTTTCCTTAAAGGTATAACTAGCTGCATCATAAAACATTTGCATGTAAGGATTTTCATTTGCATCCACATTATTTCCTTAAAGGTATAACTGGCTGCATCATAAAACATTTGCATCCTCCCTTCAAATTCATTTAAGTTCACTGACGATTGTACTTCATTATCCCTTGAGGTGCTACAAATCAACGGTTCCCCATGTTGTGTCTCTTCAAAATAATTTGGGACAAACCCTTTTCTTAGCAAATGCCCATTCACTTCATCAATAGGAAGGAAACAAATGTGTTTGCACTTTTTACATGGACATCTGATTTTTAGGTCATCCATATATGCAGGTTGAGAATATGTATAATAAATAAAAGCTTCAACTTCCTCAACAAACTGAGGATTAATGAAACCATCAAGTATTAATCGTCTATACATCCAAGATCTATCACCATTAATTATGTATGCAAAACTGTTAATTTCAAACAGTGATTCCATAGTTAGTATCCTTCATGTTCCCCAAAGTTTACAGAACATTTAAACTTTACACAACATTCCCTAAGTATTAACCAATTGAATTAATCACCTATAATTGATTTCAAAATTATGGTACGTGGTATTGTTTACACTTGTGAATCAAGAAAACAAGTTCTCATTTTGACTCCTAGGTTTCTAAAATTTTTCACCCATAAGCCTCACGGGAGCTGCATCACGGGTTTCCAACCTATATACCGTTTTAGGGGTTTATTATGGAAAGAATTGTCTTGTTTCCATATGTCTTGTTTATAAAATGTATTAATTTCTTGTGTTAATACTAAGTTTGCATTAATCACATCGAAGTTGAAGTATTAATCGATCGAATTAATCACCTACAATTGATTTCAAAACTATGGTACATGGTATTATTCCATCGATAAGCCTCACGGGAGCTGCATCATAGGTTTCTAGCCTATATACCATCCTAGGGGTTTACTTTGCCTCAAATCATCCATAAGATCTCAAACTCATTCCATATACAATAAATGCTTATGTAATCATACATCTACTCATCAATGATTCAAACATAACCCAAACATAAATAGTTAGACTATTAAAGAAGAACATAAAAACTCATCAATGACTATGCCATTGGACCTAACACACAAAAAGGCATTTTATGGTTAACTATACATGAAAACAAAAGATCATCATTAAATGATATGTTGTACATCTTCAATTTCTCACATTTTATTTAAAAAAATTAGATAGGAAATCCTAAAGTAAGCTAGATAGGAAACCCTAAAAGCTAGAATGAAGTTCCAATTGATAGAATCAAAAGCTTTGAAATAAATAATCTTCATATTGTAACTTTAGTTAAGTGTTTTCTTATAGTAGTTTATGGACTTAGATCATCTCATCATGATTTAAAAACCTAAAAATTTAACAAATTAACTCATAATCATGCTATATATTCTCATATTAGCATAAAATAGTGATGCAACACCAAATATTAAGTATATGTAAAATGGCAATTTAGCAACTATAAAAATGTTAAAATGCTTCCTATATGAAGTTACTAATTGACCATATGAACCTCTAAAAATGCAGTAAAATCATAGCATATATGTTTAACATTCAAACCCCTCCTATACTGATACATAAACAAAACCATAGTCCTCAATCCATAATGTCATTTGCAAGACAACTCAACCAATATCTTATATTAAAGTTCCTCAAAACCTCTAAATCATTCATTTGTCAATCCCATCATAAAACAAATATACGTAAAGATAAATAAAAAAAATCCAACCAAAAATGGGGTGAGAACATGAAAAGTAAAGAGAACCTAATCAATTCAGAGAGTATCCATGAAATAACCCATTGACAAAATTCAGAGATTTTTAACTGTAATTCAAACCCATCCTATATTAATTCATTGATAAACCAACTTTAAGAATGTATCAACCAAACATAACCAATAAGAAAATGTATTAATGTAGGATTAACAATACTTAAAATTTATAGCTAATAATTTAGATTAACAATACATAAAATTTAGATTAACAATACTTAAATTTAGATTAACAATACTTAAAACTTAAAATCACAAACCGAAGTTCATACCACAAACAAGTTTCGGTTGGTGCAGGCCATTTACATCAAAAATGCAGCAAATTCAAATGGAAGGCTCAAATCACAAACAAGTACTCAAATTAAACCAAGTACACAAAAACCAAGTTAATAACAAAACCCACTTACCTTAACCGACACGCAGAAAAAGTCACTGAAGTATGTGAAGGAAGAAGATGATGGAGCTAGAGTGTCCAACGGCCAAAGAAGATAACCAAAACAAAGAAAAGAAGACAATGACAATCAAAGTAGTACACAAAACACAGTAACAAACAAAACTTAATGACGTCGTAAGAAACAATCAAAGAATAAAATGTTACCTCAACCGACGATTAAAAGAAGACGACGACGATGACACGAGATGGGTGAGTAACAGCGAGGAGAAAAGGACGAGCGACGATGATGACTCACAACGATGAGCAACGACGAGGAGAAAAGATGGCGAAAACACAGAAGAGAAAATGAGAGGGGGAGGTTTAGGATGGGTTTAACCCGAACGAAAATGACGTCATTTTCGATTTATTTAAAATGATCAAGCTGAAGCTAATGACAGAGCGGCCAGACCATCGGAAAATCACCGACGGAATAAATTACTGTCGGTAAAACCCGATGCTTGATTATTGAACCAAGCATTTCTGCGTAAATTTATCGACGGAGTAGTTATACTGTCGAAAATTCACCGAAGAAACATAGATCTGTCAGTAAATCCCGGACGCTAGTTTATTGCGACAAGCGTTCCCGCCTGATTTACCGACGAGTATGACTATTTCGTCGCTATCTTCCATCGGAAAATTTGCCGGGATATTTTCCCTCTACCTTTACTAATGGAAATTTTGTCCTTCACAAATTGGAATTTTTCACGATAGTGTTACCGATAGATATTGATTTTCTGTCTCTAATTAGCTAAAGTATTTGTTCTGTAAGTAATTTTACATCCATAATTTATGATTTTCTTGTAGTGCATGGTACTTAAGTGATTAAATTGGTTTCATCTTGTTGGAGCATACATTAGGGTTCTGTCAGGTAGAGACCTGTCCAAAAGCAAATCCACGAGGAACATGATAGTGGGAGGATAATAAGCAGCCACGCTGTGAGATGCATCTTTATAATGAGCAAATCGACCACCAAAATTGTTAAGATAAAATGAGTAGGTGGCTTCTACAGCAAATGGGTTTTTTTCTACAGCAAATGGGTTTTCTTGTAGGATAAAGATAAAACCAACTTAATCTCTGTGATAAAGATTGTGTTTGTAATCTAGATAACACACAATACAATTATAATCACGAAAACTAGCAAAAAGAACAGTGACCCGAGACCAGGCCCCAAACAAATTTAGGAATGATGAATTTCAGGTCCCGTTTTTGTATTCACAACCTATTGAGCCTGCCTTAACAGCATTGGTGAATGTATGTGTAGTGGAGCATTTGATTGTAAAGAAGAAAAGAAAGCATTTTGTGGGGTTGGTGAATTCTTTGTTTTCTCAACATAAACGTGTTGGTTCAGGGACTGTTGATGATTTTACGAGTTGTAATGGTTGTTGGGAGTTGAATTTCGGAACCACATATGGATCAAGAGAGATTTGTTCTTAGGTCGTTTAAGAGATTTCTGGCTTGTGCAATAACGTTTCATTGGATTGGACAAATATATGCCCCTTCAGAATTTAGTATTTTGTTTATTAATCATGGTTAACTTCAACCATTTTCTTCAAATTGCCCAACCAATTCAACTTATTAAAGCATCATCCGGAAAGTACTTGATCATTTTGTTTTGTCAATTATATGCAGGTTAATCAAAGTAGTTTTTGCTCATCCTTCAATCACCGTTCAAGATTCACCATAGTTTAGCACTTCCAGAATGTTATTGGATAGCCATTCTTCAAATGCAGGTAAACATATAACAGATCCACGAGAGGGAATATATATAGCTTAAAATAATCGTAAGCTTTCACTAAACCTGTTCGTTTAATCCCATTTACATAATTATTTATCTGTCAATTGACCCTTTTATCCAAATTGATTTTATTATTAATCTAAGAAAGTTAAAAATATACCTTTCAAAATCATTAATGAAATAATAAAAGAAAATAATTAGGTGTCAAATAGAAAAGTAAAAGAATATAAAATATAAAGATTAATTTTGAAAAGATAATCTTAAACTATTATATCTAGACTTATCATAACATAGCAAGATATTAACTTAACGTTCATCATTACAACTCTATTTCAATTTCATAATTGAAATCTGCGTCAGTGTTGTAACTAATGGAGGATTTACAGAAGGCACTTGTTGGTTGGAGTTCTTTCCCATCTAATCTTCTTTTAATGAGATGGCCTCCAGGGTTTTCTTTACCACTTATTCTCTTTTGATCATCAAAGAGATGTTTGAACATTCATCATAGCAATACTTGTTTTAGCTCCACTTAATTGCAGATTGATACATCCAACAATTCTTGGTGCGATGATTGCCAGTGAGTGATGAGACACTTCAGACAACTTATCATGCCGAAGCCTCTGAGGAAGCTGTGATCCTCGTCCATTTGTAATTTACGGTTTTCTAAAGAAGAAAAATAAGCATTTAATCTTTTGATTTATTTTCAAAATATTATCATATTTGTTAAATAGTTCGTACTTTTTTTAAATTTTTTCGTTAATTATTTTAAAATATTTCACGTGTAAAATCTAGTACTGTAAATTCTTTTCAAATAATATTACATCATTTTTTAAAAATAAATCAAATGAAGATGTTGTCTTTACTTCTTTTAAGATTTCATAAATATTTATTTTCTGTTAATTATTTAAAAATTTCATAATTTGAATGTCTTTTTGTAAAAGTATTATGTTTAAATCTAAACTATATTTTTATTAAATTATAGTAAAAACAAAGTTATTCATATTCAAATACTTCTAAATTAAAACAAAATATTAACAATTTATAACATTGCCATATGTAATTTTTATTGATATCATCAAATTATAAGGAATTACAAACAGTCGTATCAATAAAAATTGGTAACAAATTATACTAAAGATTTAGGAAAAGAATAAGGTTTAAGGTTGAAAATGTGAAATGTATCTGTAGAAAAGAAATTTGTATTTCATAGTAGACAAAATTACAGAGACGAGATACAAACAAAACGTTAAAATAGTTGATATGATATAATTTTTGTTAAGTTAAAATTCATACTTCAAGTCTACTTATATAAATAAAACCCCTAGGGTTGTAGAAGGTTTATTGAGTGTTCTCTGTGTATCTCATCTCTGTAATTTTCTCTACTATGAAATAAAATTTTCCTTTCTATAGATACAATTCATAATTTTCATTTTAAACCTTATTCTCCTAAATCTTTAGCATACGCCACAACGTAGGAAATTAATTAAGGTTGTGATGGAACGTTGCTGAAGGACCATTAAGAGTAGTTACCTTACTCTAGGGTCAGAGTTGGAATGCTCATTAAAAAAAATGAAAACCCAGTATAGTTTCGGTCAAAAAAACTAAAGATAGAGGTACAGAAGTGTAAAAATCAGATAACAAATATTGATCATGCAAGGAAGTAAAAACTTTTATCATATCTAAGCTACTCATAATATTAAAAATCAAAGAGATTCCAAGAAAATATTCATCCTCTAAGTTATCACAATTTGCTATAATATTAGTAACTTTTTAAAAGAGGAATGCAATTTGGTTCAGTCGGATTTTGCTGGACTGGAATGTCGTTATTCTGATCCATAATTCTGAGAGGCTGCGGCTAGTAGATACCTGCAAAACAGATAAAGACACTCCGACGCTCAAGTTAATATTCTGTGAGTAGATTGGTTGCTAGAGTAGAGAAGAAACTATGGTTGAATCTCGTACCTCTATCTCGGTAGAATAGTACCTTATATACGCTGTAGGTTGCCATTAGGTTTAGGTCTTCACGTAAGTCTTAGTGTTTGCATGGGAGACGACCTCTTACTACTGGGCTGTCAAAATCTGGGCTTGAGGTTGGGCCTCATTTGGCCGACCCGACCACAATTATTATATTTATATATTCAAAAGAATCTAAATCTATTCCAGGTAATCCATATATAAATTTTTCTAGAAAATAAGACGTCATGATATAACTATATGCAGAATAGTTTCAAAATTTTCACAATAAATGATCTATTAAGCTTCTGTACCTGTATCTTTAGTTTTTTAACCGTAGCTTTATCATGTTTTCATCGAATCTTTTAACAAGCATTTTGGCTCCAGCTTTAGAGTAACTACCCTCATGCTTCGTCAGCAAATTTTGGCACAATCTTAACTCGTTTCCTACTTTAAGGCTTATACTAAAGGTTTAGGAGAATAATAAGGTTTAAGATGGAAATTGTGAAATGTATCTATATAAAGGAAAATTTTATTTCATAGTAGAGAAAATTATAGAGATGAGATACATAGAGAAGGCTCGATGACTCTTCTACCACCTTAGGGGTTTTATTTATAAAAGCGGACTTGAAGTACGAATTTTAACTTATCAAAAATTACATCATATCAACTTTTTAAAATGTAAATTCTATCTTTATTGATAGTGGATTTCTTTTATCTGAGTACTTGGAGAGATTTCCACATCATCTTCTTATCTTTTTGACTCAGAATGATCACTGTATATTAATACTCCTTATGCTTCAGCTTTATCTTTTGCTTTGAAGGTCCTCCAACCACTTGTATAAGAAGGACAAATATTTTCTTTATATTTTCAAAGATGACAGAACTTTTTTTTTTTGGCCCCAGGACTTGTTTTTATCTTTCATCTTTAAATCATGTTTATCTTCATTTTTACAAAATTTTCAGTAGCCAATGGTATCTTCTTGGCTAAGATATCATTAAAGAAGAAATTTTATTTTTTCAACATAGTTTCAAAATATTTTCTTAAATGTTGCCTCCATGACAAAAATAACAGTTCTCATGCCAATTCCTCTTCTGTAATGGATTCATTTTCAGTGTATTTAGAAAATAATTTTCTTAAGTTATTATCCATAGTAATGGAAAAGTATTAAGCCTTTCCCAAAGTAATGAAATGATAGACATCATATTGTTCATCTTCATGAAAATCTAAACTAGCATATAATATCTTTAATACCAAGGTATATGTAGGGATCATTGTAGGGTTATTTAAATAATAGTCCTTAACTCTTTGAATCCATCTGGATAGTGATGATATATTAGGAAACTCTAGATTGGTCAAGTAGATAGTATTTACTATTCCAAAATCATACCAATCTCTAATAGCTTGAGGATAAACTCCTTATAAAAATTTCAATCTAGGATATATCTCAAAAAAATCAATATAGTATTTATTGCTATTTTATAAAGCGTACACGTCTCTCATTATCTCATAATGTGCATGAATAGCAAGATGACTCTTTAAAAGATTATCAATCATGATATTTCTCTATATTGCCATTTTGTGCATAGTTTCAGGACTTAAAGGAATATTATCAAGAGTAACTTTATCTTTCTTAATCTGCTAACTAGAAGATTCTTTTGTCTAGGAAGAAGATCATGTTGATGATGAATCTTCAACTAACTTGGCCTTATTGACTAGGCTATATTTGAATAATTATAATGGTTTATCTTGGCTTGCTGTATATGGAAAAATGAAACAAGAAGTTCTGTAACCTCTTTAGGTATCGAGTTGAAGCCACCAATATCTAATAAATCTTTGATTTGGGCTTGGAAAATATTAAAATCTTTAGACATCTATTCTAATAAGTCAAATATCTATTCTTTGAGGTTAACCATCTCTAATTAAAAGGTATGTAAGAACATTATTTTTAGATTTGATAATCTTAATATCAAAGTTATATTCTACTAATAAAGTTTTCTATTTAATATATCTTTTATATTTAGGTTTAGATGGTAAATTATTTTGAATAAAAGCCTTAACTTAAGTATTATTAAGCAATAAAAACTCAAAATTCTTGGCATCTTTTTACTACCGACAATAATTCATTTTCATTTATATGATATCTTTGTTGAGTATTTGTAAAGGTTTTCGAAATATACCTACAAAGAGACTCAACTAATCTTAATATTAGAATCATCATAATCTATCTTTTTTAATATTCCACTCCATAAATGATCATAAGAGCCAGTTTTAAGAATTAAATCACCATCATCAGATGGCAAAGAAAGTTTTCACAATATAGTATACAAAATCTTAATTTTCTTTACCTGTTTAATCAAATAGGGCAAAAATTCAAATCTTTGATCTTTCTTTAAAAGCAATTGAAAATGTTTTTTTTTTATCTTAGCTAAATTTTGAATAAAATCTAAATTATAATTTAATTCTCCAAAAAATTGAACTTGTTTTTTATCTATTAACTTACTAGGAAATTATGAGATTTTTCAAGGATATGAAGTTAAAGTTTAATTCCTTTACCATCTATCTCCATCCTAAGGAATTTTATTTCAGTTTGACATATCTTACCCTTTTTCTCAGAGAGAGCTAAACCATGTTGTTCACATAAATTTGCAATTTATTGAGATGAAAATATGTTGAGCAATATTATTATTAGATATTAAAATATCATCCACATAAACATGTATGAAATTACAATACTTAAAGACATTACACATTTTCGTTTGAAATATTTATGGGGCATTTTTTAAATCGAAAGACATTACTAATCATTCATAATGACCTTATGGAGTTAAGAAAGCAATATATAGAATAATATCTTTATTCATTTTTATCTGTCAAAATCCACTCTTCGAGTCAAATTTAGAGAAGATTTGTTTTCCTCTTGTTAACTTTATCAATGTTTCTTTGTGGTGTAAGAAGTATCCATCAAATATTATATTATCATTTAATTTTTATAATTTATGACCATTCTAGCTTTATTTCTAATTATTTCTAGATGGCTGTAACCATAAAAGTTGGAAAAGAATGAGGGGATTTGCTAGACCTAATTATCTTTAGATTTTCTAGTTCTAGAAGTTATTTTCTAAATTCGTCTTGATCTTCTAAATTATATCTCATAGAAGTAAGTCCAATAATTTTTTTATCTATCATTTCTAAGTTTGCTTCTTCTTTGTTTTTATCCTAAAATTGTAATGGATTATCATAGTAGTATTTTTCATTTTTTTAATAATTCTAATCCATCTTTGATGGTTTTTATGTGTTAATACTTATTCTCTATATTGTTTTCTATTTTTAGTAAAGATTTGCCTTTTGGAAGGATCAAATTTTCTTTATACCCTACATTTTGCTAAGCTATGCAAGGTTTAAAGGTGATTGATGTATTTCTTGCATAGGCAAGTTTAATTCTATTAACTATGATCCAATGACCACAAGAAGTTTTGAATTGTATTTTTTGTCTAATAGTATCAAATAATATTTTATGAAATAAATGGAGAAATTATTTCCTAAAAGAATATCAATTGTGGTATTGTAAAAGTAAAATGGTGGAAATTTTATTAAGAATGATCCTAATAGTATGTGAGGTTGATTAATGCCTTTTAATAAATATATCTTATTATTAGAAATATCTAATCCTATTATATTTTTTAAGATTTCCTAATATTGTAAAGGAAAATAACACGATTTATATAAATAAGATCCTGGTCCATTATCTATATAGGTAGCAAAGTATTCTATTCTATAATTTTTATAAGTTATTCCAATTGGAATATAAATACTAGTGGGAATAATCATTATCTTGGAATATTTATCGTATTGTTATTATAGGATATTTGTATTCCATACTAAGTTATCTTATAAGGTTGGACTTGTTCAAGAAAACTAGTTCCTAGCATTATCTCTAAATTGAATCTTTCATTTTTAACTAATAATCTTATAAGTATTTTATTGTCTCTTATCTTAATAATGGTTTCTATGGCGGTATCTATCTGATGTATTTCACCGTTGAAATTTACATATTAACAAGGTTGATTTAGTTGGAAACATATCAAATTATGTATTAGACTATGATTAATGTAACTTTTACTAGCTCCTGTATCGATTAAGACATTACAGGGAACATAATTTGTACCATTAAAATATTGTCATATAATTTTATACTTAGAACTTATCTTGTTACTGGTTTTTATCAAATTATTAGTATATCGTTGACTACTCAAAACACTAGTTTTTGAATAATATAATCTATGCAATAGTTAATTGTGAGAATCCATTTAGGATTTTTGTTGAAAATCTAATGAAAAATTATCTTCAGTTTCTTATATATTTGTTACATAAGGAGGATATATTTTTTCAACTAAATTTCTTTTTGGGAAGTTAATACTATATTTATCTGCAAAACATTCTATATGATGAGTATTGAATAAGGCATAAGATATCATATAGTTAATAGAATATGGTTTATTTCAATCTCTAATTAAGTATTTTCTTTTAAATTCTTAGGTTAAAGAGAGTGTTCTATCAAAATCTTTATTTTGTATATTATAATCTATCTTTGGATAGATATTATTAAAAAAAAAGGTTTTGATATCGAAGATTGCCTCTTAAAATTCCCATACATACTTCTTTTCTATTAAGAATTTAATCATTTAATATTGCTAAATTTATAGGAGTATCTATTCCTTCTATGAAAGTAGATCTTACTATTATTGATATGGATCCTATATGCACCCATGCTATTTTGTCCTTAATTTCTTTAAGAATGTGATCAATTTTTTGGGAAATAAAGTTTTAAGATGAAAGAGGAATCATTACTTTATTAGAAAACTAATATATAAGACTTTTTTCCTTAAGATTAATACTATAAAACATATGATGTTTTTTGGGTTTTAACCTACTTTTTTTCTAATAATGTCATATTAAATCCATGATACGAATTTATAAAATACATAGTATTTTGAATATTTTTGAGCATTTTTCTATCAATAAGTGTTTCTTGACTATAGTCTCCATATTGTTCAAATGTTTTTATTATAGTCTCTATTATTTGATTATCAATTTGAGTGTTAAAGAATTCTCTTATCACTCATTTATTTTTGAACTTGAAGTAATTTCTTCATATTTTGTATCTGTTATTATAAAAATACTTTTTTCAGAAGAGCATTCTTCAAAAGTATCAATTCTAATCAAATCTTCATTTTCTATCATTTCATTTATTTCATCATCTATTTCTATTTTATTTTTGTTAAATCTTTTAGGACATTCATTTTCATAGTGTCCTTTTTCTTTACAATAATAGCATTGATGTTTAGCTATCTTTTTTATTTCTTTTCTTATTTCTTCTAAACATAGGTTTTCTAAATTTGTATCCTTCTATTTTCTTATAATATTTTGCTTTATGTTTCTTTAAATTTATTTTCCTAAAAATATCTTCTTTTTATATTTCTTTTTATCGTATTGTAATAATAAAGACTATCATAGTAGGCATTTTAAAATCTTAATAACGAAATGAAGATTTTTTCTTTGTTCTGTTACTTTTTTCAATAATATAGCTTCATCACACCATTCACTTAAATATGGTAATAATAATCTAGGAAAATACAAATATATCTATTGATTTCGCATATATCATATAACTGTAATTTTTGTAATGTTTTAGCTTATTTTCATATTGTAGTTGTATCTTTTAAAATATTTCCTTCTTTAACAAATTTTAATCAAAAAGTTTTAGCAACTCTAGTTATTAGATTTTCTATATCATTATCTAAATTAAATATAGAGTTTCTTGAGTTTTCATCTAAAATTTTCCAAAATCTGGGAGACCTGATTAATAAAGTTTTTTTCTAAAAATTGTTTAGACATTTCATAATCAATTTTAGTAATAGCAACATCCAGTCTTAGAGTTGGCTCCCATTTATCTATAGCTTCTTAAACATATTCTAGAAGGAGTTATAGCTTAAGTTCTCATTTTATTTATAGGTGTGAAGTCTTCTTTATGTTTGGTTATCATATGAGTTCCAGCATATCCTAAATTAGATCTATTAAAACTTTGTGAAGGATACCTAAAAGGTGGATATCTAGAAGCTCTAGTTATATCACTAACATTAGGATTTCGGTGAATTTCTTATTTAATTAAATATATTTTTATATGTGCTAAAGTTTTTAAGTTTAAATTTTCTATCTGTTCATTTAATTCTTCAATTTTGAATAAGAAGCTTGCATAAAATAATCCATTTTATCTACAATTATGAGGTATTTTCATTATTAAAATTAGATCAAATATTTGTTTTTTCATATGATTTTTTTGGGTTTATTCTCTATATAAGATTTATTTATTTATTTATTTCATCATATCTTATATATCCATAATTTGTTTTTGAAGTTTTTTTATATAGAAAATTTTTTATTTCCATAATATTGTATTGTTTTTTAAATTTATGGCAAATTATCATCTATTTTTAATCCTTTAGGATTTAGTTTTTGATACCTATCTTTTGCTATTTAGATGATAATTTCTATAATTTTTAGTAATTTCTAAATGAGCTTCTATGTAAAGTTCTTTTTTTTTACATCTTTGATATATTATATTTGATTCTTCCATAATTAATTTAACTATTCTAAAGCCTTTTTATGACAATTTGTAGATAATATATAATTATATCTATTTTATGATTCTTTAATTTAATTTGGGCTTCTTGTACACAATTATCAAGTTTATTTATTTCAAAAAGTAAATGATTACAATAAGGATAATTACTTATAGTTAACAACATAAGATGAATCATCTCTAATAACCTTTACATAGTTGCAATCTATATAAAGTATAGAAAGATTTGGAGAAATTGAATGTATTTTTATTCATGAATCACTTCTGTTTATATACATGTATATTAGTATATTTGAATACAAAACAACATCTTATCTAATCTCTTATCTTATCTAATCTCCTATGTATATCGAATGATGATCTGTTTGTATTTTGAACTTATGCTCAAATCTTCATTTAGGTTGGACTTGGGCTGATGGGCTTGCGACATAACCCGTTTGTGACATATCCGTATTACCGCCCCTCAAGTTGGTATTCGGTGACGAATACCTAGCTTGTGTTTTTGTCTGAAAAACGGCTGTCGGGAGAGAGGCTTGGTGAGATAATCGGTCGTCTCATCTGCAGCGGAGACGTGGGAGACACGGAGGGCGCCTGATTGAACCAGATCCCTAATGAAGTGGAAGTCGATGGCAACATGTTTCATCCTGGAGTGAAAGATTGGGTTGGAGCTCAGTTGGGTGGCACCAACGTTGTCACAATAGATCACCAGTGTGTGTGGTAGTCTGAACCGAAGTTCAGTAAGGAGATGACGGATCCAGGTGATCTCAGCAGCGGTGTTGGCGACGGCTTTGTACTTGGCCTCGGTGGACGACCTAGCCACCGATCGTTGCTTCTTGGAGCTCCAAGACATCGGGTTTTGTCCGAGGAAGACAATAAAGGCACCAATGGAGCGATAGGTTCCCTTGTCTCCTCCCCAATCAGCGTCAGAAAAGGCATGAAGATTCAAATTGGAGGTACGGAAAAATTGGATGCCCTCATCAATGGTGCCAGCGAGATACCGAAGCAGACGTTTTACTGCTAGCCAGTGCTCGGTGGTGGGACAGTGAGTAAACTGAGACAGTTTATTCACGGGAAAGGCGATGTCTGGTCTGGTTAGTAACAGGTACTGTAGACTTCCTATAATCTTGCGATATTCACTTGCATTTGTCAATTTGGTGCCCGAGTATAGTGTCAGAGTCGGATGACTCGCCATAAGGGTAAGCACATATTTTGCTTCATGCATCTTAGTTTCATAAAGAAGATCAGTAATGTATTTTCTCTGAGACAGTAGTAGTCCTTGATTGTTCCGAAGAACCTTAATGCCAAGGAAATAGGATAGAGCCCCCAAATCCTTAATAGAAAACTTCTGAGTTAACAGACTGATATAGTGATTAATTATGGTTGCATTGTTACCTGTCACAATGATATCATCAACATAGACCATAAAGATAGTGATACTGTGGGATGTGTGATGAAGAAATAGGGAAGAGTCCGAGTGTCAATTGGTGAAGCCAGTCTGAATCAGAAACTGTTTGAGGGCTTGATACCATGCCCTAGGGGCCTGTTTAAGGCCATAGATAGCCTTCTTCAGTTGACAGACATAATTTGGTTTGTCCGGATCAATGAATCCTTTGGGTTGTGCCATGAAATCTGTGTCTGTTAAAAGACCTTGTAGGAATGCATTGTTCATATCTAGTTGTCGTAAATCCCATCCATTTGTGATAGCTATGCTGAGAATGAGTATAATGGTAGTTGGTTTGATAACAGGGCTGAAGGTTTCAACATAGTCAACACCAGGACGTTGATGAAATCCTTTGGCAACGAGGCGGGCTTTGTACTTCTCAATGGACCCATCCGAGTGGCGCTTAATTCTGAAAATCCATTTGCAACCTACAAGATTTTGCGAGGCCTCAGCTGGGACTAGCTCCCAAGTGCCATTCTTGACTAAGGCATTGAATTCCTCTGAGCAAGCTTGGCGCCAATGGCAATGCTTTAGAGCCTGCGAAATACAGGTAGGTTCAAAGTCCTTATTTTCATGTAATTGAGCTGTGAGACTTAGCTTCTGAATAGGTTTGCGGATATTGTTCTTTCCTCGGGTGATCATGGGATGACTTGGTACTGAGGGAGGAGGATGCACATGTTCTGTCTCAGTAGCTTCCCTTGAAGAGGAACGAACAGCAGGAATTTCCATATTCTCAAGGGCAGCACCAAGCAAAGGAGAGGAGTCTGTAAATGGAGAAATGGCAGGTTGGGAAACAAGTAAAGTGGGTGGAATCCAAGTAGCAGAATGATCAGGAGAGGGTGGTACTGCAGACCATGAAGGAGTGGCAAATGGAAAGACTGATTCAACAAATTTGACATGCCTAGAGGTGTAGATTCGAGATGTGGCAGGATCAAGGCAATGATAGGCACTTTGTGAAGGTGAGTACCCTATAAATACACAAGGTTTGGATTTGAGATCTAATTTGGTAGATGTGTAGGGTTTTAACCACGTATAGCACAAACAACCAAAAATTCTAAGTTTATAATAGTTAGGTTGTGTGCGAAATAAACAGTAATAGGGAGTAGACATTTGTAATGTGGCTGTACGCATACGGTTAATTAGATAAACTGCTGTGGAAAAAGCTTGTGGCCAGTAGGATAAAGGCATTGAGGCATGTTTTAGGAGAGTAAGGCCAGTTTCAACAATATGTAAATGTTTCCTTTCTGCAAGACCATTATGTTCAGGTGTGTAAGGAGGTGTGGTTCTGAATGAAATACCATGGTGGGATAGAAAATCTGATAGAGCAATGTACTCTCCCCCATTATCAATGTATAATGTTTTAATAAAGGTGTCAAAAAAATTTTCAACAAGTGCTTTGAACCTGACAAAGACAGCATGGACATCAGATTTTCTTTGTAAGTGATAGATCCATGTGTATTTAGTGAAATGGTCAATGAAAATGACATAGTATTTGCAATTGTCATGAGAATAGATTGGAGCAGTCCATACATCCGAAAAGATGACATCCAATGGCTTGTGAGACATAAGAGTAGATTTGGAAAAAGGTAATTTGTGACTTTTATTTGTTAAACATGCATTACAATGAGTACTAGATGAAGTAGAAGAGAAGTTGAAATGAGAACTAAGCTTAGATAAAATGTGAGTAACAATGGGTTTTGCAGGATGTCCTAGCCTAGAGTGCCAATCGGGGAAGGTGACAGAAGTGGTGGAGAAGGCAATCTTTGGTGATGAAGTGGCTGGCCAGGCATATAGTCCATTCTTAGGTGCACTTGTGAGAAGAGGAGTTTCTGTTATCAGATCCTTCACAAGAAAAGCAAAAGGTGAGAACTGAACAAAAACCTTGTTGGAAACACAAAATTGGTAAACTGAAATTAAATTTTGTTTCATGTTAGGCACACATAAAACTCTATCCAATTTGAATGTTCTGTTAGCTGCTTGTAATGTACCATTGCCTTTATGACTTATTGGAAGCCCTGAACCATCTCCAATCATAATATCTTCATTATCTGTGTAGGGAGTATGCACAGTAAGGTTCTGCAAGTCAGTAGTCACATGATGAGAAGCTCCAGAGTCGAGAATCCACTGATCTTGATTGGAGGCAGCAGCAAAATTGGCTTTTGGCGAAGGAAAAGAACCTGCAGAAACAATGCAAAATGAGGGACAACGCTTGGCACTGTGACCCTGGACTCCACAGATTTGACATTTTCCCAGGTATGGCCGTGGTTGATGTTGAGAATTGGACTGAGATCCATTGTTGGTGCTAGGATAGAAGTTGTAAGATTGTTGCTGTCCATAGGAAGGTCGAAAATTAGTCTGGTGATTGGGCTGAAAGTGATGAGAATTATTGTGATACTGCTGATGGCGCCATCTATTCCCTTCCTGATTTTGTTGAGTTGAGTAATTCTTTTTACCTCCTGATTTAGTGGTGTAATTTGCTGTTTCAGGAAAATGATGAGTGCTTGGGGAAGGGAGATCAGCTTCAGTAGTGATGAGTTTCTCATGTAACTCATCAAATGAAATGGGAATATCTCGAACATTGATGGTGCGAACCACTTCACTGTACTCTTCTCCTAGTCCATCAAGTACTTTATCTGTGATATCTTTGGGATCCATTGGAGCATTCAGAAAACTGAGTTCATCAATTTTAGTTTTGATGGCCTGCATATATTCAGTGATGGACATTTGTCCTTTGGTAAGTTTCTTTAGCTGAGTTTTAACTTGTTTGTATTTACCTTTGGAGCATGTGCATAGGTCTTGGCTAAAATGTCCCAAGCCTCTTTGGAAGTGTTGGCAGTTGCAATGAATGGAATGATGGTTGGTGAGAGAGCACCAATGATGGGATTCAGAATCAGTTGATCTTGACGGATCCAAAAATGATAATTTGGGTTGGGGGCAGAGGTGTCATTGGTGGTGATGGTTGCTGGAGGGCAGCTCTTGGTACCATCAATAAAGCCTTGCAGATCATAGCCTATAAAGAGACTGTTGAATTGCAATCTCCAGGCAAGATAGTTGGTTGAAGTGAGCTTCAAAGGAGCTTGTGCAGCTAGATTAATGGTGATAATCTGGGGTGTTTCATCAGAAACTGGATTGATGATGGAGGCCATTAGGATCGAAAAAATGACACTAGTCGAAAAGCTCTGATACCATATAAAGTAGAGAATGATTTGGAGAAATTGAATGTATTTTTATTCATGAATCACTTCTGTTTATATACATGTATATTAGTATATTTGAATACAAAACAACATCTTATCTAATCTCCTATGTATATCGGATGATGATCTGTTTGTATTTTAAACTTATGCTCTAATCTTCATTTAGGTTGGACTTGGGCTGATGGGCTTGCGACATAACCCGTTTGCGACATATCCGTATTAATCTATAATGCTCAAAGAATCTAAGATATAACTCTTTGTGGTCATCTTTATACTGCTAATTTTCGAGCTGATATTCTAAAATTTCTGTTTAAAGTTGAATCAAGTATCTAATAGAACAGTGATGCAAATTCAAAGTTATAAATAACCAATTTTTATTTCTCATGTGTATCTATTGTTGACAGCTATCAAATATCTATTTTTCCTTAATCTACTGATGAATATCTTCATAAGTTGTACACCAAATAACCATGATTATGATACCAATTTTTAGAGCAGATCAAAAAATTGATCACAGAAGAATATAAAGCTTTTTTCATATTTAAGCTATTAATAATATCAAAAATTAAAGAGATTTGAAACAAATCTTCATCCTCCAAATTATCACTTTTTGCTATAATATAAGTGACATCTTGAAAGAGGATGGAATTATCTCATTTATAGATTCTAAATAATCTAAATCAAAAAATCCATATATAAATTTTTCTAGAAAATAAGACATTATGATATAACTATATGCAGAACTGTTTCAAAATTTCCAAATTAAAGACATTACATCTTCATAGCTATATCTTTAGTTTTTTTTTACTATATATAACTTTTCTCGATTTTTGTCAAGTCTTTTAACGAGCATTCTAACTCCAATCTTAGAGTAAGGTTACTACCCTCAATACTCCTTCAGCAATGTGCAGTACTACTTTAATTTGTTTCCTAGTTTAAGATATAAACTAAAGATTTAGGAGAAGAATAAAATTTAAGTGAAAATTGTGAACTGTATTTGTAAAAAGGAAAATTTTATTTTATAATAAAAGAAATTACAAGATGAAATACATAGAGAAAGCTTTAATTATTGTTGAATTTGTTATGTTTTTGTAACGTATCCTGAAAATAAAAAGCTGTGAAAGCTTTATTCCTTGTTGAATTTGTTATGTAACTCTAACATATCCTGAAAATATAAAGCTACGAAGATTTCATTTTCACACAGCATATGCAGAAACTACGTGAACCTTACCTTCTATTGGTACTCTTGATGGAAGTCTACGTCAGTTCTGCCATGCATTGGGAAAATATTCCAATAAGTGTCACCTGTAGACTGTAGTGAATTAGAAGGCCTTATTGGGACACCTTTATCAACCTAAACGCATGTTTACTTATGATTGGAGTGACCTTTAACTAGTAGAATGAATGCTTTGGAAAGAGAACGGTATAGACAAAGCATAAAAAAGTTGAAATTGTGGAGTGTCCTCCAATAAATGCTTCTTACCGTTCTTATCTTATTACTTCTAGATTCAGGTTTGCTTTATGATGAGAAGATCCAGGAAAATCCATGAATCTAGATACCTATATTAAAGTCAAAATAAGATAATGTCCTTTAACAATCAAGTTTTTTTAACATACAATATCACATATTATTATCATAATTTAATTTTAATTATTATCTTTGAGGAGTATAATCATTTTATTCATACCCTAATTGTTATATATGTTACCAATGTTTAAAAATTTAGTTGTAGAATTATTTTGTTAGTTACATTTATCATATATATTAATTCTAACAATACAAGGGTGTAAAATGATATGTATATTAATTGTATGGCACCCACCTTTCTTAATTATCTACGTTCTATATAACTACACTTCAAAGGTGTGCTATTATTGTTACGTTGTTGTATATTTTAGATTATAATTAAATTATTTTTTAATTACGCTCATAATATATACACACACACACACATATATATATATATATATATATATAACAATGTGATATGTAAATAGGTATATTTTACCCACCTTTTTCATATTATTTATATTTTTCGTAATTGGCATCACATAGTTTAAATGTCTTTATATTATAATGAAATGTGCATGTTATCTAACTTACAATTATATTTTTCTTCTGTTATGTATTAATTTGTACAACTTGACTTATTTATTAGAAAATCATATAAAATATTTTTATTGCAAAATCAAAATATTAAATATTTTTTATAAAAAGTAAATGTAAATATATATAACTAGTTTTAGACACTATATCGCCGACATGTTGTATTCAAATGTGAAGTAATTAATATTTTGATTTGAATACGTTGCTCTATCAAAAGTAAGCTAAGGTTTCTTGCCTCACACAGTTAGTGTAATCATGAGATTATTTGAATTCAATATTACATGATTTGCACTAATCACCTATTAAGGAGGTGACTGTATACGTATGAATTTCGACCTACACCTATGCAGAGCCTACATTACCACTTGCATAAAATTTCCAGCAAGTACTTATTTTGATGATAGAATCTGTTTTTATCTTTCACCACTTACTTTGAATCAGTGGCCACAATGAAGACTTTCAATATACCAGAAAGGCAGACGTTATACCTTTCCTTTCTTGATTGCTTTTTGGTAAAACAATGAAAAAGAAGAATGATGCATAATATTTAAGGATAAGAGCATATGCAGCCATCTGTCTCAAAAAGTATCTCTATTTTCTTAACTTCAAATGCTCTGTCTTATCACATTTGGGGTCTACAGCTCTTTCTAACCTGTTAGTTAGTCGAACCTAGAATTAGAAATGTTGGGTTGTATTGTATTATAAGTAATGTTTTAAAAATCGGATCAGACATTGAGCCGGTCAAAGAAAAAATTTAAGGTTTAAAGATTCAACTAGTATTGAACTGTTATAAAACTAATAAATAATAAATAAAAAGTAAAAATTATAAGAATAAATACAAATACAATAATTTGTTGAAATAAAAATATACCAATGAATTAGACGTTATACTAAACTTTATGGCTTCTATTATAGAAAAAATTAATTAACCTTAATAAGTAAAATATATAGCTAAATTCACAAATTATTATATGAGTATTTTATAAAAAATAAAATTCATTGTAAATATTAAAAGAGTCAATATAATTTACATTAATATTAAATTAAATGTAAATATGGTACAAATAAAAAGTTATAGTTTAAATAATTGAACAAGGTTAAAAGTAAATAATAAAAATATACAAAATACAAAATACAAAATGAAGTAACTAGATGAGCATAAACACTTGAAAAGTAATTATTGATTAAATTAAAAGCATGTCAACATCTTTTGTTCTTTAGTGTTACTATATAAACAAGTAATTTTAAATTGCATATTAAAATAATAGTTGTTAACTGAAGAGGGACACCGAGCAGTCCAATTTGTGAAATTGATTCATTATGTCAACGAGAAAGAGGCCATTTAATTATATGGGAATGAATTATGCAAAAAGAAGCATACAGCGAGTAGATAGATTGTTTGTTATTACTTACCACAAACAAAATGGTAAACATAATCTCACTTATTAAACTTACTACAACAATTACCATAGTTTTTAGCTTTGGAGTTTTCGATCAATAAAGGATATATAAGAACAACTACCAAAATTAGCTTAACATGAAATAGAGTTCAATACACAGAAAACTAATTAATCAAATCATCCTATAAAGATATCAAATTACGTTTATCTATTATTCTGAACAAACTGAAATCATGAATAGCAACGAACAAACTCAAACTCTATACGAACATGGATTGGCAACTAGAATCAACATTTTACTCCCAAACCAATTCATCAATTCTCAAATTTTTTGCTTCTTCATCTATCCAGTTTCGTATCTCATACGAGCCAATTCCTAGTGACAAAACTGGCAGGCAGACTCATTTCTAAATACAATAAATAACCACATTGAACTACATGGAAAACAACACGCAACAATATCAATAACTACTCATTGGAATCGTTATAGCAGCAACTCAACCCACCTTCCATAACTAAGCTAAGCGCAACTTCACACCCACAAAAGCCTTTCTTGATTCTTGTTCTCACAATAGCTTCGATACCCAACTCCAAAAACAAAGAACGATAATCTGCTAAAAACCAAGGATGATTTTTTTTTCACCTTAGCTTAGACACCCATATCCAGAAATAGAGAACAATAATTTGCTAAAAACTCCAAGGATGATACTTGTTCTCACCTTAGATTCGAGTTCGACACCTATCTCCAGAAATAAAGAACAATAATTTGCCAAAAACCAAGTATGATCCTTGTTCTCACCTTAGCTTCGACACCCATCTCTATAAATAGAGAACAATAATCTACTACCTTAGCTTCAACACCCATCTCCAGAAATAGTTAATGACAGAAAACAATAATTTGCTACTTTAGCTTCAACACCCATCTCTAGAAACAAAGAATAATAATTTTCTAAAAACATCAAAGATCAACTCACCATGAGAGGTTGTTACACCCACTGTCCCTTTGTTCTCAAAAAATGTTGCTCCAATATGACCTAGCTGGCGAGCGATCTCAGTTCGCGCTAGAGAACAAGATAGCAAGTGAGTGTATCTTTGTTTGCTTCTTCTCCACCAAGCATGGACGTTTAAGAATAACTATAGGTCGATGGCTACCCTTTATGTTAAGATCTTTATATGATTTCTAAACTATATTTAGAACTGATGATGTTTTTATCTTGGACTTCTGTTTTGTAGAAATGGAGAGTTTGCAAAAAGTAAAGATGACACATAATTTTACTTGGGCCGATAGCACAAAGCTGTCTACGTCTAAGAGTCGAGCTCACACCAGATTTACTAGTATCAAGGAAGAAGAAGACACAAGAGATTGGGTGTTTTTCGGAACACCTGCAAGAGTTTCCTTACAAACTCACTAGTACTCTTTTGATGAGTACTCTAACACTCTCTCAGCCTTTCTTTTTCTCTCTTGAATTACAGAATAGAAAGAAACTAGTAGTTTGTAAAATGTTGCTTGTATCCGATGCTTTGAACTGTTTCTTTTTATAGACAGAGAATGGAGTTGCTCTTCGGATGAGTTTGCATGGACCAGACGCATGGCATGTGCCCCCTCACGTGAGTTGTGAAAGAGTCATCGTCTACTATGTGTTTTGTATATCATTTGAAGTTGCGTTTTGTATATCGTCTGATATTAGTAATACGACAATGTTTAGGTCTTAACCTTCTAACTTGTGTTTTGAAATGTGCCTCACGTGGATTCGTCTGAAGCTAACTCATTATGTCTCCATCTGATAGAGCCATCGAGAACTTCTCTTTCTTCGTCTCCTTCGATTTTCTGCCTATGCCTTTTGTCTGATGAGATTGTGAGAGGGTTTTTGGAGAATCTCATGAGTTATTTCACATTCTTCCCTCATTCTCCATGAATCCTCATGCAATCCTTCAATTCATGAGGATTTCATAAAGCCAAAACCCTAATTTTTTCTGATGTTATGAGATCAACGGGTAAGCTTTATTTTTTCCTTCAAGGTGCTTCATTTATCTATAAAAACTCTTTACAGAAAATGAATTTCTTTATTGGAACTATTTTTGTCCCAAAATCTGACGGATTCTCTTAACCTTTTATCTTTTTCAAGTTGACTTCTCCATTGTTGATCTTGTCTCTGATGAAGTGGAGTCGAAAGTCTATGTGCTTCGACCTCTCATGCAGAACCGGGTCCTTACTTAGTTTAAATGCACTTTGACTGTCTATATGTATTAGTTCCTTTGTTGCTTTTGTGATATGAACTTTAATTTATGTTAATAGGCCCTTAAGCTATATTAGTTCCTTTAGGCCTTCTACAATTGCATAGTATTCTGCTTTTGTTGTAGATAAGTACACAATTGATTACTGTTGTACTTTCCAGCTTAATGCGTGGCTTGAAAATGTGAAGTAGTTGCTGATAGTGATTTGTGTGTGTCCGTATCTACTGCATAGTCTGCATCTACATAGTCATTTATGCTTGTATGTTTAAGGACTTCTAGGTTAGATTTAGTAAAACATAGACCATGATTTAGGGTTTCCTTTAAATACCTAAGTACTATTTTCAAACCCAACCAATGTTCTAGACCTAGATTAGCCATGAATCTACTAAGTAGGCTGATTTCATGTGCTAATTCAGGTCTAGTACAAATCATAATGTATATTATGCAACCTATACCTACATCATAAGGATACTTCTGCATGAATTTCTTTTCTGCTTCTGTTGCTGGACTCTTAGTAGCTATCAGCTATAAGTGTGTGGCAATTGGAGCAGGACTAGGTTTAGCATCTTCCATGTTGAACTTACATAGGACTTTTCTGATATAGTCCCTTTGGATCAACCATATCTTTCCTTCTGCTTCATTCCTTATGATTTGCATTCCCAGTAGCTTCTTAACTTTCCCTAAGTCTTTCATATCAAAGTTCTTTCTCAAAGCATTCTTCACTTCTTGAATTTTCTTCACTAGCTTTCTTGTGATGATTAGATCATCAACATACACTAGCATATAGACCACTTCCTCTTTCTCTAAGTCCTTGTAGTATAGGCAGTAGTCATAGGCACTTCTTTTGAACCTCAATTATGTCACCACTTAATGGA
This sequence comes from Erythroxylum guanchezii, assembly GCA_025629825.1. Classification (NCBI taxonomy): domain Eukaryota; kingdom Viridiplantae; phylum Streptophyta; class Magnoliopsida; order Malpighiales; family Erythroxylaceae; genus Erythroxylum; species Erythroxylum guanchezii. The sequence continues at coordinate 18,008,859 of JAOTAX010000196.1, read as the reverse complement.
ACTTCTTGTTCCATTGCCTAGGAGCTTGCTTTAGGCCATAAAGTGATTTTTCTAGCAAGCAAACATGATCTGGTTTCTGTTTGTCTATGAAGCCTATAGATTGCTTCATATAGATAGTTTCTTCTAGCCTTTCATATAAGAATGCTGTCTTTACATCCATCTGATGTATTTCCCAATTATTCAGAGTTGCTAGAGTCAGTATTATCCTTACTATTTTAAACTTGACCACTGGAGAGAAGATTTCCTTGTAATCTACTCCTCTTTGCCTAAAGCCTTTTTCAACTAGTCTTGTCTTGTAGGTTTTAGGATCTGCTTCAGTCACTCCATCCTTTAACTTGAATATCCATTTGCACTCAATCAACTTAGAGTTTGGTGGCTTAGGAACCAGCTTCCAAGTCTCATTCTTCATTAAGGAAGTGTATTCACTTAGGTAGGCCTCCTTCCATTAATCTGCATCAATCCTCTCCATAGCCTCCTCATAGGTTTCTGGTGCTCCTGATTCAACTGATTTTGCAACCAAACAGGCACATTCAACTAGGTTAGTCTCAAAATACCTTCTGTTGGACTAATACTCTATACCACTTCCACCTTCCCAGTTTAAACTTTCCTGACCTCCAGTTCATTGTACAATGGTTTAATCAGCC
>JAOTAX010000196.1:17991866-18004390 GCA_025629825.1 Erythroxylum guanchezii | reverse complement strand
TTTCCTGCTTTGTGGTGTTCCTATGGTTTTTATCCTTTGTAGTACTTCTGTTGGCAAGAGATCCTGGGTAATCTCTAGCTGTTTATATAACCTATTCATTTTCGTATAAAGTTTTCTGATTTACCAAAAAAAAAAAAACCTTATGTTTGGTATTACCTACCTTGGTTCCCTATCTCTGACTAGTTGATAGTCTTGTAGTGAAGTTTGAGCTTCTGTTGTTCCCTTTTCTTGTTCTTTTCCCTCCTGAGAGTTAGAATTTGAGTCCAATCTTTCTTCTACTGCTTCTGTTGTCTGTTCAGCAACTGTTTCTGTTTCTCCTCCTTCATATGTGGAAGGTGGGACATAGAAGGATTCAAACTATTGTTTGATCCCAGCTACTGTAGGACATTATATTGGATATGCATTCCTCCACCTTTAGGCTTCATTAGTGGGAATTCAGTTTCCCTAAACACTACATCTCTGCTTATCTAAGTTTTGTGAGCTCTTGGCTATAGGATTAAGACTTTATACCCTTTAATTCCTTCTGGATATCCGAGAAACATCCCTTTGATTGCTCTAGGTTCCAATTTCCCTTCTGTTTGGTAAATATAGGCATTGCATCCAAAAGGTTTCAGGTGAGTCAAATTTGGTTTAAAACCAGTCCATACCTCTTCAGGAGTCTTATACTCATTTGCAGATGTTGGTAGTCTATTGGTTAGGTATGCTACTATTCTGATTGCTTCTCCCCATAGAGCTTGAGATAGGCCTGAGGACAGCAGCATACATCTAGTCTTTTCAAGTAGGGTTCTGTTGAGTCTTTCTGCTAGTCCATTCTATTGAGGTGTAGCCTTGACAGTTCTATACCTATGAATTCCCTTCCTTTCACAGTATTCATCAAATTCCTTATTACAAAACTCCAAATCATTGTCTGTTAAGCACTTCAGTTTCTTTCCTGTTTGATTTTCCATCAAGGTGTGCCACTTCACAAATGGTTCTAGTGCTTCATCCTTAGACTTCAGGAGATAGATCCAGCATTTTCTGGATCTATCATCAATAATTGAAATGAAATACCTCTTACCTCCCATAGTTTGAGTCTGTGTTGGCCCCCAAAGGTCACTATGGGCATATTCTATGTTGCTGGTGGCTCTTTTTGCAATTTTTGGGAAAGGAGTTCTGTGATGTTTTCCTAGGATACACCCTTCACAGAAGTTAATTTTCTTTATAATAGTGTTTGGCAGTAGTCCCTATTGCTTTAGGTGCTTGAGACTCTTATTCCTTGCATGTCCGATTCTTACATGCCATAGAATTGTTGAGTTCATCTCCTTTTCCTCTACTGTTAGGTTGATTTTTGTAGTTCCTACAACATAATATAGGGCCCCTCTCTCAATTGCCCTTATTACCACCTTACCATCCTTGATGATTTCTCTCAAACCCTCATTGGACCTTATCTTGTATCCTTGCTTGTTAAAAGCACTTTCGGATAGAAGATTTCTTCTAATTCTAGGGACATATCTTACATTGCTCAATGTTCTTCTCTTTCCATCATGCATCTTGATGGAAACATTGCCAATGCCTCTGATATCTTGCTTCCCTACTTCAGCCATCTTTACTTTGACTGACAAGTTCTCGAAAGAAGAGAACCACTCCCTATAGGGAGTTACATGCATTGTGCAGCCTGAGTCTAGAATCCATTATGTTATGAACTCATCTACTTTAGCTGTCAATGCAAGAATCTCATCTCCACTGGATTCTTCAAATTTTTTAACATTTCCTACATTTGCCTTCTCTGCTTCTTTGTCCTTCTTCTTTTTCCTACAATCCCTTACAAAATGACCTACTTTATCACAATAGAAACATTTCTTACCTTTGGCTTTACTCTTTTTCTTTTCATCATCATTCTTTTTCTTTTTACCCTTTCCTTTAGTTTTCTACCCACCTTTCTTTGAGCCATTTTGTGTTGATTTGTTCTCGGTTATGTTGTCCAAGAACATTACTTCTTGTTCCTTTTTAAAGTGATTATTGTTTATCACTTCCTCCATCAAGGAGTCAAGGACCCTCTTTACTATTAGAGCATCACCACTAACATGCTTAACCACTTTTCTGAATGCATTGTACTGCTGTGGTAGTGACTTTAGAATCACCACTATTTGATGTTCTTTAGAGATTACCTCCCCAGCAGCTTCAAGATCTTGAATCAATTTAAAGAAATAGTCTAGGTTGTCTTCAAGAGTTACTGTTGTGTTCATCTTGAAATTTGCAAGATTGTGCAGCAATGTCATCTTGTTTGGTAGGCATCTTTTTGAATAGATCTCATCTAGCTTATCTCATAAAAGTTTTGCTATGTTGTAGTCTTTCACCATTCTGATAACAATTGGTAAAAGATGTAGCATCAGTTTACAATGTGCCAACCTTGGTTTCTTCAGATTCTTCATAGGATCTGGTTCATCTTCGTAGGTTACATCTATGGCCCCAAAGCATTCATAAGATTCAAGAAGGGCTTGCATCTGTAATTTCTATATTGTAAAGTCCTCCTTTCCAGTGAACACTTCCATCTTTTTTCCCACCATCTTGTAGGTTCTCTGTAAAGACTTATGCTTGAACTCTTTTCTTGATGGATTCTTTGACTTGTGAATGTGGACAGAAACTTTTGATGGCTCTGATACCAATATGTTAGGATCTTTACGTGATTTCTGAATTATATTTAGAACTGGTGATGTTTTATCTTGGACTTCTGTTTTGCAGAAATAGAGACTTTGCAGAAAGTAAAGATGACACATAATTTACTTGGTTCGATAGCTCAAAGCTATCTACGTCCAAAGGTCAACTTCACACCAGATTTACTAGTATCAAGGAAGAAGAAGATACAAGAGATTGGGTGTTTTTCGGAACACCTGCAAGGGCTTCCTTACAAACTCACTAGTACTCTTTTGATAAGTACTCTAGCACTCTCTTAGCCTTTCTTTTTCTCTCTTGAATTACATAATAGAAAGAAAGTAGTAGCTTGTAAAATCTTGATTGTATCCGATGCTTTGAACTGTTTCTTTTTATAGATAGAGAATGGAGTTGCTCTTCGGATGAGTCTGCATGGACTAGAGGCATGGCATGTGCCCCCTCACGTGAGTTATTAAAGAGTCATCCTCTGCTGTGTGTTTTGTATATCGTCTGAAGCTGTGTTTTGTATATCGTCTGATATTAGTAATACAACAGTGTTTAGGTCTTAAGCTTCTGACTTGTGTTTTGATATAAGTAATTCGTCTGAAGCTAACTCATTATGTCTCTATCTGATAGAGCCATCGAGAACTTCTCTTTCTTCCTCTCCTTCGATTCTCTGCCTATGTCTTTTGTCTGATGAGATTGTGAGAGAGTTTTTGGAGAATCTCGCGAGTTATTTCACTCTTTATTTACCTAGATATCAAGCGATGGCGATGAGATTTGCAAAGCGAAGACAATGGAGAGGAAAGAGTAAAAGGAGGAGAGCTTTTTAAGTTTAAATTTTTTTATTTCAAATGTTTACGGTTTCAACCAATTCACTAATAAACCAGCCGGTTTTTATACTTAGAAGTTATTAAATAAAACTGAACCGAACAATCAATTGGTCCATACTATTTCTGGTCGAACCGGCCAGTTTGATTTGGTTTTTAAAATACAGATTGTAAGCGATGCAAGATTTCCAAAGACTAGCTTGTACTTGCCATTTATTCTCTTTTACTACCAAACGAGACCTAAAAGATATCAACTGCAGTAATAATAGATTCAATTATGATACTCTAGACGATCCACTTGTCCTTCTTTACGACTAATATTTAGTGGTTGGTTATTAACGATGGCTATAGAGTTATTGGATTAGGCTTTCTGCTAATTAAGTTTACCTTAAACTCTATTCATTTCCATAATTCCAGAATTTGAGTCATGAAAATCTTTGCTTGTTTCCACCAGCCATCCGTCGCCAACAAACCATGGTAGTGGCCTGCATTCGAGAAATTTTTTTTGTTTGATTACCTTAATTTCCTCGACACCACGTACTGCAACTCTGGTTGGCATGTAAAACATAAGGAAATATGTCGTGTTTTGTATGGAAGATGCTCGTAAAAGTCTCTTTCCTGCCGCCAACTTTCAACACATTCGATTTTAAGATAACTGGAATTTTAAGGCAAAAGAGACTTGCTTCCGTTACAATTCAGAACATACTATTTTGCTACTTTGAGAAATATTCATGTGGAAGATTATGCAATTCTTACTATGGATTCTTGACAATACATGAGAGCAGAAGCCGGAAATTGTTTTATGAAGAATTGTTCAAGATTCTTTCCGTGATTATCAGACACATGATCAATTCAAACAAGCAATTATACAGGTATATAAGATCATAAATATATTGTGTGTAGGACCAGGAACTTTCAGTGAGTTCTGAATCTCTAATATTTTCCAGGATACTGTAACGGTGCTTATGAGATTGAGGTAATGGATGCCTTGGCTTATGCAACCACCATTTGCCGAACTGTGCTAGAAATATTCTACAGGATTTTAATGTTCTTGAACTACCTTTTATATTCTTTGCCATGTCACGGTAATTTACGGTGCTCAAGGTTTTTTTTTACTGACAAGATCAAAACTTGTCTATCTAATTGACAAGTCACCATTAACTGTTTTTTGTTACTATATGGACTACAGAACATGAATTTCATGGGCCATTTTAAGAATGTTATTTGTTATTTGTTTTAACTCATTTAATATCTTCAAATATACGTATGGACACAGAGAGAGGCATTATGTGAAGTGGAAGCAAATAAGTTGGATTCGTTACGGAACAAACCCTTTCTTTTTTCTTTGGCTTCTTCTCCATGTATTGGAGTTGTCTATGTGATACAAAACATGATGATTACCTTGCGAGTGAAGAGACCGTGCAATAGAAAAAATAAATATCATGGAGTCAAAAAAAAAGACGGTCGCCTATGTCAGCACTTCTTTTGTTCCATGTCTCTCTCCAAACCGTTTTCCTACTCAGACCCCTCAACCAACTCTCTCTCTTCCCTATATTCTAAGCAAACCCCACAACCATCACAATCATCATCATCATCATTCCCGCTCTTTGAAGCCTTCTCCAATGTCTCTTTCTCTCTCTGCCTCCCTCTTTGTCAATACTTCTCTCTCATGTCTTATGTCATTCTATAAAGTCCTAACTATTCTACATCTGACCAGTTGGGGATGAGATATATACACTAAAAAAAAAATCTAATAATCGTCATGAGGAAGCCAGCTGATCAGGCCTCTGCAGGGAAGAATAACAAGCTCAGAAAAGGGTTGTGGTCACCGGAGGAAGATGACAAACTCGCGAACTATATGCTAAACAATGGACAAGGTTGTTGGAGTGATGTTGCCAGAAATGCTGGGCTGCAGAGATGTGGAAAAAGTTGTCGGCTCCGTTGGATCAATTACTTGAGGCCTGACCTTAAGAGAGGTGCATTTTCACCACAAGAGGAAGAGCTCATCATCCAGTTGCATTCCCTCCTTGGCAACAGGTACTTTAATTCAATGCATTAAAGTTTCCTTTCAACGTCTACGAATCTTCTTGTTGTTGATCTTACTGCAGTTTGCAGGTGGATCGTGCGAGTCACTGTTTTCGGCTTGTTAGGATCTGAAACTTTCTCCATAGATGCTATTGTCTATTCATAAACAGAAGTCATGCATGATCGTTTTAATTGCAATTGTTTTATTAACAATGAACAGTTTCTACAAAGGTTAAGAAAGAAGTATCTTGATTCCAATAGCAACAGCTTTTTACCAGGAAATTCTTAATAAATTTGGTTTACCACTATCAAAAGTGGATTAGATAGTTTTCAACGGGTCACTGATCAAGATGAGAAAGGGCATAACGTAAGTTTGAAGGTAATGGGGATAATGAAACTGAAAACACTATGGTATTAATTATAAAGAGATGACCAATGTAGAATATTTCTAAACTTCAGATAAATCTAACCTTGATTACTCAAATTCATAACTCAGAAAATGTTAACTTGATTGACATGAAAAAATATATCTTTTCTAAAATCTCAATTAATTGGAAAAAAAAAAACAATGTTTATGCATAGGCGAGTCATTTTCGACCTATCATGGGGAAGTGGACATTTACAGGTCGTATTAATCTGCTCTAGCTCTTTCATTCCTTCAGGTTGGTACGATAGTCAAAGATAGATAAGCTAATCGATAAGGACATTAGTGCCTTAGAGTTGAAGACACCCCAATCCTATACATTACTGTTATCTGATCCACGCATATATATATGAAAACCAGTAAAATTTATAGGAATATGAAGCATTTGTATATATTTCTTTTTCATTTTTAGTTTTTCATCTTCCACATGCAAATCATGCTTGAATTAATGAAGAAATGAATTATTGATTCAAGTCTCTGTCATGATTTAAAGGTGGTCACAAATCGCGGCTCGCTTGCCAGGACGTACAGACAACGAGATCAAAAACTTTTGGAACTCAACCATAAAGAAAAGACTGAAGAGCTTGTCCTCTACAGCCTCCCCAAAAACAAGTGATTGCTCCTTGGAGCCAAGCAAGGTCGACGTCACAGGAGGATCCTTGTCCATACAAGAGCAAGCTATTAGGCCTCTATACACTGACAGCTCATTCTCCTCATCAACATCAGCGACTTCCATGGAAGCCATGCTTATGAATCACATCATGATGAATCCTTTATCTATGCTTGATCATCACGGCTTAAACATATATAGTACAACAACGAGCATATATCTCAATAACAGTGCAACCCCATTTACGCCTCAAACCTGGAGTTGTCGTGACGATTTATTCAGTGATCATAATAATCAGGGGGTCTTTGGTGAGCTTCATATTCCTCCGTTGGACGAAAACGTTTTTAGAACTGAGAAGAAATATAATCACAGCAGCATCACAAGTAGTTGCTACAACAACAACTTCAATGAGGACAATAGCGCAGGTAACCTAGATGTTCGGGTTGGAAATTTGTGGCAAGGGGGAGAATTGAAAGTGGAAGACTCGGACTGGGAAGAGCTTATGATGAAAGATGTTGTACTCGAATTTTCAAGTTGACCAGTGATTGTTCTCAACATACACAACTTCTTAAATCGTCCTCATAGAAAAGTACTACAGGTACCACGGTACCGATTCTTGCAGATAAAAATGATGCTCGAGGTTACCAGTCTACATGCAGCTCCATGCCTCAAGTCCCTGAAAGCAACTTTCTTCATGTATAGCTAATTAGATGAGAGATGGAATACACATAAAAACCTGCGGGGTTAATAAAGGTCTAGATAGAGTACATGTAATTGATGACCAAGATGTACTCTACCTTATGTGAAGCTATCAATTTTTTTATTTTCCAAAATTAAAAAATATATATATTGGGTTAGCCACAATAATCATACGTGCAAATATACATAAGTAAAATTGGAAATGAATATCAAGAGATTTATAGTTCGTAGAGTAACATTATGCTCTCTGCGAGATCGATGTACAAAAGACCATAGGCGTGATTGTTCTTAGCAGTCTTCCAAAAAGATGGAGGGATTTATCTTTCACAACCCTCTCTTCCAACCAAAGCAGGTTTCTCTGCAAGATAATTAATTGATTCCCCTTTCTCCTAATGGAGTTTAATTATTTAAATTAGACGTCTACCCGAAGAACAATCATCATTTTGCATCAGGCTATGTATAGTCAGCTTGCTTTCAGTGTACATATTGGGTCACTCAATTATCATATTAGTCAGTTATAGCCTAAATGGGATTCCCTTCTATGAGTAATCATGACAACCTAACCTTTATAAGTTGCTAAATGTCTAAATATAGCAACATTAGAATCAATATATATGTACGAATATAATTTTACATTTTTCCTTTGGCATTAATGAAGTTCACATTGGAGAATGAATAATATATATTCCTTTTTCAATGCTATTGAGCTTAAAACACTTAAATTATAATTTAAGGTAATAGCTTATCCAGGTCACTAATATGTATAATTTAGTCGAAAAGAAAACAATGGGACCATTTTCACTTGAATGTATGGCATATAAAGAAAGATTGGTTTACAAATCATTTCACTTCAGATACTTTTAACATTCCACAACTAACATTGCATGCATTACTCATTAAGTTCCTCTTTTTTAATTAATCTATGAAGCTAACCAAGGGACCCCGAAGGCACACAAGGAAAGTACTGTTGAAATTATGCTCTTGACCTAATCGTTATATAATAGATTGAATACTTTAGTTTTGTGATTATTAATTTTGATTAGTAACATGACAAATGATTATATTATCATATTATGTTTATTGATTTTATTCTAATCATTTTTTTCTATCAACTTGTAGCCTAAGGATCAGTAAGAGGTTAAAGAAGGGAGAAGTAAAGCTACAAGTTGGGAATGGAGCAAGTGTTGCTGTCCTAACTGTAGGAACTATTTCTCTTGTTATGCCTACAGAAAAGACTTTATAATTAGAAGATTATTATTATATTCCTAAGTTTGTTTCGAATATTGTTTCCATTTTGTCATTAGACAAGCGTGGATTTCATACAATCTTTAAGAATAACCAATGTAATATTTTTCATGGTAATGAATTATATGTAAGTGGTTATTTATAATATGGTCTTTATGTCTTATCTAAAATAATTCTTTATCTAATTATGAATGTTTCCAGTCAAAAAAAAAGGAAGAGAGATAATCATGCAAATCAAACTTACCTTTGACAATGTAGACTTGGTCATATTGGTGAGAAAAGAGTAAACAAGTTGCACAAGGAAGGATGCCTTGGTCAATATGATTATGAATCATATGAAACTTGTGAATCTTGTCTTAAGGCAAAATGACCAAATCTTCTTTTACTACAACTAGAGAGAGAGCTAGTGAATTCTTAGGACTCATACATACTAATGTATGTGGGCCTATGAAAGTTCAAGCTAAACGTGGATATTCTTATTTTATCACCTTTACTAATGATATGTCAAGTTATAGATTTGTGTATCTTATGAAACACAAGTCTGGATCATTTGAAATGTTCAAAAGATTTCGTAGTGAAGTTGAAAAACAAACTAGTAAGAGTATAAAGGTACTAAGATCTGATCGTGGCGGTGAGTATCTTAGTGATGATTTTGTTGATTATCTAAGACAAGATAGAATCTTATCTCAGTGGACTTCTCCAGGAACACCACAATACAATGGTGTTTCATAAAGGAAAAATTGAACCTTATTGGATATGGTGAGATCCATGATGGGGTCCACTGTTCTTCCTATCTTCCTATAGGGATATGTTTTAGAAACCGCTGCCTATTTATTAAACAAAGTCCCCACTAAAGCAGTCACTAAAACTCCATATGAGATGTGGAAAGGATGTAAGCCTAACCTAAAACATTTGAAAGTTTGAGAATGTCTAGGTTATGCCAAGAGATTGTTGTCAGATAAGCTTGAAGCGAGGTCTAACAAGTGTAGATTTGTTGGCTATCCCAAGGAAACTATGGGATACTATTTCTATCATCCTTTTGAACACAAAGTGTTTGTGGCTAGAAATATAACCTTTATAGAAAGCGAGTTCCTTAATAGAGGAAGTCATGGTGTAGAAATAGATCTTGATAAAATTCAAGATTCTGACAAATCAACAAAAGCTCAAGAGCATCAGATGCATGTTGAGTAGCCTTTACTTGATGTCTTAAAATTAACACATAAGGTACTAGCGTCAATAGTTGAGAAGAATGGACCGGTTAATGAACCTATCCAAAAACCAGTGCAAGAACAAGATCAAGTCGAGGAAGAACCTATTGAATATAAGCCTCTTAGAAGGTCTACTAGAGATCCTCTTGCACCAAATAGATTAAACTTAATGGTGCAAGGTGACGAGGATAATCATATTGATGATGATCCTAAGACTTACAAAGAAGCTATGGCAAGTAGAAGTGGTTTAAGTTCATGGAATCCAAGTTAGAATCCATGAGAATCAACAAAGTATGGACTTTGGTTGATCCCTCAAAGGATATAAAACCCATAGGATGTAAATAGGTATTTAAGAAAAAAGATTAGGGTAGACGGGCAGGTTGAAACCTATAAAGTCTGTCTTGTTGGCAAGGGATATAATCAAAAGGAAAGTATTGATTATGATGAAACTTTTTCCCCTGTGACAATGCTCAAATCTATTCGGATACTACTTGCTATAGTTGCATATTATGATTATGAGATATAGCAAATGGATGTGAAAACAACATTTCTTAACGGAGAGCTCAAGGAAGATGTCTATATGACTCAACTTGAAGGTTTCACATTGCCATCTGCTCCTAATAAAATATGTAAGCTACAAAGATCGATTTATAGATTGAAGCTTCTTCACGAAGTTGGAATATTCGCTTTAATATAACAATCGTAAAGTTCGATTTTGTTGGTTGCGAAGAAGAGCCGTGTGTGTACAAGAAGGTTAGTGGGAGTATAGTTATTTTTCTAATGCTGTATGTAGGTGACATATTGCTAATAGAAAATGATATACCAGTCATGCAAAAGACAAAGATTTAGCTATCTGAACAGTTCTCCATGAAGGATTTGAGAGAAGCAACTTACATTCTTAGAATCAAGATCTATAGAGATAGATCAAGGAAGCTACAAGGGCTCTCTCAATCCATGTACATTGATACTATCTTAAAAAGGTATCACATGGAAAATTCCATAAAAGGTTATTTACCAATAGGCACTGGAATTTCTCTTAGTAGGGAGGATTGTCCTAAAACCCTAGAAGAAAGAGAGCACATGAGTAGGGTCCCATATGCCAACACAATAGGAGCTATCATGTATACCATGACATGTACAAGACCTGATGTAGCCTACGCGCTAGGAATAGCGAGCAGGTATCAAAGTAACCCCGGTGAGGAACATTGGAAAGTGGTTAAAAGCATCCTTAAGTACTTAACAAGAACTAAGGATCAATTCCTCATATACGGAGATTATGAATTAAAGCTAATAGGCTACATTGATGCTAGCTTTGCATCAGATACAGATGATAGCAAATCTACCTCTGGTTATATTTTCACCATGAATGGAGGAGCAGTGAGTTGGAAAAGTTCCAAGCAAGCTACTGTAGTTGATTTAGTTATTGAAGCAGAATACATAGCTACATGCGATGCAGCTACGGAAACTGTTTGGATAAAAAAGTTCTTAACTAAACTTGGTGTGGTTCCCTCGATAAAGGAAGTTGTCCCTTTATTTTGTGACAATATTGGTGCTATTACACAAGCTAAGGAACCAAGGTCACACTAAAGATCCAAACATGTTCTACGGAAGTTTCATCTGATTAAAGAAATTGTTGAGTGTGAGGAAGCTCAAATTCAAAAGGTTGAAGGAAAGGAGAATGCTGCAGATCCCTTCACTAAGGCGCTTGGATCAAAGGAGTTTGATAAGCACAAGTGGAAGATAGGATTGAAGTTCATGACTGATTGGGTCTAGGTCAAGTGGGAGTGTTGGATCCCATTTCCGGAACCCAACTCTCTTGCTTACTCATTCGTCTGTTAGACCCCGCTTGATTCCGAAGCCCAATCTCTTGCGGGTAATTTTTTTTTCATTGAACCCTTATTAAACATTATCAATTCATCTTCATGCTCATAACATCACAAAATTCACTCACAAATGGTTCCATGGCGTGCTCATACAAATCCGCCACTATGCTTGAACTCAATTCTCCTACTTGCGAACAGAAATTGGAAGTCTTCAAATCATAAATTCAATTTGACTTCTTCATAGAAATCATAGATCTATGTCCCTTGTTTAATTTGAAGCAAAAATCACCTCAATAGGATCTCTACAGCTCATGATATGCTTAAAAAGCTAAAGAGTGCGCAAACCCTAATCATGCTCTTCAAACCGACCACTCACGTGTTCTAATGCATACTTTCTCAAAACAACTCCAAATGATACAAATTTTTATGGAGAGAAAGATACATGCCTTAGAAGTCTATTGGTCTAAGAATCACCTCAATCAGAGGTCGGATGAGGGAGTTATGCTCAAAAGAACAGACCATGTTCACACCCGAAATCAAATTGAACCTCTCTTGGCGCGAATGCCATAACTTTTTCTACAAATGTCCGATTGCTTTCGTTTTTGGACCATTGGAAAGAAGACATCGAGATCTACAACTCGTATTAGAGACCTCAAAGCGAACTTTGGCCTCCAAACTGATCAAAATCACAAATGACTGAAGTTGACCCGAGGATGTCCGTTAAATGGACTTGCATGTCCGTTTAACGGACATAGACTGGCCAAACACTCCAATTTCGTCCGAGAAGGTCCGTTAAACAGACATTCATATCCGTTTAACTGACACACACTATCCAAAGTGTCCAAAACCACCTGAGAAGGTCCGTTAAACGGACCTAATGTCCGTTTAACGGACACACTCTGCCCAAACCTTCTTCTAAAGCTTCTCAAATGCTTCCAAACTCTACCTTAACATCATAAACACTTATAATCTTGCAAATTTCACTTATTTCAATGCCGAAACACTTCATAATAACACAAACATCAAATT
>JAOTAX010000196.1:17963031-17981306 GCA_025629825.1 Erythroxylum guanchezii | reverse complement strand
TAATTGGCTACTGTGATGCTGATTACGCTGGAGATAGGATTGATAGGAAGAGTACAAGTGGAGGTTGTCACTTTCTTTGTCATAATCTAATTTCTTGGTCAAGCAAAAGGCAAAGTTCAATTTCTATATCTATTGCAGAAGCTGAATATATGTCAGCTGCAAGCTGTTATTCACATACGTTATGGATTAAGTATCAGTTAGAAGATTACTCCATACAAGAACAAATTCCAATCTTCTGTGACAACACAAGTGCTATCAATCTATCAAGGAATCCAATGCAACACTCAAGGGCAAAGCATATTGAAGTTAGACATCATTTTATACGAGACTATATATAGAGAAGAATCATTAGTCTACAATTTGTTAAGACAAATCAACAATGGGCGGATATCTTCACTAAACCTTTGTGTGAAGATAGATTCAAAGAAATTATATGGAACTTAAATATGGTAATGCTGAATGACCATTCGTCTGACACGTCATGACCCAGACGATTCACACTAAAAGAAGAAAAAAAGTCGTAAGTTTTTAAGTAAATAGTAACGGTAAGTTATGGACGATAACTTTTCAAGAGTAGGTATTAGAAGGAAATCCTCTCAAGATTATAGAATACCTTTTACTCTAGAATATTCTTGCAATACTTTGGAACTGACTTATTTAGTGTTCTCAACCAAGACGATCCATCACTCTATTCTAAGCTTCAAGTTCTTTCGTTTCATATTCTTACTTTCAGATACTAACATTGCTACCTTAAGCAAAATACATTTGTGTATTTAGCTTTTATTGTTACAGATCACAAATGGAGCAATCTCTTATCTATGAGAGACATGTTGATTTCATCTCCTTGAAGGAAAATCAGATGGACATTGAACCAGAAATTGAAGCAGTTGGCTGGAAAATTTTCTTTAAGGTTTATGAAAAAGTCTATCTGAATGAGATATATGAGTTTTGGATGAATGCAAAGGTGGTAGACGACACCTTAGTATCAATGGCAGATGGATTGTCGGTTATCGTGACACAAGATTCTATCAAGGTTAGTGGGTGTCCAAATATTGGAGCAAAGTTGTCTAATAATACAAAATGGATTACTTAAGGTTGTGTAGATAAAGCATAACTCAATCGACAACTATATGGAAGTAGTGACCCAAAAGCCAGGAAGGTGTCAACCCTTATTCCGAAGGCTAGGGTTCTACATTCACTACTTCTTCATTGTGTTCTACTAAGATTAGGCTCGAAGGACGTTATGACAATGATAGATGAATAATGTTTATTTCATCTACTCAATCATCAACCCATTAATCTTCCTTACTTAGTTTTGAAGTACATGAAGTCAAAGGGAGATTCTAGCTCTTTATCGTATGGTATGCTGTTGACAAGGATTTTTAGAGAATCTAGAATCTTTCTCGACAGAGGTAATAGGATGAAAATGGATGTGAAGAGCATTATTAATGCCACCACTATTCACATAATGGGAATAAAGTTTGAAGATGAGGCGGATACAGGTTCTACACCGAAAGCAAGATCTAAGGGGGAGCATATAGTAAGACGGAGCAGGAGTGAACGTGTTACGTCTACAAGAAAAACAAAACCTCGATCGACAGGAAGAACATCAACAGAAGAAAAGACTGAGAAATCGTTTGATGTACCAATAAAAGCTAAGACGATTTCACAGAAAGAGCAAAGTCTGGTTAAACAATCAGCACAACAAGTGTCATTGAAGAGAAAGGCAGAGACACTTCAATAAGAAAAATCTAAACAGTCAAGAAGGTCACCAAGACTATTGACCTTACGACAACAAGAACAGAAGAAATAAAAAGCTCTAATTCTTGGTGACGATTCTGAAAAGTCAGAGAAAAGACAGCGGGCTAATAGATCAACTGTCTCAATTTTGCAAAGTCAATTAGGAAAATCATCTAAAGAGACAGAGATAAAGAGGAAGTTAGTATTTAAGAGGAAGAAGTCTCAATAACTACTTTCTTCTAAATCGGCAGAAGAACAAAAGAAGCAGAAGCCCAGTCTGAAAAAGGTTTCTTCATCTAATGTTCAACAAAAGACAAAGACAGTTGAACACCAATTGGAACCTTACAATCCTTCTCAACCAATCAATAAAAAGGATTTGAGAATAAAGCTTATAGAAGAATCAATACCTATTCGAAGTCGAAGCTTAGTTATTATTAGAGAACCTTCGAAAAAGTTAGTCAAGTTACAGATCGAACCTATACTGAATAATGATTAGACAATACATCTTCTGAATCATAAAGAGAGAAGACTATATAGTATTCTGCGAGATGAGAAGGCAGAACCATATCCAATGAAAATGTCAAATGATCGGTATACAATCTATCCGATTACGAGCAGAACATTGATAAAAATTGTGTCAGATATACAACCGAGATGTTCAACCCTCGTGCAAAATAAAGAAAAAAGGAAAAAAGAAGATGTTTCCTGAAGGAAATGAAGATGATCTTACAGAAGAGCAGATTCAAGTAGCTGTGAAGAACATAGATGATGCATGCAATGCAGCTCAACCTGGAGGTATCTATGTTTCACATCACATTTCAAAAACATCAGGAAGTCAATTTGGAATTTCCACCACAGATGCAAACGTCAAGGTAGTTGGAAAAGTGACAAAATGACAGCATAGAAGTATCACGGTTGAAGGTATCAATTTCAACTTAGAGACCTTTGTGCATTTAATCATTCATTTCAGACCTTTAAGTTTCATACCTTCAGTTAAAGAAGTGTTACACCTTCTTGGCCAACCAGTTCCTAAACTACCTAGACCTGATGATCTAGATCTCTCAGAAGGAAAAAAATCTTCAGACCTCCCACAATCAAAATCATAGATTTAGAAGTTTTACCTTCAGAATCATTTGTTATTGAAAACCTCCATCCACCTAGTGAAATACAACAAGATCCTACTGTTAATTCGGAGTTCTTAAAGCATTTCATGAATTAGACGAAAGCAAGTCACAAACAAAAGGAAATTCAGGAAGCCTTAGAAAAAGAAATTGAGGAAATTCATACTAAGGTTGATGACCTGAGTGACTCAATGGGTTATCTTCATGAGGAAGTAGCATTTCTACGGGTTACTATTGAACAACATCTCAAGACAATCCGCACTGACATGCAATATATGTTTTCTAAATTATGAAGCGTCTTCATTGAACTATTTTTTTAATTAATAACAAATAGAGGGAGAAGAAGAAAAGATAGAAAGAAAATGAGGAGAATAAGAAGAGAAGATAGAAAGCCTTGTTTAGCTTTGTATATCATATATGCATATATGCATTTGTATTTCTTATGTTTTTTTGTCTCGTTATTCGTCTAAATATTATTCATCTATTCATCTTAATATCATTTTATCTTCTAAAATTATGATTATTTGTTATCATCAAAAAGGGGGAGATTGTTAAGTCAAGAAGACTTCATTTCTATTAATTTTGGTGCAATCAAATAATAATAATCTTAGAAATGTATGAACTATTTTGATAAGTTTGTTAAGTATGCAGAAAAATGTAAGTAGCACTTAGTCATCCCAAATGATACGTCAGCAATAGATGATACACGTCTTCATAGACGATACATCAATAACAGACAATAACAACAGACAAATCGCAATACCAGACGAAGCAACAATATTAGACAATACAAAAAGGAAGATACTCTAGAACGTCAGACAGTTAGTTAGTTGGAGTTAGTTACAGGACTCAACTAAATAACGATTTATAGAAGATTCAAGAAGTAGTTTCTCAAGAAAACAGTTGGAGACTTAGGCTATAAATACTAGTTCTAATCAAAGACTAAAACAACATTTTTACAAAAGAGAAAGTTCTGATTGTACAATACTTAGAGAAATTCTGTATTCAAAGTACAAAACAAGAGAGCGAATACAACTATATATAAAGCTCAAAAAATATCTTTCTTAGAGAGAGAAAGAAAGGCTAGGGCCTGGAGAGATTAAGATAGCAGAAAGAATACTTTGTGAAAGAGACTTGAAGAGGCTCTGGAAGGGTAGAAAAAATACTTGTAAAGTTGAAGAGTATAGTGAAATCTTAGATAAACTCTGAGGACTGGACGTAACCCAAGGTTTGGGGTGAACCAGTATAAAATCGTGGTGTTTATTCTCTAACCCTTACAATTTAATTTTTTGTTGTTAGACGAGTAGATAAAATTACTTGCGATTCCAATACTTATCAAACTTTAGTAAAGTGTTTTTGTATTCATCTGATATTTGCAAAGATATTCAAGAAATCTCAAAAGATTAATATTTTCGAAAAGATTACACAATTTAACCCCCCCTTTTTCTTGTGTATTTTATATACTTTATGTGATTCCTATAATAACAAGTGATTTACTTCATTAACATCATTTTATTCATTCAAAAGATAATACCTTTTTGTCATACATTTAAACTACTTCTGTAAATCTCACTTGTCAAGTGAACGATATTTCATTGCAAAATACTCTTGACGGATCTGTTTATCTATAAGCTGAAAGACACCAATGAATTCCTTATGAATTATTCCAAGAAGAGCTCCGAATGTAGTGACTTGGATATACTGAAGTCTTCGATAGTCGTTAATACTTTGCCACTATTCTCCCAAAGTACCATTGAAACAAGAAGTAAACTCAAACAAAATATCATAAAAAGGATTATTCGGCCGAGTCATTTGAAGATCTATCCATGCACTGAATTCATTTAAGCGATCTCTCCATTTCTTTGGGGGGAAGATCGTCAAAAGTGAACCAAGGTCTGAAGTAGGCTTGGTATATGCAGCTGGTTGAGTTGGTGCTACTTATGGTGCTGATGCAAGTCTGAAAGGTTGAGTACCTATAGATTCTGCTTCACTTATATCTAGTTCAGCTTCAGTAGGTTTTGGCATAGTTATTAGAACTTGTGCTATGTCTAATAAATCAGCTAGCTGGGCTGAGGAATCAGAAGATGGTTCAGAGATCTATTTAGATGATGACTCTCAAATTGTTGCAGAGACTTAAGATGTTGGGGTAGAGGCTTCAAAACAAGCTTCTAAATTATTTGATTGAGCAGAGGAATCTTCTACAGTAGGTGTAGGTGCTAGAGTTGCTATGAACTCTGTTATAGGCATTTTATCCTTCCCAATAAAGGTGGAAGGTTGAGACTTTGGTGGAGAAGTAAGAGGTGTATGAATCTATAACGATTTACTATACTGGTTAACTAGTTCAAGTTTACTATATGAAGGTGATGGCTTAGGAAATTGTTCAGGCGTTGGCTTTGATTTTTTTTGTTTTGCTTAAGCTGCCTGAGGATGGATATGCTGTCTGATCAAAGGATAGTTGAACTTGAAGACCTTTGAATAGTTAGCTTTTTCTGGGTACGTCTGATACAGAGGAAGAGTATATACTGGCTGTATATTTGGAAATACTGAAGAAGATAAGTCATATACATTCTAGACTGTGCAGATTGCATATCAGCTTCTATTTGTTGCACAATTCCTTGTATCTTCCTGAGTTCTCTAGTTTTGACATTAAAGTCAGGTCCAAAATACTGTGTAGTAATGTAATATCGAAGATCAGCATCAAGTTGCTAGATCTAAGCTTTGTATGAGTGATACAATTGTTGGATCTGCTTAGAGACGGTGTCAACTTTATGTTGAGTAGCATGTGTCTGTTGACTGATTCCATCTATCTTGGAATCAATTCTTCTAAGGACCTTATTCTGTGCTACTGCATTTGATGTTTACCAGTTAAGAACTTGATCAGAAGGATTTGAGACAAGTGTTCCTTGTGAAGTGATTCGTGTGGCTCGAATATAAGGGCTAGAGATAACCCTAGTTGCTTCATCTGTACTCCTGTGTAGAGAAGGAAACTCTTCTTCGTATGGCTTAACCATCATACAAGGTATAGGAGTAGGAGTAATGATATGAATTGCTGGCTTAGGCTGATAGGTAGAAGATTTCAGCATCCCACGAAGAGATCTATGTCTGAATCTTTTTATAGGTAGACCACTAGATTTGCTGGAATTATCTTGATTTGAATCATCCTTATGTGGATGATACTGTTGAGAAGGCATACAATGAGTTTTAGACTTTTTCTTCCTCCTTCATCGTCTGCCATACTGCTCATCATCATCATCACTGTTTGATTTAGGGTTAAGACAGACTTCATAGTCAGGTTCACACATAAATGGGTCAACATCCCATATAAAGTGTCCACGATGATGGCTTACATAAATTGAATCTCCATTAGATTTAAAATAATAGATAGGAGGGCTATATTTACCTTTCGTATGAGAAAATATGAGCTGGATCAGAAATTTAACACCAAATGTAGAAGATCCAAATGGATCTTTATTGGGCTTTGCATAGATGGACTTCACCGTTCCATCTTTTAATATCTTTAAAATCAAAGGAGTGGTTGTATGAAAAGAGTGTCGATGAGGTACATGGAACACCTTTTAGTAATTGGTGATCCATTCAGTAGGCATCAACTTTTTATGCTCTATAATTGGTAATTGCTTTTTTAAAGAAATTATAATCTAATTTTTATACTTTCATTAAAAATGATATATCTATCAACATTAAGGATAAAAAAATTATGCATAAAAATAAAATAAAATATTTTATAGTTAATAATCAATTAATTCCAACTCCGCAACTCATGCAAATTAAGTCCATAAAGATTTCTACTGTTGCAACTTACAAGGTGGTTGGTTGACTGGAATAATCATAACATTCCTGATCCATTTCTGGTAATAGGTTATTCCTTTGTTTGGTTGAAGAAAACATACATAATATATAATCCAATGATTTACTTATTCCTTGAGTTTGGGAAATAAGTAAAATCATCACCTCCCTTTTCTTTATCTATTCCAAGTCTATGCTAAGTGGTTGGGAATAAAATTGAAGACATGTTGGACAAAAATATCCTTAAGGAATCCACATAATTATTTGATCTTTTTATTAATTATTCCTTTGTCATTCCAAATTTATGTTTTCAAACCAAACATTGGCATTACGTCATCATTAGAAATTCTTAGGAAGTATAAAATACATTTAACCCCCTATGTTTTATCCTTTGGTATGTTGTGCCCCCCTTCTATTTTAAAAATGAACTTATTATCCTTTTGACCACCAGTCAAATGAGCTTAGAATTCAAAAAGACTTTTTAACCCCTATATTATAATGACATCACCACAATTGTACGTATTGTATTTTTTTGGACAAAAAACCCTTTTAACCTTTTGTTGACTAAAATACAGTAAACCCTATATTTTTTTGCTTTATTTCATTATGCCCTCTATTTCAAAAATAAAAATGATTTTAAGCAGGGATTACATTTGACTACTAATAAATAAAAAAAGGAAAATTTTATAAAAATATTATTGTCTTCATAATTATACTTCATGACCGTTAATTTGTAGCAAAATTTTAAAAAAGAAAATTTATTTATGAAACAAAATTAAAAAAGAAATAATTAACAATAATAAAATAAAATATCACCATTTTATGTTTCCCTTTTGTTATATAAAACTATAAATTATTTTCTTTAGGCTCTTTTTTGGTTTTCTATGTCATTCCCTTACTCACCAGCTCTCTCTCTCATCCACTATTTGTTTCTCACTCCTCTTTTTTCTCTCTCTCTCTACCTTCCATCGGAAAACTCCTTTGTTTTGTCAAAAAATCGGTTCCAATTCTTGCAACATCTCTCCCTTTCCTGACAGAAAACAACCTAGTTTCTTCAAATTGAGGTTCCTCCTACTCGTTCAGCTACGTTTTTAAGACTCTAACTGATGACAATTTCAAATCTCCTCACTCAGCTCTGTGTCTTCATGTTTTGCGTGTTTTGTGAGAATGTGAGTTGTTTGATTCTTGTTTAGTACATTGCTTTGAAATTTAACTGTTGAAGATTATGATCTAGGCTTCGAGTTTCGAGTTTTTCAATCTTTCTCATTCGAGTTGTGGGTTTTTTATTTTCTTTGGTGAAATAATGGTGAGAAGGTAACCCACAAACACAAATTTGTATTTTTTTTCATCAATTAACAGTTAAAAAGTACAATTTGGAAAAAAAAACAGACAATTAATTTTCTTTCTTTTTTCTTAAATTTTGTTTCATAAATAAATTTTCTCTTTTTTAATTTTTTTTCCATAAATTAACGTCATGAAGTACAATTGTGAAGGCAATGGTATTTTTAGTAATTTTTTTCTTTTTATTTATTAACAATCAAAATATAATTCATGCTTAAAATAATTTTTAATTTTGAAATAGAAAGCATAATGAAATAAAGCAAAAAAAATGTAGGAATTTAATGTATTTTAGTTGACAAAAGATTAAAAGGGTTAATGTTATTATAATACATGGGTAAAAAAGTCTTTTTTAATTTTAAACTCCTTTAACTGAAGGTTAAAGGAGATAATAAGTCTATTTTTAAAATAAAGAGAGACATAATGTACCAAAGGATAAAACACAGCTGGTTAAATGTATTTTAACCTCTTAGGAATAAAAAAAAACTAAATAGTACTTATTTTATTTCATTCCTCATATATTATATTTCTAAAGAATCATTGTTCTATTCATTATCTATTCTAGCAGCTAAACTAAACACCTTGTAAAAGAAGTTACAATGACTTTTGGGTGCCGATTTAATTTAAAATGCAACATGCTATTTGGATACACCCATTTATTAACAGAGAGTTGTCTATTCTATTTGGAGGGGCACCCCTTCTTAAGTTTATGTATCTTGCTCAAACAAATATGCTAAGGCAACTACACCCAAAATATTTTCTGACTTCTAACTGCAACATTAAATAAACAATCCACCCACCTCTAGGATCTATTTATTCCCAAAGCGTAATGATTCTTAGGCTTCTTTTAGAAATTGCCAGATATTAATTATAGCTTTCTATAGCACAGAGTCGCTATCCTTTGTTATATTTTGTTTTGAGAAAATATAATCTTATATGCTAACTTCATGATCTTTAGGTAAATCTTTGGTGGCACATTAGATTCAATGTACATAATTATCTGATTAATTTCATCATCAAACTTCAAATACTATGGAGCAGATTAGCAAATTATGTTGTGTATACCGGATAGATATTAATCGAGATTGTGCAAGAGTAAGATTATGTGATAATAACTCTACTTTTTTAATAATAAAAATATTATTTTTATATATAACTGGTAGCATATAATAATAATAATAATAAACGACCGATCTGCCCGTAACTGGCGGGAGTCGTCAAACCCAACACTTGCCTAATTTATGTCTCTGCTTTCAGGTCCTCCGTGTATGCCGTCGTACTGTTACCGTTGTCCTGAAGTCCATTTCGCTGCTTTCTCTCACTCTACTCACTTTTGCACGTGCATTTCTGTGGTGGCTATTTCCCCAGGATCATTTCTGTCTTTTCACTTCCCTCAACTCTTCACCAACGCATTCCCTTCACTTTCACTTGGTACTCTTTTACGACTCTCCACACGGCCCACACTTGCTAACGTATCCAGGAAAGCGTCACCGCCGAATTCAAACCTTCCACGTTTACTCACCACCATTTTATTGGTCCACGTCACTGAAAATTGATGCTCTGATAAGGAAATCCTCCCTCTCACCATCTGCCATGTGGAAAAGTCCGCTCTGGGCCGGTGGCCAGAAGATCACATCAGAGGACGGACATTTCCAGCTCGCGACGGAGATCACAAAGCTCCAAATATTTGAGAAGTGCCCGTACATTCCACCTCATACATTAACCGTCTGATCAACATCGGAGGGCTCAGATCAACCCATGATCACACCTTTCGCTATATTTGAGCTCTCCTACACTCCACCAACCTTCGTCTCTCTTTTCTTTTCAGCTCTCCTTCCCCTTTCTCATAACATACACAGAGAAACCAAAAGCTTAAACCTTTATCGAAACACCATTTAAAAATGACGTCTTTAGCTCTCACTTCAACTACTTCTTGTTCTTTAGCTTTCAACTCACGACCTTCTCTTAAATCTCGCACTTTGTCCCACCTCAGATACTCTCCTACACGCCTCCCTTCACATCTCAACCACCCTAATCTCACCGCTTCAGTAGCCGACGCCACCATCGACGCCGCGGCTACTTCTGTCAAGTACCCTTTATTCTCATGCCTCAACTCTATCAGCCCACGTCGTAAAGTCTCAAACTTAATCGTCAAAGCGTCGGCGGCGGCGTCGACCACCATAACCCACGCTTCGCAACCATGGCAAGGCGCAGCTATAAAGCCACTTCTAGCCTCCATTGCCACCGGTGTAATTCTCTGGTTCGTTCCGGTCCCAAATGGTGTCTCCAAACCCGCGTGGCAACTCCTCGCGATATTCCTTGCTACAATCGTCGGTATCATAACTCAGCCTTTGCCTCTTGGGGCCGTGGCTTTGATGGGCTTAGGCGCTTCAGTTCTAACTAAAACGCTCAGTTTCTCCGCCGCATTCTCCGCTTTCGGCGACCCGATCCCATGGCTAATCGCGCTTGCTTTCTTCTTCGCTCGTGGGTTCATAAAGACCGGACTTGGAAACAGAATTGCTTACCAGTTCGTGTCTCTGTTTGGATCTTCTTCTTTGGGACTGGGTTACAGTCTCGTGTTTAGTGAAGCTTTATTGGCGCCTGCGATTCCTTCTGTTTCTGCAAGAGCTGGAGGTATTTTCTTGCCATTGGTGAAGTCTCTATGTGTGGCCTGCGGTAGTAATGTTGGCGATGGTACAGAGAACAAGTTGGGGTCTTGGTTGATGCTTACATGTTTCCAAACTTCGGTGATTTCGTCGTCCATGTTCTTGACTGCCATGGCTGCGAACCCCTTGAGTGCCAACCTGACGTATAATACGATTAAGCAGACTATTGGGTGGACTGATTGGGCTAAGGCTGCGATTGTCCCTGGATTGGTTTCGTTGATCGTTGTGCCTTTGGTTTTGTATATAATATATCCACCAACCGTGAAAAGTAGTCCTGATGCACCTAAGTTGGCTAGAGAGAGGTTGGAGAAGATGGGCCCAATGACGATGAATGAGATTATTATGTCTGCCACTCTGCTTCTAACGGTACACATTGCTTTCTCTTCCTTTCACCCTCTCTGCTACTTGAATCCAACGATTGGTTATGGTAGCGGTTAGTGAGTGGTTATATTAGTCTTTTTCTTTTGATTCATCTCTGTTGTTAGCTCCTTAAGTGGTGATGGATCTTAGAACTCGTTTTCATGCGAAAGTGGTCAAGGTAGACATGGTTTATCTCTTATTTTCATTCATAAAGAGTATAAAGTGAAAGAACTGAACCCATATAGAGTGTGATTGGACTGGTCTCATTGACGACGTGCTTAATTGGTGCTCTTGCATTTTATAAATGAAGTTTCTCTCTTAGCTGCTAAAGTAGCTAACAAACTAAATCTCTTTGGTAGGGGGTTTTAGATTTACTTGGCAATCAATTCATGATCAGTCAGTGTGGGCAATGTGTGAGCTTGATTCTGTTTGTTGAAGCCTAATGTCTTATTATGCATCTTGAGGGTGTTGCGTTGCAGTTATAGGCAGAATGCTGTTCTGAGTTTTTACTTCCATGCATGTATTTTATATTAGTTTGGATAATCAGTTTTGGTTGGTTTCATGCTGTATACAAGTTTCTTTATCATGTTGGTCTAGGAATTGTACTCCATAAAAGCAGTTAAAATCTAACAGGGAAGCATAGCTTTCAATTAGAAGTAGCATTGGTAAGATTCACTATCTTATTTATTTATTTTGTGCCTGCTTATTAAAACTATGTTCTGCTAAACAAACACTCTATAGGTGGGGCTTTGGGTTTTTGGGAGCATGTTGAATGTGGATGCTGTTACAGCAGCTATACTGGGATTGTCCGTTCTGCTTATAACTGGTGTGGTTACATGGAAGGAGTGCTTAGCTGAGGCAGTTGCTTGGGATACCCTTACATGGTTTGCTGCCCTTATTGCCATGGCTGGGTATCTCAATAAGTATGGACTTATCTCCTGGTTCGGCCAGACGGTTGTTAAGGTTTGTGATAAACTATGCATCAAGTAATGAACAATGCATGTGGGTACTCTCATTAACAGCCTATCCTGTTGGTTTTTTTTTTCACCCCTCATCTCAACAGTTTGTTGGTGGACTCGGGCTTTCATGGCAGCTGTCTTTTGGCATATTGGTTCTTCTTTACTTCTACTCCCACTATTTCTTTGCAAGTGGAGCAGCTCATATTGGTGCCATGTTTACAGCATTCTTGTCAGTAGCCAGTGGTTTGGGAACTCCTCCGTATTTTGGAGCCATGGTGTTGGCCTTCCTTTCCAATCTCATGGGCGGCCTTACACATTATGGCATTGGGTCTGCGCCTGTTTTCTATGGTGCAAACTATGTGCCTCTTGCCAAATGGTGGGGCTATGGCTTCCTTATATCTGTGCTCAACATCATCATCTGGCTTGGAGTTGGAGGGATTTGGTGGAAGTTGGTTGGCTTGTGGTGAGACGGTAAACCTTCTTAAGGTGCAATTTTTCTCATGAGATGAGACTTCTTTTAATTTTTGTTTCTGATTCTTTGTCCTACAAATAATCTTTTGGTAGAGAAGATGGATGTCATTTGTCATTCACATTGGTATATTTAGAGCAGAAAAACTGTCTGCATAGTTAGTTGAAGTTGGGATTAGATTATATTTTATCATTTGTTTGTTACACATTTAGTGAAATCATGATTATTTGTTAGAGTTCAAGGACTTGGGCATGTAATTATTTTGGAACAGAAAACATTTAATTATGAATTATTTAATTTTTTAAAGATTATTATCAACAACAACAACATTAGGAGAAGTAGAAATCTTACTTAGGCCTGAGATTTGGAGAGGTTCAAGCTTACCCTTAATTAGTAGAGAGGTTATTTTTAAATAATTCACATGAAAAAGATTATTATCAAATATGCCGTAATTTTTAAGTAATTCCAATCCTGCGATTGGAAATTTTCATTCGGAAATATAACTCTTCCTACGAACAAAATGGGCCTACAGGTTTTGATTGCGCCATGTGGGGTGACTTATTATTTACACAATGAGAACCTACTATTTACTTAGCACCAAATAATAATATTCTTAGAAATCCTTGGAAATTTTTTTAAATAACATGAAGCCAAAAACATATTATTAGTTATTTCTTCTGTAATTTTGTAACTTGAGAAATCCTTGGAAATTTTGACTCTAATAAGTTACAAATTTTCTATATTCAAATACATATTTATTGGACTTGATATGTCAATTCATTAGTATTTTAATTGTTTCGATTTGTTACTCTAGCCATTGGAATTTTAACTCAGTTGTTTTTTTTTTAATATTAAGGGTTGTATATTTCTATTGGATGATGGATGACGTCGGTGTATAAACTCATGCAGCCATTTCATGCACCCGTTCTTTTCCTACTTGGTATTTTCCATCCTTCTACAAGTTGTATTTAACGTAGTTTTTAAGTATTTAGATATTTCCATGACCCATATCGTACTGCAGATTAAAGGGAAGAAGAAACGTTTCCCAGCACTTTCTTTTTTAGCATATTTTGAGCTTCTTGATTGTTGCATCTAATCACACTTAAGCAAACATAACCTGTATTAAGATGATTCCCCTAAGTCCTAACATAAGCACATATTTTGAGCCTCTTGATTATTGCATGTAATCACACCTAGTAAAAGTAACTTGTATTATAAGATGATTCTCCTGATATAAGCACATGTTTGATTATTAATATGATTCTCCTAATATAAGCATAAGCACTTATATCATGCTCAAGAGCATTTGTTATACAGTAATGGAATCCTAGTCGATCCTAGTTAATGGGAATTGGAAGGAAGCAAGGAATTTCGTCTACTCCATTAGCATAACACAAACCTCTACATACTACATGAAAGGGGACACAGTAAGCACACAACACAAGCCTCATGTGGAACAAATTGTTCGTCTGTTAGTTTGATTTTGATCTTTTACCAGATACCACTCACTCCGTCCTCACATTTTCTCTGGACTGCCGACTAGAAGCCACATTTGATTTAGTTCTTCGAACACTACAAACAATGATCACATTTGATTTAAAAGAAGCCGCCCAACGTAAGTTCTTTTAGAATCATAATTGCAAATTTCCTGTTTGTAGAAACTAAGGAAATGAAGGAATAAAAACAAAAAAACAAAAGAGAGAAAAACTTGCCTTGTGATAATGCTTTCATTAAACTAAGGGAATAGATACCAAAATTATACTACAGCGAAAAGAGCTTTACACAACAAACAAAAACGTAATTATAAGTGTACTTATTGTTGCATTTTTATCAAGGCAACATAATTTATTTCGTTAAATCAAGTGAAGCTGTTATAGATGTAAGGCAATAAAATTTTTTATTAGCTAATAAAATGAATAACGTTACCTAAAATTTTACTAAGGCAATAAAACAATTTCAAACTATAGCAACAATGTTGAATTGATATAACAACAATAATTTGAATCTTTATAAGACAACTAATTGGACTTTTTATGCAACAATATCTAATAAAAAAATATTAGTTTTTCCTTTCATTAGCAACAACTGAAAATATTGCATTTATATATGCTATCATATAGTCCATATGGACTTAATGAAATTCAACCTTTAACATATTTAAAATACAATAGCCAAAAATTATTAGCTAAAATATGCACCTATATTATCTTCATCTAATCCATATGGAATATAAGTGTGTCAACTAAAATACAAAAAAAAAAAACTAATATATATGGCACTTCAAAATCCTTCACAAAATACCTCCTTATCCATTCTTATTCATCACCTTTCTAAAAAAAACCAACAAATAGATTAGAACTACTCCGAAACAACTATGCTCCTAAACAAGTTGACATATCTAAAGAATGAACTAGTAACTACTTTATTGTAACCTCTATTTAATAAAGACAAATTAATGTAGTTCAAAAACTAACAACATAATGATTCAATTCTTTTTATAAACAAAGTTAGAAGGCATAAACTTTTCAATCCACATTCAGTGCAATACATTTGCAAATGAAAAAAAAAAGTAGATCTCATTGCAAAAGACAATAAGATGACCAACATTGTTATACTCCTGTCTCACTTATTACAAAAGGTAAGGTAGAATCTCAAATGTTTTTTCCTATAATAGGAAACAAACAGAGCTTAATGCCAGATAGAATCTCAAATGTTTTTTCCTATATTAGGAAACAAACAGAGCTTAATGCCACATAAAGGGGCATAATTGAACTCAAAGTTAACAACAAAAAAGCCTATAAAACCATGGAGATAGACCAATAGGATCCATTTCCCTGTACAAAACTAAACAGCAAAGTTGATATACCTGACTGCATATGGGAATATCCAAGGTTTTAAAACCGGACCGGATTGTTCGGTTGGACCGAAATTTTTTTTGAACTGGTCGGTTTTTATACATAGAGGTTATTAGGTGAAACCGAATCAGACCATTGATCGGTTCAAGCTTTTTCCAATTGGACTAGACAGTCCGGTCTGGTTTTTAAAACCTTGGGAATATCATTTCAACCTCCTCAGTGCTAAGCACGCCAAAAAAAAAATTTTAGCTTGTCATTCTTTTTCAAAGAATAATAGTTATATCAGTCCATGCTAGTTGTTTTCCTTTACAAAATTGAGAATATTGCTTCTATGAAAACCCAGTTGTAAAATTTAACAATATAGGAAAGCCAAAAAGAACCAAAAAGAATTGAAATGGTTCCTAATAAGGTTACTCAATTTGTAAGGTAATGAAGCAACAACATAAAAACCAATCTCTTGGTATAGTTTCATGGTAGAATAAACCTAAAACAACCAGATAGGAGATCTTGAAATCAATGAAAATAATTTACATAAGCTAGAAATGGCCACCTTAAGTAGTTTGCTTGCTACAATAAAGAAACATTATGCCATAATTCTCATATAGAAATAGATCATCATAAAACAAATTTCCTAGTTTCAGTAATACACTATCATGATTAGGCACTTATAATGAAAATAGGAAAAAGTAAGCCAACCTTATTCACTTGCTTCCTAGCTATCTATGATTCAAAGCATACCACATGGTCTAGTATACTACAAATTTATAAAAATAAGCATCACAAAAATGCCAAGCAACTGCAGATGAAGAACCAATTAGCCCATAAATGCTAAATCAAGAGATTTACATCAGCACTCACCAAGAAAAGTAAGAAGTTCCTAATCCATTCCATGGTTGTAAATTTGAACTTAATAACACCCACAAATCTCAATTCCTAAGAAACGAATATCACAACTTTAATAAACCAAAACAATCCAAGAAACTAACCTAGATCACTGCCATGCTTGGCGAAGATACAATCAGAGTAACTAGACGTGGCATCTTCAAACTTGACTTTCCCTAATACGATGCCATCTTTGAGAGCTTTGAGCTGAGAGATGGCGCTCTCACGAGTGGTACTCTTGATGACTATACCTTCTCGGTCCTTCTAATTTTTTTTCTTTTCGAGCCTTTGTGCTTTATGAGTATGTGCAACGTTCTCACCTGAATCCCTTGTTAAGTCAAGAAGACTTTACTTCTATTAATTTTGATGACAATCAAATAATAATAATCTTAGAAGTGTGTGAATTGTTTTGATAAATTTGTTAAGCGTGCAGAAAAATGTAAGTGACAAGAAGTCAAACCTAGAAGATACGTGGTCAAAGCTAGAAAATATACGTCATCGCTAGAAGATACACGTCATCGCTACATCGCTAGAATGGACGAAGCGACACCAGAAAAAGCATGACAACAGACGAAGAGACACCAGAAGAAGTATAGTACCAGAAGATAGAAAAGGAAACTATTCTAGAACGTCAGGCAGTTAGTTAGTTGGAGTTAGTTACAGAACTCAACTAATAACCGTTTCTAAAAGATTCAAGAAGACAGTTGAAGACTTAGGCTACAAATATCAGTTTGAGTCGTAAACTAAAACAATTTTTTTACAAGAGAGAAAATCTGATTGTACAATACTTAAAGAAACTCTGTACTCAAGTGCGAAAGAAAAAGAGCGAATACAACTGTAACGAGAAGTTCAAACAATATTTTTCCTAGAGAAAGAAAGGCTAGAGCCTGGAGAGGCTAAGAAAGTATATAAAGAATACTTTGTGTGAGAGACCTAAAGAGGCTCTACAAGTATAGAAAGAATACTAGTAAAGTTGAAGAGTATAGAGAAATCTCAAAAAAACATTAAGAACTGGACGTAGCCCAAGGTTAAGGGTGAATTAATATAAAATCGTGGCATCTATTCTCTAACCCCTTATCTTTTAATTTTCTTGTTGTTAGAGGAGTAGAAAATAATTTTGCGATTACATTACTCATCGACTTAAGTAAATTATTTTGTGATCATTTGAAATTGTAAAGAAATCAAAGAAATTTCTAAAGATTAATATTTTTTAAGATTTTACACAATTCAACCCCCTTTCTTGTGTATCATACATATTATACGTGATTACTATATTAACAAGTGATTTACTTCAGTTAGTATCAGAGCTTGGTTTCCAAGAAACATTGTTACAGAGTGAGGACAAAGATCCATGGCTAAATCACATGTTTTTATAGCTAAAGGTGCCTCGGTCACAAGACCTCCTGCATTTAATGGTGAAGATTATCATTATTGGAAGGACAGGATGCAGCTCTCTATAGAATCCACACATATTGATCTTTAGGATATCATTGAGAATGGTCCATATACACCAACATACGATAAAGGGAATAGTATCTCTCGTGACCAATGGACGATTGATCAGAAAGCTCGGTTTCAATTAAACTCAAAAGCTAAGTTCTTTTTAAGTTGTGCCCTAAGTAGAAGTGCATATGATAAGGTTCATGGAAGCGAATCTGCAAAGGAAATGTGGGAAACATTAGCCATTGCAAATGAAGGCACAAATCAGGTGAAAGAGTCCAAGATTGGTATTCTTGTTCATCAGCATGAGCTGTTTAAGATGAAACAGGATGACTTTATAGATCAGATGTTTGGATGATTCCAAACAATTGTTAATGGACTTAAAGATCTGGGGAGAATCTATGATAATCAAGATCATGTCAGAAAGATTCTCAAAAGTCTTCCAAAAAGATGAAGACCCAAAGTAACGACGATATAAGAGGCTAAGGATTTAAGTAAGTTGAAGCTAGACGAATTGCTTGGTTCACTAAAAATACATAAAGTGAAGCTTGATGCAGAAGATAAATGTAATATCCCGGTCCCCCTACGAAGGGTTAGACCCCTAAAAATTTGGTGCGCGTGGGATTAGAGGCTGTGAAGAG
>JAOTAX010000196.1:17930592-17962931 GCA_025629825.1 Erythroxylum guanchezii | reverse complement strand
TAATTTGTATTTATGAAAAAGGGCCCCCGTGGTCATTATATTTATCGGTGATCGGGTATATGAATTGTTTCCGCATAAATCATGTTTGTGCTTTAAAAAAAATTTATACTGAGTTTTGACTGAGTGATGTAGCACGCCACCCTCGCAGGGCTCGGGCTTGGATATCACCATCGATGTTAGGTTCGGGTCATGCAGGAGTGGGGTGTTACATTGTCGACCTCTAAACCACATGCCCTAAAACAATTCCTTGTTCAACCATAAAATGACATTTCTCATAATTCAGAACAAGGTTAGTTTCCATACATCTTTGCAGCATTAAAGATAAATTTTCAAGACAATGATCAAACGAATCACCATAAACAGAAAAATCATCCATAAATACCTCGATCATTCATTCAATATAATCTGAAAAGATACTCATCATGCATCGCTGAAAAGTTGCAGGAGCGTTGCATAAACCGAAGGGCATCCTTCTATATGCAAATGTGATAAAGGGGCAAGTGAAAGTAGTCTTTTCTTGATATTCGGGATTGATCAAAATCTGATTGTATCCACTATAACTATCGAGGAAACAATAAAAAGAATTACCTGCTAGTCGCTCCAACATCTGGTCCATAAACGGCAAAGGAAAGTGATCTTTGCGCATCATCGTATTCAGCTTCCTATAATCCACACACACGCGCCATCCACTTTGCACCCTTTTAGGTACAAGCTCATCATCTTTGTTCTTCACCACAGTGATCCTTATCTTTTTCGGAACCATGTGGATAGGTGCCACCCATCTACTATAAGTGATCGGATAAATAACACCTGCATCCAAAAGCTTAAGTAATTTGGTTTTTACCACCTTCATCATAGGCGGATTGAGGCGGCGCTTCATCTCCCTTGTTGGATTTGAATTTTTCTCCAATAGTATGCGATGCATACACATCGAAGGACTAATACCTTTGATGTCAGCCAACGTCCATCCTATAGCAGTCTTATGTTCGTGAAGAACATTAAACAGTCGTTCCTCCTGCACACTTGGCAAATTCTTTGCAATAATAACCGGTAAAGTATCATTATCACCAAGAAACACATACTTAAGATTATCAGGCAAGGGTTTCAGCTCAAGCTTAGGTGCATGCATAATAGATGGTAAAATTTTCTTATGTGATAAAGGAAGATCGATGAAAGCCACCTCATAAAGAATGGGGGAAAGTACATGTAAAGCAAAAATAAAATCAATGACTTAAGGAAGCAAGCACAATTCATGCATATAATCATTGTAATCACCACTATAAGTCACGGCATTCTCACTACCAAAACCGTGCCACAGTGTCAAGTCTAGACCATTATTGAATTCTAACTCAAAGTGATCATATGCAAGCTCATCAATATCATCTAGACAATTAATCGAGTAAACATGATCAAGTGGATATCGGAGAGCATTATTAATATTGAATTCAACCACATCATCTCCTACGCGCATAGTAAGCAAATCATGTTCACAATCAATCTTGGTTCTAGCAGTCTTTAGAAAAGGTCTACCAAACAAAATAGGTGTACTCCTGTGTGAAGTGTCCATATCCATTTCAAGTACATAAAAGTCACAAGGAATTAACAAAGCACCTATTTTAACCAAGACGTCCTCTACCAAACCAAGCGGATAAACAAAGGAATGATCCGCTAATTGTATAACCACACTCGTCGCATGCAAAGGCTTAAGACTCAAGGCATCATACACATGTTTAGGCATCACACTAATGGATGCGCCTAAGTCACACAAAGCTCTCTCAAATGAGGTGTTACCTATTATGTACGGAATGGCAAACGCACCAGGGTCTTTCTGTTTGCATGGGATATTCGGTTTCATCATAGCAGAAATGGTCTCGCCCATATTCATTTTCTCGTATCCTTTTAATCGATGAGCACGCTTGGTAGTGCAAAGTTCTTTCAAGAACTTTGCATTCTTCGGGACTTGGCAAATTGCATCAAGAAGTGGAATGTTTATCTCCACCTTCTTGAACAAATCGAAGATGTCCCTCTCTTTCTCCTCTTGCTTAGCCTTCGAATTCCTAGAACTCAAAGGAAATAGAGGCATCAATTGAAAATCAAAATTGACAGGTTTAGAATTTACCTTTAGTACCCTATCAAAAATTTCGATTTGGGCAAGAATTAGAGGAACCGAATATGACTTGTTCCTAGAATTTTTAGTCAAGGGCTGTTTATTATGGTTAGGGTGTGTCTCAAGTTCCTCTTCCTCATCCAAAGCAATCCCCTTCTTTTTCTGCTTAACGAGAGCCCTTCTGCTGCGAAGCTCAACTACTTGGAAAAATTCCTTAGGATGCAAGGCTTGAGAGGGCAACCTGCCACTATTTTATGCCTCAAGTTTACTCATCGAGGATGCGACTTGGCCCACTTGTTTCTCAAGATTATGGATACTCGCATCTATTTTCTGCTTAAAAGATAAGAAGTTTTGCTGCATTGCAACAGTGTTAGTAGCCATAGTTTTTACAAGTTCCTTCAAATCAGAAATTTCAGAATTAGAAGTAGAAGAAGAAGGAATCGAATTATGAAGATTTGGCCTTAAGGAATAGGTCTGATTTTGCTGGAAACCAGGGGGCATTTGTGCTCTTCCTCCATTATTCATCGGCTGTTATGGGTTTTCATACCGTAAATTCGGATGGTCGCGCCACCCCGAATTGTACATCGACAAGAATGGATCGTATTTGTGCTGTGGATTTGTGTTGAATCCTCCACCAATTGCATGGGCATATTCCGTCGAGTTGTCCTCCATTGTAGGACAGAAATCAGAAGTGTGTCCACTAAAAGAACAAATGCCGCATATCTTGACTTGCTACACACTACCACTCATCATAACACGCATTAGCGAGGTTAGTTCATCAACTTTGTTTTCTAATGAAACACTACTTACCTCGTTGACACGTTTCGCGTGGAATTCCCCTTGTGTGCCAAACTGTTTAGAATTTGCTACCATGTTTGAAATCAAGTAACAGGCAGCATCGGGCGTCTTGTCTACCAAAGTCCCTCCACTCATGGCATCAATGATACTTATATCTTAGGGTGACAATCCCTTGTAAAAGTATTGAATGAGAAGCTGATCAGGAATTTGGTGGTTGGGGCATTGTAAGCTAGTGGTGGGGGCATTGTAAGCACAGCTTCTCGAGCCTTTCCCAATACTCAAAAAATTTCTCACCATGCATCTGTCTTATGTCACAAATTTCCTTCCGAATATTTACAGCTCTCGAAGAGGGGGAAATACTTCTCTAGGAAAATGCACTTCAAATCGTTCCATTGTGTTACCGAACCAGGGGGATTTGAAAACAACCACTCCTTGGTCGAACCTTTCAATGAGAAAGGAAAAGCTTTTAGTTTAACCAAATTCTCACCCACCCCTCACGGTTTCATTCCATTGCATACCATGTGAAACTCCTTGAGGTATGCATGTGAGTCTTCTCCTACAAGACCATTAAAATCAGGCAACAAATGTATAAAATCAGATTTTAATTCAAAATTAGCACGCTCTACATTAATACACAAAGGCTGGTTGTCAAGGTTAGGAGCAGCAAGCTCCTTCAATGTTCTCTACAGATTGATTGCCATATTTGTTAATTCTATTTATGAATGCTCCGGCTGCTGGAAAAGGTGTGCAAAACTCGGAAGTTCTTCCTCCTCCACCTTGCGCAATGTGCACGGTTCAAGGAGGGGTGATCGCGGAGGTGTCCGATTGATGAAGAATGATTGCTCTTCGTAGAATTGCTCGATTAATCTGTCCGAAAGTTCTTACTCAGAATTGCTAGACATGCAACCTACACAACAAACACAAATAACAAAAACAAGCTGAAAAATACGTTAGCAAATCGTTAGATAGACCCCGAAAACGATGCCAAAATTTGACAAGGTGTCGTTACCTTTGCAAATTAAACCTACACAAATAACAAATAGTATATGGGAGTAGGGATCGTTCCCTTGAAGATCTGACTATGGAATGCTAAATATCGTCAAACTTGTCAATGAAATTTCAGTAAACAAAAACAGACACAAAAACCGAAATGGAACAAAAATCTAAAATGTAATCTAACCTAAGTGGTTCAATATCGCATGTAAGCTACTAACTAAACCAGAAAACAGAAACAACTAACGGAAAATAGAAATCAAAAGATAATCTGACGCGAACAAAATTAGATTTGGCGCAAACAAGACTCAACGAATTTAACTAAACCAAACTCAAACCAATGCACGAAAATAAGTAAATTGAGGGGGGGTTTGATCTCGGTAATTCAAAATTTAAAGATCCCGAAATTAAACAACTGCTAAATCAAAATTCAGAAGAAATCAGAATTGAAAGATTAGACTAAAAACAGAATTGCGAAAACTTCAATTACAAAGGATTTAGCCAACGAAACCAATTAATTCATTCATCGGACTCTAGGAACTATTTGTGTACTATGTGCGCAGAATCAAGGATCATCAACTTACTGATTTTATGCTTCTTAAATACTAAGTAAATAAATCTTCACAAACAATCACAGGGTTCATAACTACTAATCCACCTATGTCGCGTATGAGCAATATGATCGTTGGTTTAATGATCTTGCCTTGAAAACCTCGACAACTACTATCATCAGTTTAAGACAAAGTTTGAATTCTCTCAGGGTAGGTTTAACAACTACTATCAACAACCTAACTATAAATCAATTAATTTAGCATCTACTACCATCAATTAATTAAATAGCGTCTAAAAATCCCTTAGAAACCTTAATTCCGGATTTTAAGATTTACGAGTTCAGATTAGTCATTAAAGGATCAGAATTCAAACACATGTTTGCAAATCACAAACACAAGAATTGATTAAGATTAAATCCTCATGAATCAATATAGGTTCGAAGGGTATTACCCTTTACAATTGAAATACAGACTTAGCTACACATACCTAGTGAAACGTTGTTACCACCAAATGGTCTAAGAAAATTGTGTTCCTTTTGAAAAGATTAAAAAGCAAGAGTGCGGCTGGGAAATATGAAGAATAATCCAGAGGAAAGACACCTCGACCTTGAGACCAAAGTCGTATATATATATTATATTTATCATGAAGTGGCTGATCTAATTAAGAAGCCAACTACGAAACAAATTCCTCCTCTTCACGTCAATTCACCAAGGTCGCAACCCCCTTCAGCATCTGCCTAACCAGCCCTCCAAAGTGGCGTGGCTTGATGAGGTGGACATAGAGTCATCTTTAAGTAACCAATGGAGTTGTGCCATGTGATGAAAGTGTTTTGAAAATCGATTAAAGTTTTGTTAACTTTGAACTGCGATTTTGTCAGCACACCAGGGTCAATTTTAACTGTGTATAAAAATCAAACGGTGACGATTTAGGAGCTCAAATTTTATCAATAGATTTTTCTTTGAGTTAGCTTCAATCTGAGGCTTGAATCACTAAATTCCACCATCTGAGTCAAAAGTTATGATAGAAAAATCGTCAAAAGGTCATTATGGCGATCCAAAAATCTAATGCAATTTTGGGAATTTATTTCTCATTAATTCCAGCTCAGAAAAATCTGTAATTGGTCCCAAAAAATCTTTCAATGAATCAAGAATTTAAGTATGAAATTTTAGAATTTTTGGCTAAACCAATCTTGAGATAAAAATCCCACAATGACTAAAGGTCAAGTCTGCCAGAAATCCAAAAACAGTGCAATTCGAGTCTATTTGTTTAATTTTAGAATTTTTGACTAAACCAATCTTGAGATAAAAATCCCACAATGACTAAAGGTCAAGTCTGCCAGAAATCCAAAAGCAGTGCAATTTAAGTCTATTTGTTTCATTTATGCATTTTACGTCAACAAACCTTGAATAATGCTAAAACATGATAAACCAGCTATAGATGAACGTAAAATGAATGTAAATGAAGAATTAAGTCCTAAAGATATATTAAAATATGAGTGTATCACTCTTTAAGATAAAGCTTGGATTTTGGCCATGTAAGAGGAGTTCAATCAATTTACAAGAAACAAAGTTTGGTCTTTAGTTCCTAGACCATCCAATAGGTCTATCATAGGAACCAGATGGGTTTTCAAAAATAAACTAGATGAATCAAGAAGAGTAGATCGTAACAAAGCTAGATTAGTAGCTCAAGGCTATAATCAACAAGAAGGAATTGACTATAATAAAACCCATACTCCTATAGCTAGACTAGAAGCTATTAGGATTTTGCTTGCATATGATGTTTTTCATGATATAAAACTGTTTCAAATGGAAGTGAAAAGTTTCTTTTTGAATGGTTTTATAGATGAAGAAGTTTATGTAAAGCAACCCCCTGGTTTTGAAGATACTGATAAACCATACTATGTCTATAGACTTCATAAAGCTTTGTATGAATTAAAACAAGCACCTCGCGCTTGGTATGATCGTCTAAGTTCGTTTTTGATTAGAAATGACTTTATTAGAGGACAAGTAGATAAGAATTTGTTTAGAAAACATATTAAAAGTGATTTTATAGTTGTACAAACATATGTAGATGGTGATGTTGTCACCTGCAACAAAATATAAAAGATTTTCACCCCCGTTAAAACAAATTAATGTAGTAGCGGTAAGCGGATATCGTTCCCATTAGGAATTTTACGATTATGGAATTACGAATTCAAACAGCACAAATAACGAAAATAAGAAAAGGGGGGTTTTTGTTCACTCACGGCAATAACAAAAATAAAAAGGGAAAATCGCAATTTGAAACAATAAATAAATCTGAAAATTCAATAGGAAAAATACCTTGGTTTCGGTTACCGATGTTACCATGCTATTATGAATCCTCGATATAAAATTGCAATTATCAATAAACATTCATTGGGGGAAATTTTCTCTTAAGGGTAATGACTAGAAACATATATTCTAGCAATCTTATTAAACAAGAACCTAGATACGATCATAGGTAAAATTGAATAATAGCATTAAGAAACAAGAACCAATGACAAGTGAAAGACATGTACAACATGCAATCAATCAAGTGAATATTGTTTTAGAATTTTCCGACTCTAACGTAGAGGGGTTAATCCTAATTGCTACTTATGGTTACCGAAATTGAATGTCAGATTCCGTTAACCTAGCGATTGAACTAATTAATCTCTAGTTGCGCACCTAGAAACTAACAAATTCGATTAAAAAGACATATATGAAAATATCCAATATTCATCAATAATCATAAACATATTCGAATTATCTCACCATAATAACATGTAACATGGATCCCTCAACCAAGATAAGAAAACTTAGCTACTCATACTTGAATTGAAATCAAAAGAAATAACAAATCCATATGTCCCCATACCTGGTTCTTTAATGAAAGAAACGAAAATACCAAGTGAAATTGTGCAGAAACGTAAAAACAAGAAAATAGAAAATTGCAGCAGCCAAAGATCCCCTAAACCTACGATAACACTACTTGAGAAGGGTAGAAAACGTGAACCAGAAAAGCCAGCAAAACAAGAAGGTGCGGCAACCACCAATCCAAAAACCTACGAAGATACTACTTGAATAATGCAAAAAACAAGAAAGCAGAGGTTGCGGCAGCCTAAGAAGAATGCACTCCCGATTTCTAACCCCTAACACCAATATATATCTGTGGCAACACTATAAGCCTTCTATTTGATGTGAATCTCTCCATTATCTTGTCTTCATTTTGTCCAGATTAGGTGTACTTCTATTTTCGGTGGGAGACTTCTTAGAAAGAGGGCAAGAAGATCTTGGACGATTGTGTTTTAATTAGAATCAAATTCTGGAATTTCTGCAGACTTTAGATTCCATCCTTAGGCGTGCCCACGCCTAATCTCTGAATTTCGGCTAGATTGGAAATTTTAGATTTCTTTCCTTCTTTTGCGCCTTTTTGGTCCTTTTTCGTCTTTAGAGTGTTGAAAGCCATCAGTAAACAATTATAGAACAATTCCATCAATTTTGGATAATAATTTCAACACCTTAACAATAATTATGCCCAAAATATATGCAATTTAAATGACTTAATAGTAGATGATATTATTTTTTGGTGCAACTTCTAAGAAGTTATGTTCTAGTTTTGAAAACCTTATGAAAAGTGAATTTGAAATGAGTTTGATGGGTGAAATGAAATTCTTTCTTCGTTTACAAATTAAACAAATCAAAGAAAATATTTTTATTTATCAACAAAAACATATCAAAGAACTGTTAGTCAAATATAAAATGAAGAGGGTCAAACCTATGTCAACTCCTATGCATCCTTCAATCCTCTTATCTAAGGACGAAGCTGGTAAGAAGATTAATCAAACCCTTTTCAGATGAATTATTGGTTCTTTACTTTACCTAACTGCAAGTAGACCTGATATATTATTTAGTGTCTGTTTGTGTGCAAGATTTCAAGGAGATCCTAAAGAATCTCATTATATTGCTGTTAAAAGAATATTGAGATACTTGGTAGCTTAATGTATGAGAAA
Source organism: Erythroxylum guanchezii (assembly GCA_025629825.1). NCBI lineage: Eukaryota > Viridiplantae > Streptophyta > Magnoliopsida > Malpighiales > Erythroxylaceae > Erythroxylum > Erythroxylum guanchezii. Next base: position 17,954,469 of record JAOTAX010000196.1, on the reverse strand, counting down.
GGTAAAGATTTCAGGTTAATTGATTACTATGATGTTGATTATTCTAGAGATAGGATTGATAGGAAGAGTACAAGTGGAGGTTGTCACTTTCTTGGTCAAGCAAGAGGCAAAGTTCAATTGCTCTATCTACTGTAGAAGCTGAATACATGTCAGCTGCAAGCTGTTGCTCACAAATGTTATGGATTAAGTATCAGTTATAAGATTATTCTATATAAGAAGATCAGATTCCAATCTTCTGTGACAACAAAGTGCTATCAATCTATTGAAGAATCCAATACAACACTTAAGGGTAAAGCATATTGAAGTTAGACATCATTTTATACGAGACTATATACAGAGAGGAATCATCAATCCACAATTTGTTGAGATGAATTAACAGCGGGCAGATATCTTCACTAAACCTCTAGGTGAAGATAGATTCAAGGAAATCAGACGAAACTTGAATATGGTAATTTTGAATGACCCTTCGTCTGACATGTCATGACCCAGACAATTCATATAGGAAGAAGATAAAAAGTCATAAGTTTTCATGTAAATAGTAATGGTAAGTTACGAACGGTAACTTTTCAAGAGTACGTATAAGAAAGAAATCTTCTTAAGATTCTAAAATACATTATACTCTAGAAATTTATTGAAAAACTTTGAAACTGACTTGTTTAGTGCTCTCAATAAAGATGATTCAATACTCCTGTTCTAAACTTCAAGTTCTTCTCATTTGATATTTTCTTTAGATTCTAACCTCGCTACGATAAGCGAAATACATTTGTGCGTTTAGTGTTTATTTGTTACAAATCAAAATGGAGATATCTCTTATCTATGGGAGACACGTTGATTTCACTTCCTTAAAGAAAAGTTAGATGGACATCGAACCAAAAATTAAAGCAGTTGGCTAGAAAAATTTCTTCAACATTCGTGAAATGGTTTATTTAAATGAGATATATGAGCTCTGGAAGAATGCAAAGGTGGTGGACAACAACTTAATATCAATGGTAGATGGTTTTTCAGTTATAGTCACACAAGATTCTATTGAGAAGGCTATTGGGTGTCCAAGTATTGGAGTAAAGCTATTTAACAATACAAATTGGATTGCTCAAGGTCGTGTAGATAAAGCTCACATCAATCGGCAGTTATATGGAAGTAGTGATCTAGGAGTCAAGAAGGCTTCAACCCTTATTCCGAAGGCTAGGGTTTTACATTCACTGCTTCTTCACTGCATTCTACTAAGAACGGGTTCAAAGGATGTGGTAACAATGAATGATGAACATTGTTTGTTTCATCTACTTAATCACCAACCCATTAATCTTCTGTTCATGATTTTGAAATACATGATGAAGTCTAAGGGAGATTCTAGTTCTTTACCTTACGGTATGTTGTTGACAAGATTCTTTAGAGAATCTGGAATCTTACTTGATAGAGGTAACGGGGTAAAGATGGATGTGAAGAGTGTTATTAATGCCACTACTATTCTCAAAATGGGAATAAAGTTTGAAGCTGAAGCGGATATAGGTTTTACACCAAAAGCAAAGTCTAAGGGGGAGTTTATAGTGAAACGAAGTAGGAGTGAACATGTTACATCTGAAAGACAATCAAAACCTCGATCAACAGGAAGAACATCCACAGAAGAAAAGACTGAACAATCGTCTAATGTGTCAATACAAGCTAAGATGATTCTATAGAGAAAGGAAAGCCAGGTTCAACAATCAACACAACAAGTGTCTTTGAAAAGGAAGGCTGAGACGCTCCAATCAGAAAAGTCCAAGTAGTCAAGAAGGTCACCAAGATTATTGACCTTACAACAACAAGAACAGAAGAAGCAGAAAGCTCTGATTTTTGGTGGAGATTCTGAAAAGTAAGAGCAAAGACAACAGCCTACCAGATCAATTGTCTCTATTTTGCAAAGTGAATCTGTAAAATCATCTAGAAAGACAGAGATAAAAAGGAAGTTAGTATTTAAGAGGAAGATGTCTCAATAACAACTCTCTTCCAAACCAGTAGAAGAACAAAAAAAGATGAAGCTTAATCAGAAAAAAGGTTTCTTCATCTGATGTTCAACAGAAGGAATGGATAGTTCATCACCAATCAGTACTTTACAATTCTTCTCAACCAATCAAAAAAAAGGATTTGAAAATGAAGAGTATGGAAGAATCAGTACCTGTTCGAAATAGAAGTTCAATTATTATCAAAGAACCTTCTTGAACTTCTAAGAAGACAGTCAAGGTATAAGTCGAATCTATACCAATAAACGATTAGACAATACATCTTCTTAGTCATGAAGAACGAAGACTATATGGTATTCTGCGAGATGAGAAGTCAGAACCATATCCAATGAAGATTTCAAAGGATCGTTATACTATCTATCCGATTACAAGCAGAACAATAATAAAGATTGTTCCATATATTTAACTAAGATGTTCAACCCCCGTTATAAATGAAGAAAAAAGGAAGAAGAAGATGTTTCTTGAAGGCCATGAAGATGATCTTACAGAAGAATAGATTCAAATGGCTGTGAAGAACATAGACGTTGCATGTAATGCAGCTCAACCTGTAGGTGTCTATATATCACATCATATATCAACGACATCAAGAAGTCAATTTGGAGTTTCCACCAAAGATGAAAGTTTCAAGGTAGTTGGCTCTATGACAGAAGGAAGGTATAGAAGTATCATAGTTGAAGGTATCAATTTCAATTTAGAAACCTTAATGCATTTACTTATGCATTTCAGACCCCTAGGTTTCATACCTTCAGTCAAAAATGTGGTACATCTTCTTGGACAACCAATTTATAAACTAACCAGACTTGATGATCTTGATCTCCCAAAAGGAAAACAAACCTTCAAACTACCCTCAACCAAAATCATAGAATTAGACGTCTTACCTAGAGAACCATCTGTTATTGAAAACATTCATCCACTTAGTGAAATTCAACAAGATCCTAATGTTAATTCGAAGTTCTTGAAGCATTTCATCAATTGGACTGAAGCTAGTCACAAGCAGAAGGAAGTTCAGGAAGCCTTAGCAAAAGATATTGAGGAAATTCATACTAAGGTTGATGAACTGGGTGATCTTCATAAAGAAATAGCACTTCTGCGTGTTTCTATTGAACAAGACCTTAAGGCGATCTGCACTGATATTCAACATATGTATTCTGAAAATTTGAAGCGTCTAAGATGAGTTATTTTGTATTAATAACAAATAGGGGAAGAAGAAGAGAAGAAGAAGGGAAGAAGTCAAAAAGAGCAAAGTGAAAATATTAGAAAGCATTGTATTTCTTATGTATTTCTTGATTTTATTCGTCTGAATATTATCTTATTTTCTAATATTATGATTATTTGTTATCATAAAAAAGGAGGAGATTGTTAAGTCAAGAAGACTTCACTTCTATTAATTTTGATGACAATCAAATAATAATAATCTTAGCAGTGTGTGGATTGTTTTCATAAGTTTGTTAAGTGTGCAAAAAAATGTAAGTGACAAAAAGTCAAACCTAGAAGATATGTGGTCAACGCTAAAAGATAAACGTCCTCGCTAAAAGATACACGTCATCGCTACATCGCTAGAACAGACGAAGCGACACCAGAAGAAGCATGACAACAGACGAAGAGACACCAGAAGAAGTATAATACCAGAAGATAGAAAAGGAAACTATTCTAGAACATCAGGCAGTTAGCTAATTGGAGTTAGTTACAGGACTCAACTAATAATCGTTTCTAGAAGATTCAAGAAGTAGTTTCTCAAGAAGACAGTTGAAGACTTAGGCTATAAATATTAGTTTGAGTCATAAAATAAAACAATTTTTTTTACAAGAAAGAAAATCTGATTGTACAATACTTAGGGAAACTCTGTACTCAAGTGCTAAAGAAAAAAAGCGAATACAACTCTAACGAGAAGCTCAAACAACATTTTTTTTCCTAGAGAAAGAAAGGCTGGAATCTGGAGAGGCAAACAAAGTAGATAAAGAATACTTTGTGAGAGAGACCTAAAGAGGCTCTACAAATGTAGAATGAATACTTTTAAAGATGAAGAGTATAGTGAAATCTCAGACAAACACTAAGGACTGGACATAGCTCAAGGTTAAGGGTGAACCAGTATAAAATCGCGACGTCTATTCTCTAACCTTATCTTTTAATTTTCTTGTTGTTAGAAGAGTAGAAAATAATTTTGCGATTGCATTACTCATCGACTTAAGTAAATTGTTTTGTGATAATTTGAAATTGTAATGAAATCAAAGAAATTTCTAAAGATTAATATTTGTGAAGATTTTACACAATTCAACCCCCCTTCTTGTGTATCATACATATTATACGTGATTAATATATTAACAAGTGATTTACTTCATCCTTGATGTCGCTGCTACCATTGTATCCATAGGATTGATCAGGATTCCAGTGGAATTACTTTTGCCATTGTATCAATGACATACCAGTAAACAGAGCCAAGAACCCAAATTAATGGGTTTGCTTAATATCATTAGTAAATACCTATATAAATAAATATATATGTAACATTATTAAATATCCTTATATATATATATATATATATAAATAGATGACTGAAACTATATATATATTTATGTGTGTGTGTGTGTGTGTGTGTGTGTGTGTGTGACATTAGTAAATATCCTTTAATAAATAGATGATTGAAACTATAACAACAATTTTATATGTTGCACATATTAGACTTTATTGCAACCATTTTTTTAAATTTTGTTTCCTTTTCTTATATGTAGCAACAAATTATTATTATCGTTGTCTTTTAATATTATTAAAAGAAACGCTTTAAAAATTGTTGTGTTATATTAATTTTTAGCAATACATTTTTGAATTGTTACCGATGTTTTGTCGCCTAAAGCTCCTTTTGATGTAATGTTAGCAATTAACATCATATCTGGGAGTATGGTATAGTTTAATGTGCACGAGGTGTTTATCATAACCAAGTAACATTAACTGGTCTGTTATGTTTGTTATTGATGATGAGTTTTTAGTTTTAACAATAAGCACAAGGTGTAGTTACAGCTAGCACTGGCAAGTACGGATTGATCCCACAAAGATTAGAATTACTAGTATTTACTATCTTTCTATTATCTTTCTTTTTAAGAGAGAATGATATATTAACTCGAGGAATAATGATCCAAGACACAGTCAAGCATGTCGACCCAAACATGAAAGCAACTATAGAGAATAGGCGCCCTAGCAAGAGAATGGGCACCCCTATTCCTCGAAAGCTTAACCCAAGAGATAGAGATATTGTCCCTAGTACATAAAATATCCTTACAATCTGAAATTATAAGACCAAAATAAGAATTATCCAAAGAACTAGAATTCAAAGCATGAACAAGGCGCTGACTATCAGTAAAAATAGAACCAGCTTGTAGCATACCATCACAAGCAAATAGCAAGCACTGATGAAGAACTAGCGCCTCCGCAATCTCAGGACCTCCATTGCCTTCATCATAACCAGAAATTGCCAAAGAAAAATGGCCTTCACCACCCTCAAACAAAATGCCACCAAGAAAGCTAGCATTTGCAAAAATCGAGCCATCAATGAATATCAACCAGCTAGAGGACGGCATCGTTACTGCTACTGTTTGAAAAATTAGAATCAAACTAGGACCAGCAGCATAAGGAACCCCGACGAACAGCAACTCCTTGAAGTCCGAGTAATAAGAATTAGCTTGAACATGAATTTGTTCTGGTGTTACTCATTTATCATTCCATAGTTTTTCGTTCCTTGATGACCATAGCTTCCATGCTTGAATACCAACTTTAGCGGCATGATCTCTTCCTGTTGTCTCAATAATATGGGCAAAAAGGGCCTGAAAAGATGACATAGAGGACAATAGAAATAATCCCGCTAACCGCCATAACTCCATAGCCATAGGACATTCAAGGAACACATGCTTTAAGGATTCATTTTCACTACAAAACAAGCATTTCAAGTCAACATCCACCCCTCTTCGTTGCAAATTATCTTTAGTTGGTAACACTCCAGGACAACACCGCCATAGGAAGTCACGAACTTTTGGAGGTACATTAAGAGACCATATTTTCTTCCATACAACCCCATGCAAACGTTGCCATTACCACCCAAAACCTCAAGAGCCTCTTAATAACTAGTTTTAACTGAATAAATCCCTATTTTATCACAAGTCCATATGATTTTATCCAGTTTAGGGATAATGCTCAGTGGAATACCTAGGATAGCATTCATATCATCAATACTGAAAAAAGAAAGTAACTTCTCAGAGTCCCATCTCCTCACCCCATTTATGAATAAGTCACATATCCTCATAGCATCATAAATTGCCATAGGACCTTCTTTTGGATGGAAGGCCACCTCCTTTGGAATCCAAGGATCTCGATTAATATAGATACTTTGGTCATCCCCTACCCTCCACCTCACCCCCCTTAACAACACTTTTTGAGTGAACAATACACTTTTCCAAACTAAGCTGTAGTTAGAACCTAACTGAGCTGTTAAAAAATCCCCACGAGGGAAATATTTAGCTTTGAGAACCTAATACGAAAGAGTGTTAGTGTCAACAGTAAATCTCCACCCTTGTTTCCCCAAAAGAGCAGTTTTAAAACATTGGAGGTCTCTAAAACCAATACCACCCAATGACTTCTCACAGCACATACGATCTCATGACAACCAATTGATACCTCTACTACCTTCCTTACAACCACCCCACCAAAATTTGTTCATAAGAACATGTAACTCATGACAAATAGCAACCGAGAGAAGAAAGACATTCATGCAATATGTCAGAATAGACTGAATGACAGCCTTGAGTAAGATCTCCCTACCCACCCTAGACAAAAAGCGATTGTTCCAACTGTTTATACACTTCTAGACCCTGTCTTTATGAAAAGAGAAAATTTGCCGCTTACTCCTTCTAATTAGAGATGGTAAGCCTAAATAGTTACTATTACCCAAAGGTAGGTGCACTCAAAGTAAATCAGAAATGGCATCCTTAACATCCTGTGCAACACATAGGCTAAAAAGAATACCAAACTTACCAAAATTGATGGGCTGAGCATAAGCTTCTTCATAAACTCCCAGAATGCTTTTAATTTGAGTAGCTTCAGAGGCAGAGCCATTAAAGAAAAGCAATGAGTGATCGGTGAAAAATAAATGTGATATCCTAGGACAACCCAACTTTGCCCGACAGCCATGAATCACCCCACGCCTTTCACCATCTCACAACAAATTATGGTGTTTATGATTAATCTAATACAACAAATTATAGTGTTTATGATTAATCAGATTCAAAATAAAAACCATAAATTGAAAATCAATATAATTAACTAACTAGAAAAAAAGATTAGATTGAGAAATAGTCAAAGAACACAATGATACTTGACTTCGAAACCCCCAGGACTTCTCATATAATCATAATTTCACTACTCAGTTGAATCTATAATTTATTAGACCATGAAAATTCCCCAATTATACTAATATCTTTTTCAATACTATTAACATATAATTCTCGGTTGATTAACTTAAATCTCTTTCCAGTTAAAATCCTTAAAATTGTTTTAATCGATTTATGAATTTCACTATTAAGTTTAGTCCTAATTTAAAGGATTTATGTCGAACTATCTCTAAGTTTGCATAAAAATCCTTTCAATTATGATAGATCTATTCATACATTTAATTTCTCAATCTCAGTGACATAAAATCATACATGAATCAATATGCTAGAAATACAAATTCAAGAATAATTAAGAACATATTATTAAATCTCATTAAAACTAAAGTATGAATTAAATTAAAACAATACAAAGTCTCTCGTGAAATTCATCTAATCTAAGTACAAACAAAGGTTTAGTTCATAATTATAGAAAATATCAAAACTAAAGGAAAACCAAAAAAATAAAAAAGGATTAAATCTCTTTTAATCTTTATGAAATCCACTTTAGATTGATGGTAATCCGCTCTAAATATGTTTCCTTGTTTGTTCTTCTTTCTTTCTATTATCCTAGGCCATCAAATTTTGTTTTCCTGAGCCCCTCTCTAATCTCCACCTTTTTCTCTTGGTTTTGCCCTTTCATAGCTTGAAAATTAGGATTTACAGAGTGGACACAATCACCCACGTGATCGTATGCATAACCGTGTACCTCAATCTCACCTCAATTATCCCAAAATTGCACAGAAACACAATTCCAAAAAGTTACATGGTCTAAGTTACCGTTGTATCCATCCATATGTCCATGTCCCTCAAGGATAGCCTCAATCTTTCAATTTTTTGCTTCGATTCTATCCAATTTTTGCTCTTTCGACCTTTGAAGACAATTAAGACCTAAAAATATAATAAAAACAAATTAAGCACCAAAAAGAATTAAAAACTTTCAAATAAACAAACTAAATACACTAGATATAAAATTATAAATATGGTCTATTAAGTATTTATCAGTAGTCCAAAAATCACACTTCAAGGATTCAATACAAGTTAAAGATTTAAAGAAAATATTAAAAAATAATTTAATAATATTTCAAACAATTTTACATTTATTATTACCACTGTGACGTGGGTAAATTCTTAAAGATGTAATCCCAAAACCTTTTTAAAATTAATTTAATAGTATACTGTATGATATATTATACTGAGTGAATGATATCATTTTAGAAGAAATAGATATGAAATTTTAAAATGACAAAACTTGAGGGTTAAAATTTGAAATTATAATAAAATATAAATTAGGACACCGAGATGTATAAATATGATAATCATGCAAAATTGGTCAAATAAATAATATAATCTCTTTATAATTATCATAAGGATAAAATCATAATTTAATTTTAACTAAACAAATCATATAAGAATTAAAAATTTCTAAGTCTTAACTTAATTTTAATTTTTTTTGATCAAAATAAAATAGTCTAGTATCCTCTAATTAGAATAAAAAAGTATGAATTTTTTAAATAAATTTCTTTAATAATTCTTATTTGAGAGTTCAATTTAACTTGGGTTAATTATCATTTTTGTTTTATAGATCTCATCAAAACAAGAAAATTAGTTACAAATTCAACTACAAAAAACTATTATAATTCGAGTCATGAGAGGATTAAACTCATCTTAATATTACACGTGACGTGAATAGGTTAATTTCTTGTGGAAGAATAAAGTTTATATTACATTACTGAAATAAAAAGCAAAACGTCTGAATTTGATAAATATGGATATTAACGAAAATTTTGTTTATTTTAAGAGTGCACTGTCCGGTGACTCCGGTCCGGTGCCCACCCCATAAATAACAAGAATCATTATTGTTAATTACCTTGATCGTCCCTTCAAAGTTTGTTTTCTCTTCCCAGGTGGAGCTTGTTTTTTCCCCCTCTTATGCAATTCCATCGCCGGCAGCATTCACCACCGTCGCTTCCGTCGTCATGCCAACTACAACCACTTCCTCCGCCCTCTCACAGCAGCGCCCGACGGATCTTGTGAGCCGACTTTCGTCTTCGGAACCTGAAATCAAGCTCAAGGCCCTTAGAGAGGTCAAGAATCAGATCATCGGCAATCGCACCAAGAAACTTTCCTTCCTCGAACTTGGCGCCATTCCGGCCGTCGCTTCCGTTCTCTCCGCCACCTTAGCCGACGCCGATTCTCGATTCGCTGGCGGAGACGATATAAGCATCGCCAATAAGTACACCAGCAACGTTCTCGTCCAATCCGCCGCCGCACTTGGCAGCTTCGCTTGCGGCTTCGACGCCGGCGTCCGAGCAGTTCTTGACGCTGGAGCTTTCTCTCACCTAATTCGCTTGCTTTCGGTTCCCGATTACAAAGTAACTGCAATTCGCTTACTTAGCGTTTGGATTTGAATTTTAAAATACTTGAAATAGAAGTTAAAATTAGAGTGTAGAGGTTATGTTGGATTTGATTGTTTGTTTAAGGATTACTGTTTGGCTGCTGATAAATTGATACGGAAAGTGAAGGAAAAGATTTGGACATGTTTTTTCTTTTAATGTGTTATGTGACTGTTAATGGCGTCGCTTTGTCTGGTATTCAGGTGGCCGATGCTGGTGCTCGTTCGTTGAGGATGATTTATCAATCTAAAAAGGCACCAAAGTTTGAATTTCTTAAAGAGAAAAACATGGAATTTCTTCTTTCCTTATTGAACAGTGAAAGCGAAAATATAACAGGTCTAGGTGCAAGTATCATTGCGCATTCGTGTACCACAAATGAGGAGCAGAGAGCTTTGTGTGATGCAGGGGTTCTTAAGAAGCTGGTTAGCCTGCTGGAAGGATCTCTTAGTCAACGAGATGCAAGTTTAGAGTCTCTTGCTGCAGTTTTTAAGAACAACCCTAATGTCATATCGGAGTTTGTGAGATTAGAAAGGGGAAGGGCGCTGAGTTCCATTATTGAATTAACTAAAGATAGATATCCCCGCACAAGGTTGCTTGCATGCGTGTGCTTGATAGTTCTGAGGAATACCTCCCCTCAACATTTGCAAGATTTAGGAATCAAAACTGGCATGGTAGATCTTTTACTTGAGCTTCTTGATGATCCTGGTCAAGTCGGAGATGAAGCATCCTTTGTTTTTTCTAGCTTAATTGCAGAAAAGGAGGATCTTCAGAAACTAGCTTTTGAGGCAAATGCTCTTGACAAATTGTGCAACCATTTTCAGAAAGGTCAATTGCATCCCAAACGTTTACAAGGTGTTTTGCTGGCATTGGCTGATCTATGCTCAAAGTTGGAGACCTGCAGATCTAAATTTCTATCGTTGCAGGTCTTTGTTTAATATAGTTCATTATTAGCAATTCTTTCTTTCCTATCCACAGTTGATTTTGCATGCTTCTTGAATTGAACCTGATTGATTTTAGGTTTATATCATTTACTGTTGTATGTGTAATATATATTGTCGGTTCAATGCATAAATTGTTCCAATTGATTAATTTACTGGAAAGTTAATATACAAGAAAGTAAAGGCAATCAATTACTATAATTGCAAAAATCACTCAGTATGGCTGATTTATGAAATCTTTACTGTTAATTTATAGTCACTTTATAGTCCTAGAACAGTGACTGGAGAAAAAGTTGCTTATTTCTATGTGAAACTACATTTTCTATAATATCATTTAGATTTAACTAGCAAATTAGTAGAGTTTGAATGTGCTTAAGAATGAAGACTGTTTCTTGGAGGTCTGAGCTCTTTATCTTTGAAAATTTTAGTTTCTATGTCTAGTTTTTGAGAAGAACACCTTTGTGAACTTATACTAACACCTTCCACCATGATGCCATAGTTCCTTAATTGATTTTACTGGGGCCAAAAGAATAGATGGTCAGGTTCTGGGACATAATGATCATTTTTCCCTAATTTGAGAATTAACTTTGATATTATGCTAGTTGAAATACAGCATAAAAATTTGCATTCTTGGTATTAAAGGGAATTGATGATGGACTAACAATGTAATTAAAGACGTGAGGATCAGTAAAGAGTACTTTATCAGCTTCCAACTTCTGATAGAAACTCATAAATTTATAGGGTTTGAAATTGGTGGCTGATGCATTGACACATGACAGTGTTGATGTGCGCACTGCATCTTGTATTTGCTTAAGAAGTGTCACTCGCTCAATCAAGGTTTGTGATACAACAATTCCTTTTGAATTAGCATGCCATATGCCTATACTTTTAACAGTTTTACTGATACTTGTTAAATTAGAACTTGTGTGCAGGCTATTTTATGAACGAAAAGCTAATAATTCCTTTGATCCAGATGCTGGATGATTCTTCGGTTTCCATACAGGTTTGTGTTTCAATTTGATTTTTTGGTGATAGTTACTAGGTTGAATTCCTCAAACAAAAAGTTTTTAACTCGGGGAGGGTGATTGAAACTGAACAAATATAGTAGAAAAAATAATTTTCATTTTTTTAAATTTTCCTTTTGACGTTTGGTTGTTCCATGCTTGATTATGTCTTACAAAATATTGTACAATTTCCTTTTATCCAGGTTGCAGCTCTGGGAACTATTAGCAATATATTGATCGATTTTACAACACGTAAATCAACTTTTATCCAATATGGAGGTGTTAAGCATCTTGCTCAGCTTTCAAAATCAATGGATTCAGTGGTCAGGTTAAATGCACTGTGGGCTTTGAGGAACATGGTTTTCCTGTCAGATGAAAAATGTAAAGAAGGGATTTTTCTGGAGCTCACTGCTTCCTTGTTAGCTAGCCTTATATGTGGTACTTATTATTTCTTGACCCGTTAGTTATGCATATAATCTATATTCAATCATAAACCAATGCCAGTTCACATTTGAACTGTAGACACTGAGCCTTCTGTTCAAGAGCAAGCATTGGCACTTGTTAGGAACCTTGTTGATGGATGTATAAACTCTGTTGAATATGTGTTTTCTGAAGATGGTATTATATTAGATGCTGTTGGAAGGCAATTACAGAGAACTTCAAAAGCTGAAATTGGAATACAGGTTGGACTTCTGCTTTGTGCTTTATTTTTTATGGAATGGTTTAACTATTCGGCTTAATTTGGTTGGAAAATCCTTGAAGCTTACAAGAAATCCTTAATCGTGGTAGTTTTTTTCTTAAAGCCCATAGTTGTGAATTTGAGGAGCATATTTAATAGTTCAGAACCAATTTCCTTGTCATTCTGCAGTTGAAAACTGTGCTGGCAGGTTGGCTTGGGTCCTTTTTATATACCTCTTCAACTTCTGAGATGTCAAGCAATCATTTCTTATGCAGGGAATGTATGTGCTAACCAATGTTGCAAGTGGAAATGAGTTCCACAAGGACGCTGTTATGGACCGTCTTCTTGCCCAAGCAAATGATGGAACCCAGTCTTTTATTATCAAGTTCTTGGAGAGCCATGACAGCAGGTTACGTGCAGCTGCTGTCTGGGTTGTGGTAAACCTCACGTCATCTTGTCCTGGTGCAGTTGCTCGATTTGTAAAACTTCAAAATGCTGGCATAGTGTCTCAAGTAACAAGCATGGTCAATGATCCATGCCTAGACGTCAAGGTTACTACATTTATGTCTTATTTTCGCTGTCTTTTAAAGCAGTCCCAGTGTTTGCTAAATCATTTTTTGTGCTCTTTTTTTGTGCAGCTTCGTGTTAAAACGGTACTCAATCAGTCGTATGATTTTCGGTGATTACTTCATATGGTTATATTTTGTTAATCCTCTGAGCTAGTGGAGGAAAGAGCTTATCATTTTTGATCTTGACGTTATTTTGTAAGATAGTTTCAGCATTTTTGGAGAAGATGTGCTTCAGCTAAGGTCTTGGTCAGGTAAATTTTGGTCTAGAAGTAGGCCTCGAGGAACTGTGTTTTTTTCTGTAAAAACTGAGCATCTTCGAGCCCTTGTTGTATTTCATTGTTGAAGTGGAAAATTATCTTCTATTTATTGGATATGTGTGATTCTAGTTGGGTTAACATCCACCGTTTGATAAAAATCTCGTGATCTGTCTATCTCGCTCAGAAAGAGTTGCAATTTGACTTGCAGAAAATGGTTGGAGTTGCTTAATTACTCATAATAATGTTTACTAAGTGCGACTCGTGCAACATTTTCTTCAGTGTTTTATTCCCTAGGAAATGACGCTGATATAAAAATGCAAACTTCAATCGTTCAATTAATCCGAGTTCCATTGAAGTTGCATTATGGAAACAGGTATTACTATTTAATCAAGTTATTCCTTTTCTTTTTCCCCTTTTGTTGGCAGTTTTGGATTTTTCAGTTAGTGCAGTTTGTATATTCTTGCACGTCCGATCAGATTACCTTCAAGGTCTCCTGTGTTCTAGAGATACTGTACTAATTCTTTAAGTTTAACCATGCAAATTTCGGGAATGAATCTTGTACAATTCCATGTGATTTCTGAAATGCTCTACCATTCCCCATTCTTCACATGTCGCATGGGTGAACTATTCCATTTGATGAGGCTATTATGTGATAGACCAACAGTTAGGTTGAAGAATCCGTAGGAATCTGATATTCATGGCTGAAATGATAACAATGTTAACATAAGCAATAGAAATTTTCCTGAATTTCTTGTTCTCTAGAGCACTATGGGATAATCATATCGGTACGATGCAAGGTCTCCGAAATAATCTTGTCGTGTATACAAGCTCCTTGTGTAATATGTGTTAAACGCGGTATCAGTTGTAAGTTCCATTGCCAGTGAGTTTTGGTTTCAATTTTGGACGATTGATGGCATTTATCCAGGAGATCGACAGGTCCTAGTATTTAGTTAAATTTCATGCTAAGTATAAATAAGGCGTTGATGTTTAAGGACAAAGGCTTGGGTGAACAGATTGAAGAGTTGGATCTTGTTTTACTCGTCTTTGGTAGTATCATTATTGTATTTATATTACGTTATGGATTCTCATATCTTGTAGAGTTTCCAGAAAATCATTTAATAAATCATACCATATGGAGCCCAAACCCTGAAACCTCGTTCATGATAAACTAAACACAATTCCATTTAGATTCTTGTCATAAAACTTTGCGAGACATTCGAAATTAGTTAACTATGTACATCGATCCAACTGAAAAAATAAGAAATATCCGGTTCTTGTAACCAGACCGATTGGCACTAAACCAGAGACCTCCGAACACTAGTCCAGTGGTAAAGAGGTGGGTGGGGCATGTGAATCTAGCAATTCTTCAACCAATTTTCTCTGTGTTGGTGTCATCTGAAGGCCATATCACAGTCTCCATGAGCCGTTCACGCATCAATTCCAAGTTTTCATTGGAAATTTCCTTGTATATTTCAGCGTGATTACATTTCTACATGAAAGAAGTAAGCTTGTCACTTGTTCGTATATGTTTGACATCATATCATTGAGCGAAAGAAACAGGTTTTTTACCTTACCTTTACCCATTTTCCATACAGATGAAGCCGAGTAATCATCACTCTTTCAGCAAGGCCTTGCTTCTCCTGTTATTAGCAAATATGCAGAAAAGAAGCTAAAGCTTACTTATTTCACTGGATTTTGAATTCAGTGCGAGTGTGACAGAACAGAACACAAACCTTGACGAGGATGCGTAAGAAACGTTTGCCATCTCCAGGCTTATTGGAAGCAACAAAACTGCCAAAACGTGAAGATATGGGAAAACTTCATCCAGGTAACTAAATCACATCAACACGTCATATGAAAACGCGTAATCAAGTGATATTGGTCAGGACGAGAGACTTACTCATAGAACCACCTATACTGCGTTGGATTCATCTCATAGAGCTGGTTGAGAACAGTCCTGACAGCTTTGTACGTGAAATAGTTGAGCATTTGCTGCGGCCAGGAACATCTTGGTCAGTCAGATGGATTCCAAGCTCATTGCCATTAAACATCAAAATTAATTGAAGCAGGTTATGCTATAAGTTTCACGCCTTACTGTCTTAACATCCTCGAAACTATCTTCATATTGCCCGGCCACTTCGTTGACTACCACAAGTCTCCTATCTTTCCGCTGCTTCCTCAAACATTTGCTTATAGTATCGGATATCGGTCCCGAAGATAGCCTGCAGTCCTGCCATGAATCCACAAAGGAACTCCGTAGTATCCGATATTGCTTCCTCTTCATCGAATTCCTCGGCAAACCCAAGTCTCCGCTGTTCTTGTGACTCATATTAGTCGTTGGTAGTGCGTCCAAACACAAGCAAGGACTAGTATGCGAGTCCACCATGGATGAACCTACCACATACATAGCTACCACCATTCTTCTTCCCAGGAATGATTGTAACTTAAAAAATATCAAAAGCCCAGATCAGGGTTGCAACTTTTTCAAGTTAGGAGATGTACTTTTAAGGAAAAAAGAGATACCCAGTAAAAATTGATGAATAACAAAAAGCGGGAATTCTTCAAGTGTTAGTCAAAGGTTCATGAAGTTTGAAAGCTGGAGGCTTGAAGAAACAGAGTTTGAAGAGAAGGAACAAGAAAGTGCTAGGAAAGTGAGATTTTTTGATAGGTGTACCGATCCTAACCAGACAATATTTTTTGAGGTCCAAAATTCTCTATGGCTTATTTAGGAGACAAAATCAAAACTTCTCTTTTACTAGACTTTCTGATGCCGTCCTTTGAATATCTAAGGAGTGTCAATGCTCTGAACAAAGCACCTGGACGGTTTCTGCAGTTTGGTGGCTTTGTTGCTACGTATTAGAATCTGTAGAATCTTCGTTTGTTTTGATGTGAGCGTGTCAATTCTACCATATTGCAGCAGCCTTAGCCCCACGCGCTTGATTCTATTGTCAAACTTGATATTTTCTTCTGCCAGAAAATATAGGCTAAATTAGGGGTGAGGAATGAGCATTTTGGACTATTTTTAATTAAAATATTTTTTAGTTATGAATTAAACTATATAATGTACAATTTCAAATCAAACGAGATGAATTTAAGTGTTTTAGATTCATTAATATTTTGTTAAAAATAAGTAAAAGATTATACGCCACCAGACCTTTAATTTTTTAATAAAATAATATTTAGTAAATAAAAATTAGTGCGTAGAAAATATAATAATTATAATCATATTTGTTTATAATTCTTAAACTATATTTAATCATTTCATTAAATAGATGTATTAAGTATGATATAAACATTATGATATTTAACAAGATAAATTTGTTGGTTTTATACAATAATAAATATATTGGATTTAATAATAAAAATTATTTATATTAAAGTAAAGGTTTATAAAAATAAAAAAATTTGTATTATACTAAAAATAATAATTATTTATTTAAATAATTATAATGAGATTAAAAATAATATTTTAAGAATGACAAACAAATAAATTAATTTTCAATATTCTCATACCATGTAAAACTTAGGGGTTGTTTCGTTGCACTTTTATTTTTCTGTTGTAGTTTTTAAATTTTGGTTTTCATACCATGTAAGACTTAGGAGCCGTTTAGTTGCACTTCTATTTTTCTGTTGCAGATTTTGATTTTTGGTTTTCATACCATGTAAAACTTAGGGGTCGTTTGGTTGCATTTCTATTTTTTGTTGTGGTTTTTTATTTCTATTTTTATTTTTTAAAAAACAAAAACTTATTTGGTTGAGATTTGTAATATAAATACTGAAAAATAAGAAACTCTTTGGTTGAGCTTTGTAATAAAAATAAAAACAAAAACATGTTTGGTTTTATCATCATGTTTCTATTTTTATAATTATACTCTTATGTTAATAATTTTAATATAATACATTATATTTTTAAATTAGTTAATTATCATTATAGCTAAAATTAAAATATATGCAAATTAAATATAATTAAAATTACACATTAATTGTATATAATAAAATTTATAAATTACAAAATTATATTAAGTCATTGTAATCAATAAAAGATACCCATCATATTATAATTCTTTAAAACATAATAGTATTATTATTTACAAAAAGAAACATAAATTAATTAGAAATAATATAATTACTCCACATTTGTCTAACAATTTCATCTCATTTCAAGACTATCTCAAAATTATGCTAGAGTGATATTATACTCTACTTGAGAACTTGCATCTTCATTTTTACTTTCTCTAATTTGTTCTTTATTTTCAGCACAATTGTTAAATAATTCATCGCTTTAGTCATACATTCTAATGTAATTGTATATAACACAACAAGCAATAACGATGTGTTTTTGTTTATTCATATAATTACTAGACATGTTTTCAAGTATAGGGAATCTTGTTTTTAGAATGCCAAAACATCTTTCAATAATGTTTCTTAATGAAGAATGCTTGTAGTTAAACAATTCTTGTGGACCCTAAGGTCTTCCTCTGCCTTTATAACTTGCAAATGATATATTTCACCTCGGTATGGTGAAAGAAATCCAAGCATATTAGTATAGCCTGAATCAACCAAATAATACTTACCTAACATATAAAAAACATAATATTAACAAAAAGATATTAAAAATGAATCATAATTACTATGTTTATTTTAAATAATATAATACCTTGTGGAGGCGTAGGAAATTCATTCCCTAGATTTATCACTGTTTCTAAAAGAACTCAAGTGCCATTTGCAGTACCTTCCGATCAAGACATTACATACGTAAAATGCATGTTAAATGAGCAATAAAACATAATATTTTGAGTTGGATTAATCCTTTTGCCCTTGTATGGTATTTGTTCATTGGACGGAACATGTGCATCAATATATGTACTATTTTATTGCTCTTATACAATCCAAAAAATTAAAGTAATTATTAATCATAAGGACATAATTAAAATAGTAATTAAATATAAGAATTTAACTGAAAATATGAAAAGAATTTTGAATTATTTTGAATCTCAGGAGGTGTATTATTAAAGATGGTGGGGTAATGACTCTTTTTGCAAGATAATTAATTGCATATAAGACTTTACGAAAGTACTTTAAAATTGTCCAGGTCGAATGTTGAAAGCATTCTGCATTGAGTTTAGTTGTCTCATTATGCCTTATAGTCATCAAGACAATTGCTACTTGTTCCTCCACATTCAAATGACTTGTTGCCTTTAAGTCTCCTAAAATCTTTAACTCATCATATAAGCTCAAGAAGATTATTTTTCTCATTCTTAAGTTTGCATAAATCCTTGTGGGATTCCCATTCAAAAGTTCTAATATCCTATCGGTAGAATAGAAGTTCTATGTGAATGCTTTTGTAAATGAAAATATTTGTTCTCCCCCATCCATAGAAATAATGATTACCTTCTTTCTTTCATCATCAGAATCTGATTCAAATCTAATAAGAAATTCATGTATCTATAATGTCAACGTTAAATAATTAATAAAACAATCAATCAAAGGTTTAATCAAATATAAACAAAATATTCATACATAATATAGAATTAACATTAAGTCAAAAATTCATACAAAATATAAACTTAAAATGTTTAAACTATGGAATAATGTTTAATATAAAAGTGCCAAAATAATAAGAATTTGATATGCAATAATATGAAAATATAACTAAAGAGACATAATCCAATCCAGCTTTCTTGTATCTATAATCTTCATAAAAAAAGCCCTATAAAGTGGAAAATCATGTAAAGTCTTCATAGCTTTTCTATATTGCATACCGTCGACACTCAATTCATCTAAGAAATTTAGACATTCCATCATTATGTTAGACTCTTAAAATCTATTCTCTGTAGTGGATGATGTTTCACTTAGTTTTTTCTCAAGTAAATCATTCTTCCTTTTTGATTGTTCACCAAGTATAAGCAAGATCTCTTATACAATGTTAGAATGTGTATTTTTTACCTTATTCTTAGGATATTTCTTTCTCTTAGATGGAGAAATTATATCTTGATCTTCTTTTTCATTATACGAGTAATCTTCATCAACACCATTTCCATGTTCCCCTTTTGCACTATTCGATGGAGATTTAATTGATGGATGTGCATGCATACTAGTTACAGTAATATCTCCAAAAATATGACACAAGTTTGAAAATTCCTTATATCTTTTTTTTTCTTGAATTTGTGAGCTATTTTATGCACCTATAATGATGAAAAAGAAATATGAGAATAAATATTATATAATATGATATATTAATAAAATAAGGACATATTTTACCTTAAATAGATTTCCTAACATTCATTTGTAGCATCAACTTCACTAGTAAAACCGATTCATGTTTCTTTGAGTAAGTTCTTGAAATTCTTCAATAGAGCCTTTAATCCATTATACTTATTCTTCAATTGAATATCAATATACTCCTTATTGAATTTTGTTTGAAGCCTTGCCTTAATATTCTTCCAACCAAATTTGGAAAAGGTAATGGTCGTTCGATTTTCCTTCTTCAGTTCTTTAACAATCAAGGAGATTAAATACATCTCTATGGTATCATTTCATACCCCATCTTTTTTTATTTATTTCCACGCAATCATTGGAATCATTCATATTGTTCAAACCTTCCATCACTAAATGTAATCACATATAAGTGACATCAATCACAACAATTTCTACAAAGTATTAAATGCTAAACATGGTTCAAAATGAACATGAGATAACCATATTAAATGCTAAGCTGCATGCAAGTGCATGTAATTGATAAAATAAAAATAAAGGTTTAAATTTAAGTGGGGTCATAATAAATGCATGATACATGTCATACTCATGCAAGCACATGTATTTTTAACACACTAAAGCATTATACAGATCACTATAAATTATTCAAAATAAATTTCTAAAAGAAAAACTTGATTGGTATAATTGTCAATATGTGATTTGATTAAGTGATTGGTTTGAGAGGACCTCCTTTGCTTTATTGTGTCCTTGTCTAGCTTTTCCCAAATTCTCTTCCGAAAATATTTTTACATTTTGATAGATAGATACATACATAGGGTTTACTTTTCTATAGATACATACATACGTTTAATTTTTTATAGATCATATAGGCTCAAGTTCCAATCTCTCTCAATACTAACTTTCTCTATCTAAATTTTGTCTATTTATTATCAATTGGGTGAGAAAGATAAAGTCTTTTTGTTCATGGAAGCCTATACAGTAAATTCTTCTCTGCTTATGTACACAATATGTAGATGGTATTTCAGAGTGGAAAAATCCCATTGTTCACGTAGGAGATTGCTGGAGTAAGTCCTTATACTCCACTGTTTACTGATTTACTTACTTTATTTATATACCAACTAAAATTCCTTTTCTTTGTCTACTTCTTAAAATATTCTTCCAAGTTTTTAACACCAGTATGACTACAACCTCTACAATTTCCATAACCAAATAGCCTTTAACATCTGCAACTTCACTCAAGCAACTGGTCTTGAAAGTCATGACTGCCCATTATTTTGTTTTTGATGTTGAATAATTTGTGCTTTATTTTCTAACTATTTCCATAATGTACCAAGTGGCATCATTTTCTTTATTATTTGATAGGAATGTTGGCAAAACCAAGCATCTCAAAAGCTACTATTGCAAGAGATTGTTGATTCTTCTGTAAATAAACAAGCAACATCCTTTTCAAAATCTGGTTTACATAATCCATACAAATTACTTAGACCATCACATCCACTCGACATCCCGGAAAAATCAATCAAGAATTGTATTCTTTCCCTAGTGAATTCTCATAATTCGTCAATTCAAAAGAATTCAAATGCGTCCTCCCCTTCTATAAATGATACTACAACACCTTCCAAATCACCCTCAAGGTCACAAAATATCCTCAAAACTCGAGCTAAAAATTATTCTAAAAAAGCTCATCAAATTGTCATCTTTGTTGGGTCCATAGTGGGTGCCTTCTTTCTTGAAATTTGACAACGAAAAGTTGATAATAGGCGTGTTGAAGACTAGTGTAAAGGCAAGTAGTATGCACTGGACGTCTTTGAAGACT
The DNA here is from genome assembly GCA_025629825.1 of Erythroxylum guanchezii. Taxonomy (NCBI): domain Eukaryota; kingdom Viridiplantae; phylum Streptophyta; class Magnoliopsida; order Malpighiales; family Erythroxylaceae; genus Erythroxylum; species Erythroxylum guanchezii. Next base: position 17,933,186 of record JAOTAX010000196.1, on the reverse strand, counting down.
AGTGTTCCAGGAGTAATGAGAAGAGATAAGGTTGAGACAGTGGTGACAAGGCAAATGAGTGGTGGTGAAGAGGTGGCAGAGATGAGGAGAAGAGGTCGAGAGCATGTTATTGTAGCATAGTTGAAACCAAATTCTTTAATTCATTAACATCTTTATACGAACTACCACCTTCTTCAGTGGCTTTCTTGTCCTTTTCTATAAGCTCTCGACTTGTAGCATAGTTGAATACAAGATAAACAGAAGTAATCTAGTAATAGTATAAAATTTTCACATAAAAATGTATGTGTAAAAACTAGAAACACGTATAAAACTAAAAATGCAGAAAAACCCAGGAAAATAGTATACAAAAAATGTAGAACACGTATGCGCATAAAGCGAAATACGTATATGCAAAAATGTAAAAAATAAAAACGCATAAAAACTTAGGAAAACAGTAAACAAAAAATGTAGAACGCTTATATGTAAAACACGTATGGGCAGAAAGCAAAACACATATATGCAGAAATGTATAAAAACTAAAAAGACAGAAGACCCTAAAAAAAACAATAAACCAAAAATGTAGAACACTTATGTGCACACTACAAGAAAAATCACGTTTACTGACGGAATATTCCGTCGGACAAACTTGGATTTCTGTCGGCAATTTTAAATACCGACGGAATGCGACGAGAGAAGAAACCGTCGTTAACAAGGCTGTCGCTATTACTTACCGACGGAAGAGCTTCCGTCGGTGTATTATCAACGACCAACCGACAGAATATAGTCCGTTGTTATTACTTATCGACAGAAATTTATTAATGTTTTCGTCGGTGGATTGAAAATATCACCGACGGTTAACTTTCGTTGGTATATTTTACCGACGACACTTTACCATCGGTACGTCTGAATCGATGACAAAAGTAAGTGGTCAAAGGTATCGACGAAAATACAGTCCGTCGCTAATGGAAGTCAGTCAATTTAATCGACGGTATGTTTTATTCTGTCGGTAAAACAATCAATTTACCGACGGTTTTGAGTAAACCGTCGGTGATATGTGTAATTACACTACACCCATTTCATCATGTTTTGATAAATGCATATTTTCAAGAATTCACTTACCTGTGCATATTAACTTAATTTGTATATTTGTATATATTTATGTAATCAGAAAATTAGATGATAAGTATAGAGTGAAACGAATGTAAATTATTTCAAAATTCGGGCAATGAACACATTAAAGTGTACATAAATTCTTATGTTTGTAATTGAAACATAATGAGTTCGACTATCTAAGGTTGTGGTGAACACGGGTGGTGCTCTGTAGAACTTCCCTTCTTCTGTTCCAACGACTGTCTGAGCTGAGCCATTTGCTCCATCTCTTCCCTCATCTTTGCCATAAGCTCCATTTGCTCTCTCATCCGTTGATCTTGCTCTCTCATCCGTTGTTCCTCCAGCTCTGTCCGGTCCTCTTCCAAATGAGCTATCTTATCTATTAATGTTTGCACTGTGGCTCGAAGCTCGACGACTTCGTTGTTGTTCGCAGGCCTAGTGGACGTTGCTGTACTGGACATGGAAGATTGGGAATAACGTGTGTTCCCATATGAACCTAGGCCGAATATCCTGCCACGACGATCCCTACCACCCACAGCTTCAAGATATATCTGAGTCTCATCTACAGGCTGTTCCTCCTGAGATTGTCGCTAAATAGTTTGTTGTAATTGATCCTATAAGGTATGTCAAATTAACATTAATAGGAAGGAAGGGATTATTATTAAGAAGTATATAAAATGAATTAAGTTGACATACATTCAGCTCTCGACAACGGTTGTTGATGAATGTTACACCGTCATGCTTTTTCGTGTGAGTGTGTAAAAATAATTGAATAGGTGTAGGTTTGATGCCCAATGACTTTTCCTACATGAATAAACTAGATTGTTAGAAGTGAACTACAATTTATTGAAATTTCGAAAGAGGTTCGTCAAGTTGTATGATACACTACAAGAAAATATAGTAAATAGGGACGGAATATCTGGGACGGAAGTGATTCCGTCTGGAATCACCAACGGAGAAGAGGCATCGTCGGAAAATGAAGACGGGAAGGCAGTGTTTATCGACGCTGTACATTCTGTTGGTGAGACTCGTTCGAAATCGTTTTAAAATGTAACGAAAACGACGTCGTTTTGAATTAAATCAAAACGACGCCATTTTCGTTAACGTTTTAAGCCAGCGAAATGCTCCTCCCTCCCATTCTCCCGCACATCTGCTCTTCTTCTCCTTCACCTTCGGGTTTCCTTATGCTGTCGCCATCGCCGCCACCGTCTGCTCCAGCTATCGTCGTCGACTTGAAGCTCGCCGGTGTCCCCTGCTCCGGTGATAACATCCGAAGGTATGCAGCAAAACTCTTCCTCTCCCGTGTTAGACAATCGGCGGAGTTGATTAGAGGTTAAGTGGATTTTGTTGTTTGATTAAAAATGAGGTTGGTGAGTGTTGTTGAATGGGTTTGTCTTTGTTGTAGATTAAAGGGAAGAATGTGGTAAATTTTTTTGAATTAGGGATGATAAATTGTGTGCATACCATGTGTTTGAGAAAATGCCAATAGGTGTTTTTGTTGAATT
>JAOTAX010000196.1:17869912-17886117 GCA_025629825.1 Erythroxylum guanchezii | reverse complement strand
AAGAAATCATACTATATTTCCTCATTTAATTCCATTTAAATAAATCAAATCTCCAAGAAAAGTTCGGGGTCCAACATGTACCCTCCTACATCCTCAATCGGTACAACTCTATCTCAAGCACAAGATGTTAATCAACTATTTGGAGGCATACACACTTTGGAGCTTATCCATCAAAGCTTTTGGATCCGTCTCACTTAAGTAGTTATACTTGATCTCTTAAGCTATAGTTAACAAAATCGTACTAATTGCCTTCTTCTTCATAGACGCCCACTTGGCATCATTCAAACTTGTCAGTTTGTCCATTTCCAAAGACGCATATAAATCTTGTTGTACTAACAAGTCCTCAATAGTACTCTTTCACACCTAAAAGTTTATTTTTCGATCAAACAAGCGAACATGAAATTTGGAAGCATTGTTTTCACCCATTCTCTTCTCACGCTAATTTCTCCCTTTATCAAACAAGCAGTAATTTTTCCTACACAAGGATCCTCCAACTACAGCTCTGATACCACTTGTTGGGGAAAATTACTACAACCTCAACAACAATAATAACAAGAGAAATAAAGTGGAAGAAACTAAATCAATGCACACGCAATTTATGTGGAAAACTCCTCTCAACTAGGGGAAAAACCACGGTCTAAATTTTCACATACTAAAATCATTCCACTATAATAATCAAGAGTATAATCGGCAATCAACAATAATAGTCTCAATGACTAGTACAATTATCTCTAGTTCTAGTATAAATTGAAAAACCTAATCAATTTAGTACTCTTTACAAACTCAAGAGATACCAACACCATATACCTGTCGATGATGATCCGCTTTCTTTTGATTATCTCACCAAACAACTATCATCCCACACGCCAAAACAATGGAGTATACCTCTCTTTTTCTCCTCCTCTGTTCTGGTTTTTACGTCAATCTCCTCTCTGTTACAAAAAAAAGGTAAAGCCTATTTATCTCATCATAAATTAGCTTCTTCAATAAGTCACCAAAATCTACCACCTATGGGCCAATCAAAGAACTCTTTACTTAGTGGGCCACCACTTGCAAGTAAAACAAGTTCACCCTTGTAAAACTCACATAGCTAGTATTTGGGATTTGAGGAGATACCCAACATATTCCTCCCTCAACCTAAATCACCAAGCACTTTCACCTCATCCAAGAATCGGACCTTCTTCTTCACGACCTTGTCCTTTCGAATGCAATGGCCCTCCACATAGCAAATGTTGTTATCAACCTTCCTCCCTTGCTTTGCTAAGCGAGCACCGTGATACACTTTGCACCAACTCCCACTACCAACATATTTATGCCCTTACTTTGTCAATTCACCCAAGGAAATAAGACTAGCACGAGCATTTGGCACATACCTCACATTGTGGAAGGTTCGGGTCATACCATCATTGAGCTTCATCCTTACAATCCCCATACCTTGGAATTTTAATTTTTGATCACCTACCATGTTGGCGTGGTCATATTCCTCATCAAGTATCAAATAAGGCTTGGTCTCTACAAACATGAATTGACATGGCCAAATTCAATACCTAACACTCTTGACCCTCCTTCACCTCACCATGAGTCGCCAATAACAAATCACCATCATCATCACCTATTACCACATTAGCGGGAATCACCGTCGTCATCAACTTTAGTCTTGCCCTTCTTCTTTTGCATTAATGGAGACTCTTCAAGTCCTCCATCATCTTCTGACAGTGGCTTTGGATGTGGCCCTTCTCTTTACAATAGTAACACTCCATGTTACTAAAGTCTTTCATGCGCAATTTCAGTCCACTCTTTGAGCCAATCCCTTTCTCTCTTGATTCCTCCCTTCCTCAAAATCCCTCATAACTAGTGCTCGATCAACATCACCCGGAGAACCACCATCAACATGTTTCATTATCCTTTTGTTCTCCCTCCATACCGCTATAGCCTCATCTAGCGTAATCTTCTCCCTAACAACAAGCAACATCATGATAATGGGTCGGTAGGACTTGAGTAGTGAGGCCAACAACAAGAGAGCTTGCTCTTGATCAGTGATCTTCTCATCCACATTCTTCAGCTGGGCCACTAGTTGGTTGAACAAATTTTTGTGGCCCTGCAAGGTTGTACCCTCCTTCATCCTCACGTGGTACAATCCCATCTCAAGCATAAGATGTTAGCCAATGATTTGGAGGCGTACACACTTTGGAACTTATCCATAAAAGCTTTTGAATCCGTCTTACTCAAGTAGTTGTACTTGATCTCCGGAGCTATAGTCAACCAAATTGTACTAACTGCCTTCTTTTTCATTGACGCCCACTTGGCATCATTCAAACTCGCTGGTTTGTCCGCTTCTAAAACTGCATCTAAATCTTGTTGTACCAACAGGTCCTCAATAGTGCTCTTTCATACCCAAAAGTTTATTTTCCCATCAAACAAGGGAACATGAAATTTAGAATCACTATTTTCACCCATTCTCTTCTCACACTAATTCCTCCCTAAATCAAACGAGCAGTAAATTTCTCCAACTACAACTATGATACCACTTGTTGGGGAAAATTACTACAACCTCAACAACAATAATAGCAAGAGAAATATAACGGAAGAAACTAAATTAATGAACATGCAATTTACGTAGAAAACCCCTCTCAACTAGGGAAAAACCACTTTTAGAATCTCAACTAACTAAAATCAATCCACTATAATAATCAAGAGTATAATCTGCAACCAACAACAATAGTCTCAACGATAAGTACAATTATCTCTAGGATCTAGTACAAATTGAAAAAACTAATTTAGTACGATCTAAAAATCCAAGAGATACCAACACCGAAAGCCTGTCGATGATGATCCACTTCCTCTTGATTATCTCACCAAACAGTTGTGTCCTACACGCCAAAACAATGGAGTAGACCTCTATTTTTCTCCTTTTATGTTCTGGTTTTTATGGCAACCCCCTCTCTATAGCAAAAAAAAAGGTAAAGCCTATTTATCTCATCATAAATTGGCTTCTCCAATAAGTCGCCAAAACCTACCACCTATGGGCCAATCAAAGAACTCTTTACTTAATAGGCTACCACTTGTAAGTAAAACAAAGCTCACCCTTGCAAAACTCACATAACTAATATTTGGGATTTGGGGAGATACCCAACACTAATGCCTACGAAAAATTGATTGATACAAATAAAGTACAAACAGGCAGTAGCAGTACCATAAACTACCAAGATTTCTAATTTTACAGTAAAGTTGACTAGGAATGGGGGTTCAGATCACCTGTTCTCGTTGTTTTGCTTGTATCCTATTTTATGAGCATTCATCCATTCAATTTTTGTGGGTCCCATTTATGTAATGGATGGATGCTTATGGAATAGATAAGAACAGAGTAATAGGAACAAGTAATCTATTTCTTAAGAATGGCTGAAAAGTGACTCCATGACTGTCTAAATCAAATAGGACTGGTCTTTCAAAGTATTGCACATTTGACCGCAAGTGCCCACAAACCAAGTACATATTACAACCAATCTTTTAAAGATCAAAACCAAGACTTTGCCAAAAAAAAAAAACATGTACCATTGTCCAATTTTTGGAACTCAACTAAATATTTTTTTCCCACTCGAACAAAAAGACAGGATTTAGCAAAAACCATGATTGACCCACCTTTCAAATAAGGAAGTTCAACATTGTTTCAAGAAAGAAATCAATAAAAAAAATATAGGACAGGAGATAGAGAGAAGAGTCTTCTACTATTTGATGTTGAACAAAAGATTCTTATGAAGACAAAATGTTTGAGCAAAGAGAAACAGAAGTTACCTTCTATTTAAGAAAGACTCTATCAAAGAAATGTATGCTTGTTGATGTAAAGAGAGAGGTGTTTATAATTTACTCAAAGGCTTATAGACGTAAGGTTAAATAATTTTAAAATATATTTTACGACGAAAATTTATAAAATTACTAAAGTAATAATATTATTAAGTTTTTATTTAATTATTTTAATTCAAAATTATTTCGTAATTGAGTACTAAATATGTGACAGGTTCATATAAAATGTTTGATATAATTTTAATTATTTATTATATAAAATAATTAAGTAAAAATTTAAAATAATGTTATTTTTGATATTTATATCAACACAAAATATATTCAAATAAATTTAATTGTAAAAGTACTCTTTAAAATAAATAAAATCACAAAAATATTTGTATCTTTTATCCCAAACAAAACCTAGTTTGTTTATAGTTTCTTTGGATACCTGGCCTGCTTTCATGATAATAAAAGGGACTTTTAGCAACAAAAAAGTCATCGCTAATAAATCGTCAACGTCACTAAATTTCCACGAGAGAAAGGTATAGGCGATGTTTTTTCTTAATTGTCGCTAATAGTTTTTCCCTATACTTTAATTTCGTAGCGAAAAACTATAGGCAATATTTTGAGAAATTGTCGGCAATATAATTTGGCTATGTTTGTTTTCATAGCTAAAGATTATTAGCTATGTTTTAAAAAACGTAACATTTAGCTATGTTTCCACTATTAAATTTATTTCAAAAAACGTAACACGTTTAGTTACGTAACATTATAATTTATTTCAAATATAATTTATCATTGATTTTATTATCAATAATATATTACTAATGTGGAGTATCATATAAGTAAATTTTATTTCATGTTATTTTATATGTGAATTATAATAAACTAAATTAAAATTTTTAAAAAGTAAAGTTGTATATCATATTTCGCTAAATTATTAAATTTTCGTGTGTCATTTTACTCGAATTGTCCTTGAAATTCAGAAAAAAAAAATTTAATTAGATTATCCTTTTATCATATATTTTGTTAGATTAATGAATTATGAGATCTAGCACATCATCTTTATGGAAATATTTTCTTGCTTGACCATGGGCATTAGTGAGACCTTTCCAATATTCGGTAGATACATTGAATAGCTTTGACAGCATGATAGTGACATATATTGACAAGGGATTGATGCAACAAAGCTCTCTAAAAAATTAGCTAAGTCACCAAAAAGTTGGAAAGTGTATAAGTTGTTCATTTCGAAAAATATAGCCACATTTGAAATTGAAATTAACGTAGCACTGAGGAAGCTAAAAATTCATGTTCAAGATAAGCCAAAGTTCACTTCATCTACTAGTCATGGAAATTTAAAAATAATAGTTATTAGTTTGCATTTATTTTCTGTTATGTCATTTTTGTTGATTATCGATTATGGTAGTTGTTAATTATTTATCTTAATTTGATTGTTTGGAGTAGTCAAGTTACTCCAAATAAGTACAGAAACTAGTTGGGATAAATGCTAACCATGAAAGGTCATGATGGTTAGGAAAAAACTACTATAACTTGTCTAAAACCTATTGGCTATATATATGTATATTATAGGCTAGAAAAGTGTTGGAATTTGCCTTGTTCTAAGATCTCATTTCGTGTTTATTTCTTATAAGAATCAATAAATGTTACTTACTTATATTTATTCGATGTCATTTATTGCACAAAAAATGCCACAATTTTTGTAACACCTATTTGATTTAATCTTCCAAGGACATGCTTAGAAGGTGTTTGACATAATTACTAGGTGAAGCACACTCAAGTTGTTTGTTAGAATTCTCCTTAAAACTTAGTTGAGGGACTATGTTATGAAACGAGAGATTTGAAAGAATTTAATTAGCCTCAAAACACCCATATAATGGTTGGTATCACCGTATAAAGCAACGTGAGGTGATAAATGGTTAGAAAAATATGGAACAATTAAAGGAAAGAATAGCTCAGCTAGAGAAAATTCTTATACTAGTTCAAGAAAAAGAGGGATTCACTATGGTTACTCTTTTGGATTACATGGATGAGGCATTAGAACACACCTTAAAATGCTTGGATGACATTTTAAGAGAGATAAATAGAAAGGTATCTAAAATGGAGAATGCATTGACACTTCTCTGAACCAATATTCTCCACCACAATAGGGGGCCTGGATAAGGCTAAAAGTCCTATAATCAAAGCCTTTTGATAGTGTTTGAAATGCTAAGACATTGGAGAACTTTCTATGGTATATAGAACAATATTTTTATATGTTAAGGGCGTCAGAAGTGGATAAAGTAATGTTGATTAGTAAGTATTTGGTAATTGATGCCAAGTTATAATGGTGAGTAAGGATCAACGATGATCTAACTGGAGGACATCCACGAATTGAAACATGGTAGGTGCTAGTACAGGAACTAGAGGACCGGTTCTTATTTTGAAATATCTCTTAGATAACAAGAGAAGCCATGCAGAAGTTACAATATGTTGAAAAAATGATATGAAATTATGTCAAGACATTAAACTTTTTAATGTTGAATATTCACAACATATCAAAAGAAAACAAGCTATTCATCTTTTTATAGAGACTCCAATCTTAGGCACAAATTGATTACAAAGGCAAGGTTTCTAAGATCTTCCTAGTGTTACTAGTTATAAAGATCGGTTGGTATATTTGCAACTAAATAAAGATAAGGAAAAACTCTTTAACGATAATGGAAATGGCTAGGCTACTAGAGATCATTTCGTTGGGAAAAATGAGAAAGGTAAACATAGCCAATTCTCTCACAATTCTGTTCAGCAAAAGATTACTTATTTCATATGTAGCCAATTGCACTATGCAAGGGAGTGAAGATAAATGAGGCCTGAATGCATTGCTGGCTGAGGAAGAGGATAATGATGAAGTAGCGAGTATCAATTTGTTGATCGTGAAAAAGGCACCTAGGAGTGGAACTTTTACCACCTTTGACAAATGAACATAATGGATGCACATTAAAAGGGGTGAAGAGAGGGAACATATACACTTCTTTTGATAACTATTAGGGGATACAAATGGACATATAGTCTCATTTATACTTATTTATTGATGGAAAAATTGTTACTATCTGTTGGAATTTAACATTAGTAGTAGGGTTGCTGCCATAAAACTTAGAAGAATTGACATATATAGGAGTGTCATTTTTGGTATATGTTTACTCAACATGTTGTGTTAGTCTTTTGCAAAGCAAAAGTTGATGGATTGACCAACTATATGAGTAAGTAGCCAAAGAAAAATATATTTGATAGCTTCATCACAATTGTTATCGACGGGAATGTCAAATTTCTTTTGCTAAGAGAGATTTATAAGACCTTATTTTTAGTGTTTGTTAGACATATCTATTGCGCAACTTGGACAATATGATGGTGGCATGTTTTAACAAAGAATTGATGCGATAAATCTATCTAGAAAATAAGTTACAAAAAGGCTAAAAAGTGTATAGGTTGCCCATTTCAATAAAATGCAGCCACATTCATAATCAAAATGATCATGACATTTTGGTAACTAAAAATTCAAGTTCGGGACAAGATAAAGTTTACTTTAACTCTTGGTTGTGGTAGTTATAAAATGATAGTTATTAGCTATCAGTTATTTTTGTTTACATCGTTTATGTTAGTTATCATCTATTTGTTAGTTATGGTAGTTATTAGTTATTTATCCTAATCTAATTCCTTAAAACAGTCATGTTACTTCAAACAAACTGATTGGGATAAGTTACAACCATGAAAGGTGATGATGGTTAGGAAAAACTACTAGAACTTTTCTGAAACCTACTAGCTATATGTATTGAAGTTGTAAACTAAAAAAGTGTTGGATTTTTACCTTATTCCAGACCTCATTCATGTATTATTTCTTGTAAGACATCAATAAATGTTCCTTACTAATATATGATATCATTCTATGTCATTTACTTCCCAAAAAGTCATAAAATTGAATTGCCTAATACTATTTATGGAAATGTTCTAAGGGCTAGCCTAGAAGGTGTTTGATATAATTAATAAGTGAACCACACTTAAGCTATTTGTTGGAATTCTACTGAAAACTTAATTGAGGGACTAGGTTGTGATACAAGGGAATTAAAGGCATTTAATTTACCTAAAAAACCCTTATGAAAATTGGCATCAGAGCTAAGACTCAAAAGGACGCGGGAAGATAAATAGTGAAAAAAGTATAGAATAATTGAGGGAAAGAATGATTTGGCTAGAACAAATTCTTGGACTAATTATGGAAAAAGACATATCTACTATAGCTGCTTAATTGGCTTTCACGAATGATGTATTGAAACACATCCAAAAAAATGCTTAGATGACATTTTAGGAAAGCAAAATATAAGGGTGTTCATAATAGAAGATGCATTGGCACTTTTCCAAAACAATATACATAACAGAGGGTGTTGGATAAGGCTAAAAGTCCTAAAATCAAAGCCTTTTGATGGTATCCAAGATTTTATGACATTAGAAACTTTCATGTTGAAAGGGTGCCAAAAGTGAATAATGTAACGCTAGCTAGTATGTATTTAGCAAGTGATTCAAAGTTATAGTGAGAAGAAAGGATCGATGATGACCTAAATGTGAGATGTCTATGAATTGAGACAAGGTTAGTGCTAATACTAAAGCTAAAGGAGTAGTTATTACATTAAAATACCTCTTAGGTAGTGAAGGAAATCTTGTGGAAGTTATAACATGATAGAATTTTCCAAAATTATATCAAAGCATTTAACTCTTTAATGCTTGATATTTACAACTTGTCAAAAGAAGACAAGTTATTCAACTTTAAGTTAGGACTTTTATATTAGGCATAAATTGAAGTCTAGAGTAAAGGTGTCCAAAACCTTCCTAATTTAATTGCTACTATAGATCAGTTGGTAGATTTATGACTAAATAAAAATAAGAAAAACTATCAAATGGTAATAGAAATGGTATGGCTGTTAAGAGCATTTCTTTAAGCAAAATTAGAAAAGTATGAACAAACAAACCTGTCACAATTTTGTTCAACAAAAAATCAATTGCTTCATATGCAACGAACCTCATTATGCAAAGGAATGTAGTAAAGTTGAGAGCATGTTGGCTGAGGAGGAGGATAGTGGCGAGTAATGATTATCAATCCATTAATGGTGGAAAAGGCACCTAGAAATGGAACTTCTAGGATCTTTGATGAGTAAATACGATCAATTCAAATCGAGAAGACTTGGGAGAATGCTCTTACATACTTCCGCCAATGATGATGAGAGGTTATAGATGGACTTGTAGTCCTATTCGTGGTTATTTTATTGGTGGAAAAATTATTGATGTTTGTTGGGATTTAAAATTGGTACGGGGGTTGCTGACACAAAACTTGGAAGAAATGAAATATACAAGAGTGTCATTTTTGGTATATGTTTACTCAACATGTTGTGTTAGTCTTTATAGTGTAAAATATGATGGATTAGCTAACTTTGAGAGTAAGTAGGCAAGGACAAACATGTTAGACAAATTCGACACAATTGTTGTTAATGAGGACATCAACTTTCTTTTGTGGGGGAGATTTGTGAGACTTTCTTTCCGATGTTTGATAGATACACAAATTGCACAACTTTTACAATATAATGGTAACATATTTTGACAAGGAATTGATGTAACAAAGTTATCCAAAAAATTAACTATGTCACCAAAAATCTGAAAAGTGTACAAGTTGTCCACTTCTATAAAATGCAGTTATATTCAAATTTAAAATGACTATAGCATTATAGTAGCTGAAAATTCATATTTGAGACAAGCTGAAGTTCATTTTATACCCTTATGTTCTATTGGTTTAAATTATTTACGTAGCATATTTTGGTAAATTATTATTAATTATTGAAGTTATTTAATTTTATATTTAATTTCTTGAAAGGGGTTAAATTGTACTAAATATTTAGTTATCCCACCAAGCAAAACCACATAGTCTAAACGGCCAAAGATGAAAAAAAATGCAAGAGTCAATAGACAAAATGACAACAGCAAAAAGAAGCTCTTGGGAGGAACAAAATGGCAAGCAAGCAAGAGCAAAATGTAGAGTGTAAGGAGACTAAGAGACAGCAACTGAACAAAACAATTGAAGCAACTAGCAACCCAAATAAACAGCAAAAGACAAACATAACATCAGGCAATAAAGATAAAATACAGAACAACCCACTAGACCAAGAAAAATGATGTAGCAGCCAGAGAAGAGGGATTAAAACGCAAATAGTTAGGGCATCAACCATCAGCAAAAACGATGTAGTAGAACAAGAGCCTAGTGGACAGACAAAATGCAGTGCATAGCTATGTCAAGTAAAATAAAACATAGTGCAGCACACCTAGAAGAGAGGAAGCAAAATGAAAATGCAAGGGAGAAAAACACAAGGCCAAAACATAGTAGTAGAGCAGAAAATAGTATCACGCAAATGCAGACAATCATAGGATAAAAAAAAGGCAGAGGAGATAACACACAACAACACCAAAAATTCAGCAACATCTTCGGCTCAAAAACCACATGGAAATCTATTTGAAATATATTTGATAAGATGAAATCTTTAGGATAAGAGGAACCCGCAGAAAATCAAGAAACGTGCATTGTTTGGTGTAACACCCCATTTTCATGAGACACGTACCTGATATCCTAAGTGATATCTAAATACGTACCACGCAAGGGTGGAATGTTAGAGCACTCACTTCACTAATTTAATCATGGCATCATCATATAAAAACATAAACATCACAATATTTTAAAACCAAATTCCTCATTTCATTTTATAAAAACCGAATATGTACATTGAAATTTTTACAAAATCCACCAATTATGTACATCATCAAAACCTAATACAAAACACGCTACTTGAAAGAGGAATTATACAAAAATTTATATCTAATCTTTCAGTCTCAGCTAACTGACCTTTGAGTTATTTCTCTGATCCAAAATTACAAGAACTATGCTTCTTGTTGAGTCTGTCTATCACTAGTGTCGTCTCTCGGTCCTAAAATGTCAACGTTACAATTGTGGTGAGTTTTGCGAACTCAGTGAGATAACCATCCTCGATGGTTCACTCAATTTATACAAAACATGATCATATACAAATACATAATTCACATCATCTCATTTATCATGTAGCATCTGATATCACATTCAGAGTAATCATACTGATCATTTATAATAAACATATCAATTATAAATGCAATGCTAATAAGACTCACTTTCATTTATTACTTTGTTATGATTAAGTGGCTTTCACTAGCCTATATCCCTTATAGATTCTGAGCTTTTATCAGATAATGTCCCATATCCTTTAGTGGATACCAGGTACAATAGCAAATGAGCTAAAGGCTTTTATCACATGCTAAGCTTTAAGCTCTTTTTACGGGAGATTCCGATCACAATAGCCTTTATATTTCATACATTCATGTAATCAAGTGCATCACATTCTCATATTTTCAATCAACCATATGATTTCATATTCCATTCAGAACACATTTACCTTTGGACCTTGATCCAACAGTTAACAAAATTGTTGAGTATACTTATTTCTGTCAGATTCACATACAAGGAGCACTTCCAATATCTCATTCATGCATCAAACACCTTGGAATTTCAAAGTCCGGAATCAACACAATCAAGTTCACATTCATAAGATAATTCAGAACATAATTTAAAACAAACAATCAATTAAGTGAGACTGTCTAGGTTACTCACAGGTTGCTCCAGAAAGCTATAACCTTGATGTCCCGGCAACGTCTGGATGTTGATGCTCTAAATGCTCCTCTATATCATGCAATATACATTTACACATATCACAATTTGCATAATTATATAAATACTCATTTATGCAAATAAGTATTTATGGATTATATACTATGCATGCTCAATGATAATCTTGGGTATATTTCCAATATTCTCATCGCATAATCATTCTTATACCAACACTTACATAAGTATAATTTGAACTTAGGTTTACACCTCAATAAAACAAATTGAATCTAAGTTCATAATCAATTGATCATTCCATAATTTTCTAAAAATAGGCTTTCGAGCCAATTTTGCATGATCATTATGACAAAGAAAATGAAGTATTTAAGCAACACCTTCTTTTAAAACAATATTCCTATATGTCTTAAGTTTCTAATGACACTAAGACCACAAAATTTGGTTTTGTATTCTGAAATTTATATTCAAAATACTTCGGACTATTCTTAAACTGTAACAATACTCTGTACTCAACTTCAAAATAGATTTTGGAATTCTGAAAGATAGAATTAAAATTCTATTTCTTTAAGAAATTTGTATCTATATGTCTCTAGTTTAATCCAAATAAAACATAATCTCAATTTGATATCTACATATCAAAATATGGCCAAAATACCGAAGCATGTTCAGTGAAAACACTCAATTTATCATATTCTAGCACATTTCATCATTTTCATCCTAAATTCATCAATCAATCTTTTCTTAATGAATTCAGATGGCCATAAATTTTTAAGGAGAGGAAGAAAAATGTGTGAGGAGTTTGGTGGTTTAAATTTCAAGTCATTTGGAGGTCAGGAGAAGAAGTTATAGCCAAAAGAATGAAGGATGTTCGAAATTGTCACTTTTTGGTAAGCCTTCATTGTCATGATCGTGCAATCCTAGTTGATAGCGCAATGCCATGATCGTGCACTGCGAGATGCATCACTAATGTGCATGATCGTGCACTGCCTCATTTTTTCTCCAGATTCACAAACTGCAGATTTTTCTTCTTTTCTCCTTCCTCTCTTTTGCTTAATCTATCATTTTTAACTTAAGTCCTTACTATTTCCTCTTCATTCCTACTTCCATTTCAACTCAACTTATTCACACTAAATCAAAACCCTTGATTAAAGATAGACATCAGAAATATGACATCATTTACGCATATTCATCATTTTCTGCATTTCTTCATTTGCTGCACTTTTTCATCTTTACCAACACCTTCATTTCATCTCTAACTTATCAATTTTATTTTTTTTCCCATATCACGACATCACCTTACACCTTTTTCCTTAACTCTAGACTCATTTTAGTTCATTTTTAAAACACCCAATAAGATTCACGTAATAACGGCAAAAAACAGAGCATACACATCTCATTTCTCCAAAAAAAAATTGTATGCTTTTTATGCATATTTTCAATGATCTTTCAAACTCAAAAATAATTTCAACAACATCTTATGAAATATTGATCATCAAAAATGTAAAAGCAAGACACACGATATTCTCTAAATTTTTACTGACGTTTCAGTATATATATAAAACCTCATTTTATAAACACAAAATTGTTAACTAACGTGATGCATGTTTCATTCTACATATCATGAAAACCATATGATACTTACTTGTTTAAAACTCCAAATTCCTTAAAATCACGTGAACCTTTGCTTTCCAATACAACACAATCATCAACAGTTGAAGGTTGTAAAGTTAGGTATTTTCGTGACAGTGAGGAAGGTATGTTGAATACTGCCAACACATTCTCACCCATCATCACTTTCTCAACACCCCTCAGTTTTCTCTTATGTATACATAGTTCTTTGAGGAATTTGGCATACCTTGGCACTTGCTTGATTGCTTTAAGAAAAGGAATGTTGACTTATACCTTTCGGAAAGTCTCCAATATCTCTTTGTCCTTGTCCTCTTTGTTTGGTCTTATTAATCTGCTCAGAAAAAGTGGAGGGTTAGTTTTAGTAATATTGGACTTTTCTAATTCCTTCTCAATCTCTTCCTCGGTGGCAATCTTTGATGGGGTTCTTTTGGGACCTTCAATCTCCTTTTTACCCCTCAGGGTTATGGCACTGACATTCTTCGGATTCACCTTGGGTTGTGATGGCAATTTTCTTCCACCTTGCGATTTTAGGTGATTGAGCCTTACTGCCATCTGACCCATTTGGTATTCCATGCTCTGTTGGCTTGCTTTTGTTTGCTGTCGAAATTGTTGCAACTGTTGTTGGATATCCTGTTGAAATTGCAAACTGTTAATAGAAAAAGTCTTAACAATTTCTTCTAAAGATACACCTGAACTGGAAGAAAAAGCTTCTTGTGCTCCTTATTGCCTTGGTTGAAATCCTAGTGCCCCTTGAGGCCGATTTTGGAAGTAATTTTGCTGTCGATTCCCTCCATAACTCAAGTTGGGGTGATCCCTCCAACCTGGGTTATAGGTCTGCGAGCATGGGTTGTATTAGTTCAGGAAGTTCCCTCCTACAGCATTCACGCACTCCATACTCCCCTCTTGCAAAGCTGGGCACTCGTTAGTTGGATGACTCCTGTTTGAACATATCTCGCACACTTTCACTTGTGCCTGTCCAACTGCAATCTGTGATGTTTAATGGATGAAGTGCTTATCTTATTTACTCGTCGAACATCGTTGCGAGTGCTAAATTGTTGGGTATTAACGGCCATCTGCTCAAATAATGTCCTAGCTTCAATGGGAGTCTTCTCGCAAAGTGCCCCACCGCTCGCTGCATCCACTAAACTCCTCTCCATTAATAGCAATCCTTCATAAACATATTGGATAAGAAGTTGCTCTGGTATGTTGTGATGTGAGCAATTGACACATAACTTCTTAAATCGCTCCCAGTATTCATAAAGAGATTCCCCATTGTGTTGCTTAATACTGGATATCTCCTTTCGAATACTTGCTGGCTTTGAGGCCGGAAAATACTTTTCCAAGAATAGTCTCTTCGTCTCTAACCAAGTATTCACGCTTCCAGCTAGTAAATCAAATAACCAATCCTTTGTTATATCCTTGAGTGAGAACGGGAAGGCCCTTAACATAATCTGCTCTTCTGTCACCCTGTGAGGCTTCATGCTCAAACACACCACATCGAGTTCCTTAAGATGCTTATGTGCATTCTCACCTGCAAGGCCATGAAAGTTAGGCAATAAATGAATTAATCCAGATTTTAAGTCAAAGGTAACATGTTCAGCGAAATTCGGAATCGTTATGCATAATGGTCTATGAGTTAAATCGGGTGCAGCCAACTCCCTTAGAGTTATCGGATTTGCCATTATGTCTTCGCATTCTAATTCCAATTCATCTACCAAAGTTGACCTTGCTTCCCTACGCAATCTCTGCAATGTTCTCTCGATCTCTGGATCAAGTTGCTCAATTTCTCTATGAGGAGATCTGGTCACTACCATGCACCAATACTAACAGACAATTAAAAATTAACAAGTAACAAAAAGAATGATTATAAACAAATATATTCACAAAACACAAATTTAAATCAAATTCGAAAATTAAGCTACCATACTCCCGAAAACGGCACCAAAATTTGACAGCGCATGTCGAGTGCACTGCAAAATTTACCTTACTCTGCACACTGAAATTTGTAGTTATGGTAAATCGAGATCGAATCCACAAGGAGTGTTTGGTTAATTTCCGTAACAAAATTAATTGATGCAAGGAAAGTATATGGGGGGTTTTTGGATTTTAAACAATTTAGAAATTAAAGAAAAAGAAAACTATCGAAAACAAATTAAAACAAATAATCAAAAATGAGAAAAGTGTTAAGTATAAGTAAGTTCTGGTCCTAAGGGTCAATCTCGGCCTAAACACAGTCAAGCATGTTCCTTCATTCTAAAGTCTTTACGATTCTTTTTCGAACTATTGATCTGAGACTAATAGAACGCTCTACAAATCTCGATTTTCTGTTAGGTTATATTTAATCAAGATATGATCATTAATTAAACCTAACTATCGAATAACCTAGGATACAATCTCTAGATTTAGTTTGGCAGTCACATTATGAATTGGAAAACGATCAATATAGGCAGTAACTTCACACGTTTGGGTTATCTAACCTAAGTCATGTTGTTCCTAACGATTAACGATCATTAGATGCTACTCACAAACATCAAAAGTAACGATTATGGATTATAATCAATGTTTTGGCAATAGGTTCAAAATAAAACGATCAAAATAACATATTAAGATCATTCATCCCAAAACCAACCAAATTAACTCCAACAACATAACGATCCGAAAAGAAATTACAACTTTAAAATGATACAAATAGATTAACCGTGACTTGGTGTCGATATTCCCATTAAACCGGTGTCAGGAAACTAGCCTTCCATCTTTATTTTCATGCTTCAAGCATAAGCCATATTTTCCATTTGCTACGATAGTGAAGAGTGAAGAGGAAAACAATATTTGAATGCTCCACTATGGTCTCCTTTACGTTTTACACACATGCAGCTCTCACTGCTCCAGCTTCAATGGGACAATTAAGTTGTGTGATTTTCTACTGTTCACGTGTTGGAACCCCTCCCTAGTACGACACGTGTCCGACGTCCTACATAATATCTGGACGCGCATCCCACGAGAAAGGGATTCCTCACCAGTGAAAAATCCTCAAATGAACTTATGTCATTGTCAT
>JAOTAX010000196.1:17842378-17852435 GCA_025629825.1 Erythroxylum guanchezii | reverse complement strand
ATTGAGGTAGATTGGTTCGTCTTTATAGTTTTTCAACGCATTTGTTTCCTTTACTAAAGTATGCGTTTTCGGATGTCAGAGTTAAGAGTTCGTCCTTAAGCATTTTGTTTTCTTTAATTCCGAACCTTTCGATTTCTTTGATTTCCACACACATTTTCGATTCCTCTGCTTTTTGATCTGATTTTCTTCAATTTTTGCTCACTTTGACTTTCGCTTTCACCCCTTTTTGTTTCACGTTTTATGAGTTCCGCAAGAGTTAGGTTCCGGGAACGGGATCCAACAATGGATGTCCGTTAACGGACCTTCTCAGGTGTAAAAACACCCATTGGCCAGTCAATGTCCGTTAAACGGACATGGATGTCCTTTTAACGGACCTTCTCGGGTCATTTTGGCCTCCCAAGCCCGATACATGTCTGTTAAACGGACATGAATGTCCATTTAACGGACATTCACAGGAAAGATTATGATTTTTGACCATTTTAGAGGCTGAATCTCGTTTTGTGATCTTCATGAAAGTTGTAGGTCTAGATGTCTTCTTTCTAATGGTCTAAAAACGAACTCAATACGACATCTAGATTGAAAGTTATGGTGATCGCAGCAAGAGAGGTACAAATCAATTTAAGGTATAAACACGGTCTATTCTTTTGGGCATAACTCCCTCATCTTACCTCCAATTGAGGTGATTCTTGAAGCAATGGATTCCTAAGACATGTATCTACCTCTCCATGAAAAATGATATCTTTTGGAGTTGTTTTGAGAAAGTTTGCATTAGAACAAGTGAGAGATCGATTGTGAGAGCATGATTAGGGTTATGAACACGCTTTGGTTTTTCAAGCGTATCTTGAGCTATAGAACTCCGATTGAGATGATTCTTGTTTCAAAAGAAAGAAGAGACTTAGAGTTATGATTTATGTGAAGAAGTCAAATTGAAATTATAGTTTGAAGATTTCCAAATTCTGTTCACAAGTAGGAGAAATGAGTTTGAGCATAGTGTCTGATTTGTATGGGCACGCCAGTGATCACTTGTAAGTAACTTTTTGGGATGTTATGGAAAAAAATGAGGGCTAATGAGGGTTTAATGCAATAACCCTTTAAGATAATATGCTCACGTTTCATGTTTTAGCAAGAGTTGGATTCCGAAAACGGGACCCAACAATAAGGAATGTAATCAAATCACAGAATCAGTATTCAAGATATCCTTGAGTACCTCAAGTCTAAGGATACTTGCATCATTGTTATGATGAGATTATTGCTGACATTAGAATAGGACATCCATGTGATGATCTCATGATAGGTCATCTAATGTACTTACTACCTCTAGTAAGCATCCACATCTCAACTCTAAACATCTTATGTTTACAGTTTTTGAGATCCTCTGCTTGATCAAACCAAAGAGCTTGACATTTGTTAGTCTATTTGGATTAACGATGTCTAATCTCATTAATCTTATGACTAGGGATAATTTAGATACTGACATAATTGCACATGATAAGAATTTTAGTAGTATGATCATATCATGATTTCCTTTATGCTATGACATATATCATGGACTTCATTAATTTGCTTATAGATCAATATCAATTCATAAATAATGAACACTAAATTAATGAAATATGCCATTCTTTATTATTGAAAACAAAGTCTGTATATAACTTTATACAAAACGCACTAAAAGTGATTGCCTTTAGGGAACTACTCTAATAAAACAAACCTTAATCTCTTCTACAAATACTAAGTACCTACAAAATACTTTCAAATTGAATATTGATTAAAAATTTTTATACTAAAGGCATTGTTAAAAAAATAATAATTGAAATACTTACTTTTGTATTCATGTATTCATAAAAATGTTGACCAATAATAGGCTTAGCATTTGATATTTGTAAATTCATCTTCTCATTACAACCGAGAAATCAATATTCAATATTTGAATTATATATATATATATTACAATATTAATTATAATTGAATCCAATTAAATTAATACATATAACAATAAATATATTAAAATCATTTTACCATTGAACATAATGCTTTATCCTTTTAGCTTATGCTACATTATCAAAACAACAATAAATGACACCCTTGAATTTACTAACAACACCTTGACACTCTTTCCATGTCAAATATATACCACGTGCATAAGCAATAAAAGCTACATATACTTTATTTCTACCCATATTTGATTATCCTATTATAATATCATCATGCAAATATTTAATTACTAACTTAAATGCGGTTGTAAGTTAAGGTTATCTACTCAAAAGTTGCTTCAAGGTGTGATATCATTAACAACACTAACCAGACTTTTTGTTCTTTTATCAAGTGGACAAAGATAAAGGATCAAAACCATTAAAGTGGAATTAAAGTTTAAGCATCATAAGATGTTGATGCTGCTTAAATAATGCAAAATAATGAAAACAAAATACAATTTTTCATTTCCATCCAAATAAACAAGTTTTTGCACATTTATTCTACAGCTCCAACTCCACATCAATTGTCATCTCTAAGTCAAATGCAACTTTAGGAAAAGGATACACGTGAAGTCTATTAAAGCAAGGGATGAAGTAGATTGTTATCACATCTGACTCCCCAAATATGAAGCACTGGAAAAATAGGGGAACAAGGACGCTGCTTATAATGTTAGGGCTAATGAGGTCGGTATGCTTCAAGAGGCTAATATTGGAGTTCGGATTAGCGGCGTGGAGGGAATCCAAGTTGATATCCTACTATCTTGTCAGATCAATGTTGACTGCTAAATACTAAGTTCTTTTCGTATAAGGAGTTGATGCAGCTTGTGAATGATAGTTATTGGTAAGTGTTGGAGCCCTAGAACCCCACTAGCTTCATATGTTGTGTCTCTAATGGGCCATGAGAAGTTCTCTTCATTTTTCCACCATCAAATACAGTCAGTGCACAAGCAAAATGAAATCAGAAATGATGTGAAATGAAACACTTTTTGGTGTGAGAACGCTGTCATCCGAAGACAAGATGTTATGCTAGCGCGAATAGAAGTTGTTCTGCTGGTGCAAGAAGAATCTGTCATGCAAAGCGAAGCTGCTATGCTGGTGTGAAGAGAAGCTGCTTTGCTGGTGCGAGGAGAATCTGTCGAGCGAGTTTGATTTAGGGATTCAGCGAGAACAAACTGAGCTTCTTGTTGGTGCGTCGCGATGTGAGAGCGAACATAGTGGCTTGGGGTGTCGCGAGAATAAAGGACTGCGTTCTTTCATTTACTGATTTCATTATTTTTAGTTACGTGATTAAACAATATAGTTTTATTAATTTTTGTTAATTATTTTAATTTTGTATGATGTTTATTAAAGGACATTGTTTAATTAAGTATGGAAATACTAGTATTAGACTAGAATTGAAATAAATTAAAAATTTAAACATTTAATTATTATTTTTTAAAATTTAAACTATAATTATAAAATTAAAAAAAATAGAAATATTTTTAATTAACAAAAAAAATATGTTCTCCGGCGGGGAGCATCATGTATTGTTAATTCTGTTTTGTTGACTTAAGAAAGGGGGAGGAGAAAAAGAAGCCAAAAACCGGGCCAGCAATTAGGCAGTGAGGACCATCACCACGTGTCCCAACAAAGTTACCTACGTGGAACATCTACCGGCTAACAACATATCATATTACCTTCCGCTGAATCTCTCTCTTAAGTCTCAACACTTGACTTGAGTCTCCTTTTTATCCCTTCATCTTCGTCTCAGTTCCAACTTTGCTCTCCCACACACCCTATCTGTCTATTGACCCCCTTCAATTTCTCTCTTCTGTTCCCGATTAATTCCCTAACCCCAAAATCTAGGGTTTTGTCCCCTACCTACTCCTAACTCCTTTTCAACTGTAAGTGTCGTTTTCTCTCATTTTTTTATTGGATAATCAGCGTTTGCCTTTTAATTTTGATGCTCATGTGTCGAGTTGGTTTTTTTTTTCTTTTTTGAGAATTTAGGTCGAGTTTTGTTATTTTTGAGAATTATGTGATTCTTGTTAAGTTCTCTGGCCGTCGTGGTTGTTTCCTTGATTGGGTTCTGTCTTTCTATGTGTGTGTGTGCGTGTGCGTGTCTGGGGTGGGTGATTTAGTGCTTTTGAAGGATAAAGGGCTTGCGGCCTTGTGGGCTTGGAGGGGCTTTATGGGATTGAATTTGGAAAAGAATTTGATACGTAGATATTATAATGATGATGGGTTTGGTTCTTTAAGTGTCTGCTTGCTTGCCAAGAAAATTTGATTTAGGTTGGAAGTGAGGTATTGAGAGAAATTCCTTTGGATATTGACTTGTGGGTTGGAAAGCTATAATTTTTAAACTCACCCACTTTCTACTTTTGGGTGCCTGTGGCACTCAACTTTATTCTCTTTATTATTGAAATCTGCAGGCGAGCTAGTGTTGCTTTTGTCGTCAAGAATGATAAGTCAACTATTCTGGGAACAGTAAACTAAACTAGAATTAAAGTAAAGTAGACTTGCAGATTGGCGTCTTGGAGAGGAGTCTGAATTGGTTGTCTGAGAAGTCAAACATGATAGTTAACTCTTGGGAGAAGTTTGATGTGTGATTAGGAATGCTTGTTTTCTTACTGAAATCATTGGTCTTCTATGATTGTTTTTATAGGGTGGTTCTTTGATTGGTCCTTTATGAAAACATGGGAAAGAGGTGTTTAGTAGACATAAAAATTTCATTACGAGGATAGGAGATGTAGGTGGAACCGTGGAAGAATGCTTCATAAAATTATGTGCTTTGCAGATTAGGGTGATGACAGATAACACCCTAGGCAATATGTTAAAGCTTTGTAGATGAACCTTGATTATAAGATGCTGTTGGTTTATCTCACCGATGTAAAAGTTTACTTATTTCTTCGGGTGGATTCCAGTTGTTTGGTGACATCAGGAACATGGAAAATTTTTATTTATGGACCAATGAATATGTTCTATGTGTGATAAAATATTTGGTGCTTCAAATGTTGCATGTAGTTTTCATTGCATTTACCAGTGCTCTCCCACCTCTTCCCTACCTCTTTGATTTCAAAATTTCTGTTGATCTCTCTTGGTTAACTCTGATCAGAATTTTTATTTATGGCAGAAATCTATAGTTGCATGAAACAATTAGAAAGCATGCAATCAAAGTCCAATAGTGCAAATCGATTAGAACTGGATCGAGATGCTGTTCGACCATGTGAAGTTCATTCTGAGCCTTGGTGGCGGGGTATTGGTTGCAATGCTATATCTCCTACTGTTGCTCGAGGAAATGTATCTGGTTTATCCTCACCAGAGCGTCCAAACGGTTCGGAGTCAAATGGTGATCAATCCTTGTCTAATGGTAGATCGAATGAGGAACGTGATGATGCGGCAAAGGAATCACAAAACACTGCATCTTCAAGATCTGGTACTTCTTAACTATCTGATGCTTGCATAGGTCTTGAAATGACAAATTTTTGGTCTTCTTTTAGTGGATAATATTAACATATTTTACTAGAAAATAAAAATTATGATTAATAAAGTATGTTCTTCATTCCTTCAGACTCTTTTTAGTTCTTATTTGTAGACAAAACCTATTTATAACTGAGTTCAGTTCACAACTGTTATATGATTTCTAGGATCCTGCACGCTTAGCAGCCTTCGTCAGGTAGTTTGGTGCTCGTAGTTTCTTGTGGTTTATAGCTGAATTATGTTTGTTGCTGGTGCTGGAATGATTTTAAACAGACATGGTTCATGTTATTGGTTTGTGATTTCCCACTTGACGTTGTAGTGGTAGACCGGTAGGATGCATTAGAAATGATGTGCAATGTTACAAAGACATTTTATACCATCTTTGAAAATATTGATGTTTTATCAAAAGTTTCTTCATCTTCCCCTACAAAAAGTTTACTAAAATGTCTAACTTTTTTAATAACTGCTGGGAACATGTACAAGAACACGGAAACCTGCCGCATGCTTCTTTAAGTGTGGCTACAATGCATGATGACCCCATCACACATCCTCCGCAATTTGAACTTGTTGGTCACTCTATTGTAAGTGCTTCCTCCCAACTATCACTTCTTGCCCTCCTGTCCCCAAAAAAAAAACGAAAAAAAAAAGAAGAGAAAACTCTTTGTAGCATGTGATTCTGATAATTGATTAACTTGTAGACTTGTGATTGCTTAGTTGTAGAATCAACAAACTCATTCTTTCATGACAACGCAAGGGATTCCTAGTTTTGTTGCAACTCTTTGCAGGCATGTGCAACAAATCCATACCAGGACCCTTATTATGGGCAAATGATGGCAGCATATGGACATCAGCCTATGGTATACCTGCGAATTTCTTGTTCCCTGTACTTTATCATTGAAGTTACTGGTACTTGACAATAAGTAAATATATAGATACGCATATGCATATGAAAACTTCCTTTTGCCTTTTGCTTTCATTTATAGTTTCTGGTTGTCTATCTGGTTTAAAAATTTGATGAGCAGGGTTATCCTCATCTCGTTGGAGTTCCTCATGCTAGAATGCCATTGCCCCTTGAGATGGCCCAGGAACCTGTTTATGTTAATGCCAAACAGTACCAAGGGATTCTAAGAAGAAGACAAGCACGGGCGAAAGCAGAGGTGGAAAAGAAGCTGATTAAAGTTAGAAAGGTAGTAATTTCAAGCTATGTTATTTTTTAAAAAA
Source organism: Erythroxylum guanchezii (assembly GCA_025629825.1). Taxonomy (NCBI): domain Eukaryota; kingdom Viridiplantae; phylum Streptophyta; class Magnoliopsida; order Malpighiales; family Erythroxylaceae; genus Erythroxylum; species Erythroxylum guanchezii. The sequence goes on along the minus strand of JAOTAX010000196.1, from coordinate 17,845,782 downwards.
ATCTCATCTTAATTACTTGAATATTCATGTTGGAAGATATTGGAAGTGTAATTAGTGCACAAATGATCGGTTATGCTGTGGTCAGTTTAAGATAGGATATGTTTTACAGGACATTACTTTAGTGCTAGATGACATGGAATATAGCAAAATGTACGTTTACTTATTGTCATTCTTTCCAGCCATATCTTCACGAATCTCGACACCAGCATGCTATGAGAAGGGCGAGGGGTACTGGAGGACGTTTTGCAAAGAAAACAAGTAATGATACTTCTAAGCAGAATTTTGATAGGAAGATAGATTGTTCTGGTCCAGCCCCTTCATCTCAGTCTGGGAGTTCAACAGGGTCTGAGCCCTTACACTCCGACTCTGCTGGGACTTGGAATTACTTCAATGTTCAGCAAGAAGGTAGAAACTACCAAAATTGTGCGACTTTTGAACCACACAACTATCTAAGTGAAGACAGTCTTTACCATAATCACAATGGCAGGCAGACCTCAACATATCATTCACATTCAGTTGGACAAGGCGAAGATGGAGATTGTTCAGGCCAAGAACGGGGTAGCATCTCCGCCAACCAGGCCTCACAGAGGTCTCTTACCATCCAGTGAACCCCTTTGTTATAAGTGGATGCCAGACAGAGGATTCAATCATCCCTATCATCCCAAGTAGAGATGGTTGAATCCTATTGTCTCTGGTGAACCCATACTTGGCAATATGTTGTCAGGCGGCAATTCATTCTTGGCTGTGTTTTCTTGCTTCTACCTTGGATGCATAGAGGGACAGTGACGGTTAATGAGTTTGCTTGGTTCTCTTGTGTCTACTAAGATCCAATGCGTGGAGCCATCGCTGTTCCCATCTTTTGTTATCCACAGTTCGCCTTTTTTCTGTATATAGAAGTGCTAAATGAACATAAGGGTAGAATCGTGTGAGGATACATTTAAACAGGCAAAACGTCTTTAATTTGATTTAGAAACTCCCTTGTTTGGATAGTTTGTCGTCCTTGTGTGGCAATTAACTAGTGCAATTCATTGCCCCCTCTGCGTTATCTTATTAGTGGTCGTGTGAGGATACATTTAAACAGGCAAAACGTCTTTAATTTGATTTAGAAACTCCATTGTTTGGATAGTTTGTCGTCCTTGTGTGGCAATTAACTAGTGCGATTCATTGCCCACTCTGCGTTATCTTGTTAGTGGTCGTGTGAGGATACATTTAAACAGGCAAAACGTCTTTAATTTGATTTAGAAACTCCCTTGTTTGGATAGTTCGTCGTCCTTGTGTGGCAATTAACTAGTGCAATTCATTGCCCACTCTGCGTTATCTTATTAGTGGTTCTTCGTTTAATTTCATAGAGATGATGTAGAACGGTAGGGTGGTTTAATTGAAAAATAGTCACATATCTTCCCCTCGTAATCCTTAACAGTAAGTACGCATAAGGATGTTACAACTCCCAACGGACTAGTGGAACTTACGAGTGGGTGCAATAGGCAATTTCTTGACCCAAAGCAGTTTACCTGTATATAGGCGTGCATACAGGAGCTTAGTACATGAACCAATCTGTAACAAACATTTCTACATTAGCATTGTATTCTATTCCGTCAGATCCTATCGATGCCGGTGAATGCGAATTATTTTTCTTGTATGATTACACAGTTTTAAGCTCAAAATTTAAAGATGAGAAACCAGTTGAAAAGGTGGCGTATACATACGTTTGCTACCCATCATATACTTTATTGATACTGTTCTTGATCAATATCTTCCAAGTTTCCAAATTCATACATTGGCCTGTTGTTCAATTTCTTCTGTCGGAGGCATTGTTTCTCTGCTTGTTTTAGTCCCATTAGCAAAAGTGCTGTTGCTCTCTAGGGCGTTGCCAACGTTTTGTTGTTTCTCCATTATCCCAGATAGTGCCAACCTCGGAGACCATTCAAGAACATCATCAATTATGTTATACACACGCTAATGGTAGCTCCAAGAATAGAGTTGGCACCTCTGACCGATGGTGTGCATAAAACTTATCGGTACTTCAATGGCTGTGGGCATCAAAAGTTGTTTTAGAAAGAAAAATGAGAGAAGAAAAAGGGAAAGATATCTCACATGATGTAAGTTCTTGCCCCAGACAAAATATAAAAAGAATGACACGAGTACTAATATACAGCACATGTATATTTGCAAAATATCCCTATGCACTATTCGCCCTACAATTTTTGTTCCACTGACAGACGTATGATAGGTTTGCTACTGCTAATAAGCCTTCAATTAAATTTGTCTATGCAAAGAAGAAGTATCATAGCTACAAAAGGGTTGGCTCGAATTAATGGGCTCATATGAGGTCAAAGAATGTTGGTTATTTGGTCAGGGAATGTTGGTAGAGTATGTAGGTGTATGGCTGGTTGTTACACTGCTTTGTCTTATCTGCTGAGTTGTCTATTTCCTATTGTTAGTAAGTTTGTTATTAATAGTGGGATTGGGAAACGTGTGAGGATTGTTAGGATATGTTATATAAGTAATTAGTTTTGACATTCTTTATTAATTGGACCTATAAGATATTAATTAGATGATAATAGCTAATCAATAATCCTTGTTTGACTTGGATTCAAAAAGCTATTTTAGACAATGTTCTAGATGTTATAGATTTCTATCTTGAATAGATATGTATCTTGAGAAGAGGTATGATGAATTTTTGGGATAATGTAGAACTCTATTTTAAATTAGAGTTGCATTTGTAACTTACTTTATTGACTCATCAACTGAGATATGCGGCTTGGATGCTGAAGTCTCTGCAAAGAAAAAGTGCATCTTGCGTGGGAGTCTTACAATCAATAGGATAACGTTGCTGGAATTTTTAAAAGGTGTGGCCAAGTGTAGAAAATCAATGACATAGTGGGTTGTATCAAAAGTCGTGCGTGTGTTCCATATTTAGATGTTGTGGGTGTGTTTTGGATGTGGGTGTGAAAACCTTTGTATCTATGGCTTGGAGTAACTCATGGCTGGGTATTTCTTTGGAGTGATTTACGACTTTGTATTGATCGTGTGGAGATTGCTCACGTTGAACTGTCATCCTTGTGGAGTGACTCACGGTTGGACTGATTGTATGCAAACAACTTTCAGATTTATTTCAGTGGAGCTGAACCTTTCGGAAAATTGTTCTTCTATTTTATCTCAAGTGTATTATTGTTTTGTTCTTAGTTGATTGATCACTTGAGTTATTTATTTATTGTTCTTTCGTTAAAAGATTGATTGAGAAAATCCTTTGTTGAGATTAACACGAGTTGGTCGTGTTATTGGGTGTGAAGTTCTTTCACGGGAACTCTACAAGAAAATTTAGTTTTAGCAACCATAGTAAAATGGTTGCTAATTATATACATTTTGCAACCAAAAATTATTTGGTTGCAATATATAAGTTA
>JAOTAX010000196.1:17825122-17838950 GCA_025629825.1 Erythroxylum guanchezii | reverse complement strand
CGTATGCGTGTATATCTATGTACGAAACTTTGACTCCGACCTCTTATTTATAGTCTTCGTCTTCAACTGCTTCTTGAATCTTTAAAGAAACGGTTATTCGACTGAGCTTTGTAACTAACTCAGACTGATGCTTCCGTCTGACTTTCTTTCGTCTGATTTTCATTCCGTCTGCTTTTCTCTAAAGCTTCCATCTGACTTTCTTTAGTCTGATTTTCGTTCTGTCTGCTTTTCTCTAAAGCTTCCGTATGACTTTCTTTAGTCTGATTTTCGTTCCGTCTGCCTTTCTCTAAAGCTTCCGTCTGACTTTCTTTCATCTGATTTTCGTTCCGTCTACTTCCGTCTAACTTTCTTTAGTCTGATTTTCGTTCCGTCTATTTTTCACTAAAGCTTCCGTCTAATTTTCTTTTCGTCTACTCTTCGTTCCGTCTGCTTTCCTCTAAAGCTTCCGTCTGATTTTTCACTTACGCTTCCGTCTGCTTTTCTTTAAAGCTTCCGTCTGCTTTTCTCTAAAGCTTCCGTCTAATTTTCTTTTCGTCTACTCTTCGTTCCGTCTGCGTTTCTCTAAAGCTTCCGTCTGATTTTTCACTTACGCTTCCGTCTGCTTTTCTTTAAAGCTTCCTTCTGCTTTTTGTTCCGTCTGCTTTTTACTTAATCTTCCGTCTGATTTTTCTTTCTGTCTGCTTTTCATTTATCCTCTTTTTGCTTGTCATCAAAATTATTAAACTCTTAAAGTCATTTTGACTTAACATTTTAGGCCTAAAGTGGTTAGCAACATTGGGAGAGACACGTGATGATTGGCAGAAGCTTACGATGGCATTTGAATTGAGCGGTCACTCAATTACTTTGAAAGGTGATCCTAACTTGACAAAAGTCATGGTCTCTCTAAAAACTATGGTGAAAGAATTGCAGGTGGAGAAAGATGGGTTAATGTTGGAGTTGTTTCACTTAGAAACCACAAAGGAATGATAGGAGGATGTTGAGCCTGTGTTGAGAGAGTTATTGGACGAATTTAATGACGTGTTTGCTGCACCTAAAGAGATACCCCCATTTAAAGGCCATGAACATGTGATAGTGCTTAAGGAGGGTTCATAACCTGTCATTAACTTCTCAATTTTGTTTTTTTGAATATGTGGATAGAGGGATGAGTAATTAGGGTAAGTGTGAGCCCGTTTTAAAGCCCAGTATTGTTGGTTCGAAAGAAGGAAGGGAGTTAGCGATTTTGTGTAGATTATAGGGCCTTGAATCGAGCGATAGTTTCGGATAGATTTCCAATCCCAAATATTGACGAATTGCTTAATGAGTTGAATGGGGCAAGAATTTTTACTAAACTTAACCTAAAGTCCGAATACCAACAAATCCGGGTTTGATCAGAGGATGTGTATAAAATAACATTTCGTATGCATATGGTCACTTCGAGTTCCTTTTAATGTCGTTTGGGTTAATGAATGCGTCGGCGACATTTCAGGCAATGATGATCAATATTTTCAAGGGTTTACTTTGGCAGTATGTGGTTGTTTTCTTTGATGATATTATGATTTACATTGCTTCTCTGAGTGACCATATTGAGCATTTACATGTTATTTTGTCTCAGCTTCGTAAGCACCAATTATTTGCAAACTTGAAAAAGTGTTGCTTTGGGTGAATGAAGTTGGTATATTTGGCAGTGATTTCTCAGAAGGGAGTGTACACAGACCCCGAAAAAGTCAGAGTTACAGATGAGTGGCCAATTTCAAAAAACCAAAAGGAATAGAGGGGATTCTTTAGGTTAACGAGGTATTATTGGCAATTTGTTTATGATTATGGGAAATTTACAGCACCATTGACAAGTTTACTAAAGAAAGATTCTTTTGAATGGACTAAAGAAGCCACACTTGCTATCCAGAAACTGAAAGAAGCAATGAAAAATGTTTCGATCATGGTGCTTCTAGATTTTGAGGAAACAATTGTGATTGAAATGGATGCTTTAAGAGTGGAGTTGCGTGTTGTTTTGAGCCAAAAAGGGCAACCTATAGCTTTCTTTAACTATGCTTTAGTTGGAAGGTCACGTTTCAAATCGGTGTGTGAGCGCAAACTTATGACGATTGTTATGGCAATCCAAAAATGGGGCCACTATTTATTAGGTAGTCATTTCATTGTTATAACTTATCAAAAATCTCTTCGGTATTTGCTTAAGCAAAGGGTTGTAGCTAGTGAGTATCAATATTGGCTGACCAAGTTGATGGGATTTGATTTTGAAATGCAGTATAAACCAAGCTTGGAAAATACAATTGTATATGCTTTATCACAATTTCCCTTATTTGTCGAAATGTAGGCCATTTCAGTACCTTCCTGGGTTGATTGGGACAAGTTGCATGCAAAGATTTAACAAGATGCCCACTTGCAATCTATTAAACACCTCTTACAGTAGGATCGGAATGGGAAATAGGGATGGGTTTTGCATCAAGGGTTGCTATATTACAAGGATCAATGGGCCATTCCTAACACATGCTCTTTCGTTCCCAAGCTCTTGGAAGAGTTCCATAATAGCCTATTGGAGGATATGGTGGATATCTTCACACCTAAAAAAGAATTTCTTCCAAAATATTTTGCAAGGGTATGCGAGCTGATATAAAGCATTTTGTGACTGAATGTCCTGTCTACTAGCAAAATAAATATGAGACCCTCTCCCCCGCTAGTCTGCTTCAACCCCTTTTAATTCCTCAAGCCATAAGGGAGGACATAACTATGGATTTTGTGGATAGTTTGTCAAAATCCAATGGATTTGATTTGATTTTGGTGGTGGTGGATCAACTCAGTACGTATGCTCATTCCATCCTTCTCAAGCATCCATTTATAGCCAAAGTGGTTGTGAATGAATTTATGACACAAGTGGTGAAATTGCATGGATTTCCACGAAGTATTGTGACTGATAGAGATAATATTTTCTTGAGTAATTTCTGGACTGAGCTTTTCAAGTTGTAGCACACTTAGTTAAGGCAGAGTACAACTTATCATCCACAGACCGATGGTTAAAGTTAAGTGATAAATAGGTGTCTCAAGGGGTATCTGCTCTATTTTGCAAATTAACAACCTAAATAGTGGTATAGATGGTTATCCTGGGCATAATATTGTTACTACACCTCTTTCCATACTTCTATCAGAACCGCAACCTTCAAGGTGGTATATGGTAAAGATCCTCCCTCGCTGATCAGGTATCCCCATTCCAATACTAGTATTTATATTTTGGATAAAATGTTGCTTACAAGAGATTTGATGTTGAATGAGTTGAAGGACCAATTGGTAGTAGCTCAAAATAAGATGAAGACGACAGCTGATAAGCACTGCAGAGATGTTGAGTTTTCAGTTAGTGAGATGGTGTATTTAAAGCTAGGTCCTTACCATCAACAATCTTTAGCCAAGCATCCAAATGAAAAACCTCCTCTAAGGTACTTTGGGGCCCATCAGGTTGTACAACGTATTGGGAAGGTTGCCTATAAACTTGCACTTCCAGATTTAGCAACAATACATCCTGTTTTCGAGTTCTCAAAACTTAAAAAGGTGTTGAGAAATACTTCACAGGTGCAACCTCTCCCTCCAGTTCTGATAATAGGCCTCTAATTAAGTTTGTCTATGCAATAAAGAAGTATCATGGCTACAAAAGGGCTGACTCGAATTAATGGGCTCTTATGAGGTCAAGGGATGTTGGTTATTTGGTCAAAGAATGTTAGTAGAATATGTGGGTCATATGTGGCAGGTTGTTATATTGTTTTGCCTTATCTGCTAAGTTGTCTATTTTCTATTGTTGGTAAGTCTATTATTAATAGCAGAATGGGGAAAGACATGAGGATGATTGGGAATCTTTTGTTATTGAGTGGTCTTAGGAGAGAAGGCAACCTCTCGAATGTTACTGATGTCACCTATTATCTTTATTTCCTTTCATCATCAATACAACACACCTTCCTTTTCTCTATTTCCAATTTATTAATCTAATATACCATTACTCCATACATTTATCAACTATCACATTTTTGATCCTACCAATGTACTTCAATCTCAAGAAAAATGCAAGGTAGTTTCCTCAACTACTAACTCCAATAAATTTATAGAGAACCTAGCTCTAGCGGCTTCATCAGGAGCATGGTGCCTAAGCAGTACTATGGGTCGCTCCTCCTCATCTTTCTCTAGCCATAAATAGAATAATTCTCGTAATGTGGGTTCTTCATCAAGAATTCTGGGAAGAACCAAACACACTTTTCAAGGAATATATATAAAGCACCAAATACTGCAGCTCCAACTGCAAATAAGACAAAAAATAATAATAACCTCACAATACAATGTTCAACATTCCATTGATATCAAAACCTAACGGTCCAGGATTCAATGGGAACACACAAGTACAAATGAAGGAACATTCAAAAGAACGACAAATACAAGATGACAAATATCCAAAACCTATATGTGATCATATTCGTGTTTTATAAGCAGGTACGAGCTTTTGTGAGGTTTAGACTTGTCTTTGTTGTTTATAGCACCCAGCACCTTTAGAGATTTAAAGTAATCAAAAAAGGAAGTTGGACTATTTGAATCTAAGAAAAAGCCATAAGGACAAGCAAGAGAGTTAAGTGCAAAAAAATTGTACAACAAATATAACATCCCGTTTCTATATTAAGGGTTAGAACCCTAGATCTCTGTAAATGAGAAATAGCAATGAGAGTTTAAAAAAATGAATTTTCATATTCATGCATAATGTAGCATTCATACATGTGAATTTGATTGTTTTGCACACATTTCGATGATTATACATGCACTCATTCTCCAAGTATAATTGATATTTAATGTGATTATAATATGAATTGTGGATTATGTGTCTTAAAAATTGAGTTGGTGTGTATAAGTAATGAATTAGATTTTTTTGAAAAAATTGAGAATTTTCTAGAATTAAGGGTATTTTTAGACTAGAAAAAATGCCAAATGGTGAGACAATTGATGAATAGTAACAGAAATAAATGTCAGATGGCAGTAGAAATTTTGATGAATGACATTAGGATTTAATGACTTATGTCATTTAAAATTTGGGAGTCAATTGGATTAGAATTGGGACACAAATGGACTAGCTAATTAAAAGACTAAAAGAGGACTATGAGAAAGTGACATGTGGCTAGTGACAAGTTAAAAGACTAAAGAGGACTATGAGAAAGTGACATGTTGCAAGTGACAAGTGCCACTTGCCATACCAGTTGTCTTAACCCATGATTTTTACTAAGTGAAAGACCCACTCTCATTTTTGTCTTTCACTTGCTATTTACTCCTCTCTTCGTTAGCTTCTCTCATCTTCATCTTTTTTATTTGTCTTCATCCCCGATACTCACTTCTCACCCATCCACGTTGAAGCTTACTTTCACCTTTCATTTGCTACTATTGTTTTGTTGTCTTCTTCATTTCTTACTAAGGACCCAACCCTACCACCTTTGAATGTTGATGATCGAATGATACTGGAGAAGCTAGAGTTAAGAGTGATTTGAAGATCTTGGAGTAAACAAGCAAGTATAAAACATTACTCTTCTTTATTTGTTGAATGAAACATGTTTTGATGATACTTAAGAGTTAAATGATCATAAAACAAGGATGGGTACATGCGGAAACGTGAATGAGAAATGTGGGTAAATTCATGTCATTCTTTTATATATGATGATCATTTTTTCGTAAGTTATTGTTGAGATGATTTGAGTTAGAATGATCATTAAAGATGGTGTAGGAAAAAGTGCACAAAAATTTGATAGTTAGGAATGAAATGAAGGTTAAAAATGAAGTAGAATATGTGTAGAAAATTAATGATGAAAGTGTATAAGAACATGTTCTATTTTGGTGTTTATGATCAAACATGGACTTTGATTTGTGTGTGAATGATTTGAGCTAAAATGGAAGTAGGAATGAAGAGAGGAAACATTAGGTAGTGCACAATCGTGCACAAGTATGATTGTGACAGAGAGGGAATATCAGGGGAGTTGCACGATCGTGATAGAAAGGAAATATCAGGTAATGCACGATCATGCATAAGCACGATCGTGACAGAGAGGGAACATCGGGTAGTGCACGATCATGCTTGACAGAGAGGAATCAACAGGCTATGCACAATCGTGTTTTACACTACTTTTTGACAATTTTAAACACCCTTCACTCTTTTGACCTTAACTTATTTTCCAGACCTCTGATTGACTTGAAATTTGAACCACAAGCTCCTCACACATTATCCTTTCTCTCTACCAGAATTCATTGTCATCTGAATTCACTAGGAAATGATTGGGAAATGGTTGACTGATGAGTGTCAGATAAAAATAAAGTGTGCTGGAATATATTAAATGCAGTGTTTTCACTGAACATGCATCTATAATTTGTCCATATCTTGATCTGTAGACATCCAAATGGGATGATTTTAAGTTTATAATAAAATAGAGACATATGGATACAATTTGGATGAAGGAATGGAGTTGTAATTCTATTTTTAAGAGTTTCACAATTTGTCTTGAAGTTGAGTACAGTGTGTTGTCATGGTGTGAGAATAGTCTAAAGTATTTTGTGTATAACTTGCAAAATACTGAACCAAACTACATCAAATTAGTGTCATTAGAAACTTAAGACATACGGAAACATGTTTTTAGAAGAATATATTGCCGAAATACTTCATTTTCCTGGCCAAAATGTCCGTGCAAGCTGGAATGATGCTTGGATTAAGTGACTAAATGTGTGATATGTATGAAGTGATAATTGAGGTTATAACTTAGTGAATGAAATATCAAAGTACCAAAGACACGAGAATAATGGGAATGAAGATGTTCATATGATAGTAGTTATGATTTAAAAGAGTTGAGTAATATGTGTTAAGTAAAGGGGGATGAGAATTGGATATTATGAGAGTATATAATGCTAGAAAAGAAATGACAAGTAATTGATTTATGATATTAGAATAACCAACTGTTCTTGAGGTTTAAACCTAAGAATAAGCTAGACATATACAAATGATAAGGTTTGAATGATCAAGAGATGTGATTAAGGAAACAAAACCGAAATAGTCAAATTGAGCATGCATTATACATTACACCTATACATATGTGTACAATTGAATGTTTATGTGATTGTGCAATTAATAATGTGTGTATTACATGATGTTGATACATAGCATTGAAAGTTAGCATTCAAACGTTCCGGATCATGGAAGCAAATGCTAATCTGGAGTGTACTGTGAGTTGACCTAGATGGTCTCATTTTCATTGTTTGTTTTGTTTTAAATTTCTGTATTGAATTGATGAAGACATTTTTATCATCAGAATGAATGGCATTTTTCCTTAATTTCTGTATTAATTATTGGGTTTTATACATATTTTACTCGCTAAATTGCTTAGTTTACCTGAATTTGCATTTATAATTATTCATGTCTAATTTGTAGGAAATGCAATTGATTTTAGTTGTAAAGGACCATAACAGTCCAAGGCAAAATCACAGAGGAAGCATAGAAGCATCATGTCGATAGATAAAAAGAAAACGAAATTCACGCTACAATGGAGGCACAAAAATGACGCTACAATGGAGAGGAGCTGGTGGCGTTGGTTGCAAGAGCTTTTTGAGAATGTACAGAAAAGTAGGCTATAAGTTAAATTCACACATCAGCTATAGTAAAAAGGAAGTAATTTACGTCAATTTTGGTGGCTTAGGCGTGGCCTGTGTGGAAAGAGTGTAAGAAAAACAAAGACAAAAAGGAGGTTGGCGGTACACACGCAGCCTCCACCGAAAATCTTGCAATTTTACGTGTTTATAGCTGGGAAAGGGCGTGAATGAGTGAGCTTAGGGAGGACAGCTCAGGACCTACAAAAAGAAGAAACAAAAATCACCTAGAGGAGCTACGTGCATGCGGAGAAGCTAGTAAGGGACGTTGGCAGCTGTTAGAGACCAGCCCTTGAAGAACAACCACTAGGCTCCAGCAAGAGGGAGACCCCACCACGAGGAGACCACCAAGATAGAACCAAAAAAAACGCAAACTAGCTCTCAAGGTGACATGCCACTCAACACTTCAAAACCAATGTGGCAGCTGGTTGTTTAGGGAAGAAAACGAAATCAACCCCACCAAAAAAAGAAGACAAAAATCACCTTGGGGAGGAGGACCAACGCCAGCTCAAAAGCCCCACAAAGCACTCACTCATTATTGATTACTCTCTACTCACTTTTACAAAGGGCTCTCAACGTGACAGCAAACCAAAAGAGGGGGCTCTAGAACTTACCAACTCCACCAACATTACAGCTTAAAAGACCCACCACAAACCAAGCAACCAACACAGTGTAGGTGCATAAGAATTGAAGCAGTTAGTGGCACTCAAACAACAAAGTAGCTGGCGTGATCAACCCTCCTCTGTTGGAAAACAACGTTGAAGACAGCTTGAGACGAGATCCACCAACACAGGAGCTACAGTGACGCATTAGGGGAGACACAGAAATACTGAGAGGGAGATCCCAAAAACCCATTCATCCTCTATTTATTTTCTGTTGCCTCTTATGCTGATTGCTGACTGTGATTTCTGTGATTTTCATCCTATCATGATTGAGTAGTTTCCTTAAAGCTTCAAGGTTAGGCTGAAGCTTTTAGCTAATTTTTATGGATTAAATCTTGGTTGATTTATTTGTATGGATTTTTGGTTTTCATTTCTCTGATTTGAGATTAATTTTGTCGGTATTGTGTTTGGCCAATCATTACTTAATGTTAGTTGTCAATTGAAGAACCGATAGGTGAAAATTGATAACGGAACTCCAAACAGGGAACTTATAAATTTCAGATTTAGATATAAACTGAATTTATGAGAGAAAACCAGGTTAGCAAAGAATTTAATGGGTTATGCTTGATTGCTAGGCTATGATAGTAGACTAGGATTATTGCGTAATACTCCTTTGATACCTTGAAAAAGGATCTAAGAAACTCTAGGCTCAACCTTCTATCAACCAAAATTCGCCTTATAAATTGATCCAGGTAAAGTCCATAGAAAATGCTAAAAGTGGAACTATCCTTAAAGCTTACCACGTTCCATTCGAAGAAACCCCTACAGATATTCACATTTTTGTTTAACATTGGTTTTATTATTTTTGATAGTTAAATTTCTTATTCCCCATTTTTACACAATTTCTTAGTCCAATTAATTGAGAGATCCAAGCTTGGTACTTACACAATTACTCCCTATGGGATGATATTATACTATACTATTTGAGACCCGTGAACTTGCGGAATTGCATTAAGTTTCTTAGCGCCATTACCGAAGAGTAATCCCTGAGTAATATAAGGCGACTGATTGTTTGGTTAAATTGGATATTTTTTTTCTTTTCTTTCTTATTTTGTGTTAATAGATTTTGTTAGAATTAATTTTTGTTTTATTTGTGCTCTTTACTGTTTACTTCTTATTTTGCGTTTTCTGTACCTTGCGTTTGATCTTATTGTGTTATACTTAGTCTATGTGAAAGTCTGTTAGTACTGAAGAATTGTTATTTGATTATGAAATCAAGAAGACAGCTAAGGTACTAAGGAAGGAAGCAAAAGCTAGAAAAGCAGGGGCAAGAGCATCTAACGCAAAGCTTGTGCAAGAACGTCTGATCGAACCTGAATTTACTACAACTTTTCCAACGGAAGAGGCAGTCGAATCGGAAATGACCAAACAAAATCAGAGAACTATGTAGGATCATACAGTCCCAGATTTTGGGGAATTTCGGCCAAGCATTACAAGGCCTCCTGTGCAAGCAAATAATTTTGAGTTAAAACCTGGCCTTGTACAAATGGTGCAGTAGAATCAGTTCGGAGGGCACCCGACAGAAAACTCACATGTCCACCTGCAACAATTTTTAGAGATTTATGAAATGTTGAAGCAGAACGGGGTACCTGAGGATGCTATAAGGCTTCGATTGTTTCCTTTTTCTGTGAGAGATCGAGCTAAGGATTAGCTCCATTCGCTACCACCTGGTTCGATAAACAATTGACAAGAGTTGTCTAGGGCTTTTATGGCTCAGTATTTTCCACCTAGGAAAACGGCAAAACTCAGAAGTGAGCTTACCTCATTTCAAACCAAAGAAGATGAGTCGTTGTACAAAGCATGGGGGAGGTACAAGGAACTTCAACGCAAATGTCCACATCACAGTGTTCCGAAGTGGATGATTGTGCAAATATTCTACAACGGAGTTTCTTCGGTTATGTGAAGTACAATCGATGCTGCGATTGGAGGTGATTTAATGGACAAGAATGAAGACGAGGCCTTCATGTTATTGGAGAAAATTGCCTACAACAACTATCAATGGAAGAATGATAGGAGAGAGGTTAAGCAAGAGGGGAAGAAACCTCAAGGAGTCTTCGAATTGGATGTCTTTACCTTGTTGAATTCAAAATTTGAAGCTCTTTCAAGGAAAGTAGATAAGTTTGCTCCAGTTGCTGTTAGTAATGTGAATGCCCTACAGGATCAGGATTTTGGGTCAAGTATGGGTACAGAATTTCATAACATTGGGCAAGAATTTGGGGCTGAACATATGAATTTTGTGGGAAATTATGGGCAGAAGAACCAAGCTGGAGCTTTCTCAAACACTTATAATCCTGAATGGCGAAACCACCCAAATTTCTCATGGTCTCAACAATCCAAGCCACCCCAAAGTTTCCCTAACCAAACCCATTACTCACAAAATCAACAGCATTACCAACAGACCCAGCAACAACAAAATCGTGTCCCTCCAGGTTTCCCAAGCTTGAGACAACAAACTCAACCTCAGCCACCTGAGCCTAAGTCTAACCTTGAATCAATGATGGAAACCTTTATGCAGAAGCAAGGAGACTTGATCCAGTAACTTACTACTCGGATGGACCAATTGAAGGTCCATAATAAGATGCTTGAGACTCAGATTGCGCAGCAAGCCGCATCACTAAGGCAGTGGTACTAAGGAGTGGAAAGATTTTGGAACCTATGGCGCAAAAGAACAAAGCTGAAAAGGAATCCGAAGGAACAGACCAGGTTGCACAACCTGCGCAATCCAATGCTCAGCCTGTGCAACAATTACCTGAGCCGAAAAAATACGTACCACCACCACCATATAAGCCACCAATCCCATTCCGTCAAAGATTTCCTAGAGCTAAGCTAGACCAGCAATTTGGAAAATTTGTTGACATTCTGAAGAAGCTCTATGTTAACATCCCCTTCACGGAAGCCCTTACCCAAATGCCTACTTATTCCAGGTTCTTAAAGGAAATTTTATCCAACAAAAGAAGGTTAGAGGAATATGCGACTGTGGCTCTTACAGAGGAATCAAGTGCTATTCTTCAAAACAAACTCCCTCCTAAGCTTCAAGATCCGGGAAGTTTCTCGATACCTTGCCAAATTGGAACTACAACAATTGGGAAAGCACTATGCGATTTGGGGGCAAGTGTGAGCTTATTGCCATTATCTATCTGCCAGAAATTGGACATCGGAGAGCTTAAATCATCCACCATATCCTTGTAGCTAGCCGACAGGTCCATAAAATTTCCCATTGGGATATTGGAAAATGTGCCTCTTAAGGTTGGAAGTCTTTTTATCCCGGTAGACTTCATCATGCTAGAAATGGAGGAGGATACTAACATACCCATTATACTTGTGAGACCCTTTTTAGCCACAGCTGGAGCAATCATAGATATTAAGAATGGAAAAATGACTCTGAGAGTAGGGGAGGAAGAAATTGAGTTTAATTTGTGAAAGGCAATGAAGGCTGTGGATGACAAAGATTCTTGTTTAAGGGTGGACCTTATTGACAAGCTGGTTGTTATTGAATTCAGAAAATCTCATCCAAAGGATTAGTTGGAACACTGCTTAGTGAAGGCTGTAGCAACTGCAGGGAGTACTACAGAATTTATAGAGAAGGAATCAGAAATCTTTGAATTCGCACAGATGCTCGATGCACAACTTTTGTAAAAATCTTCACAACCTGTGCAACCTGAACTAAAACTATCACTTGATTCGGACAAAGAAGAACCTCCAAATGTGGAATTGAAACCGTTGCCTCCTAACCTTAGGTATAGATTTCTGGGCCCTAATTCGACCTATCTTGTTATTGTTAATGCTCTTTTAAGCCCTGCGCAGGTTGATAAATTTTTAAGAGTGTTTAGAGAACATAAGCAAGCAATTGGGTACAAAATTTCAGACCTGAAGGGAATCAACCCGTCTTTCTACACACATAGAATTCAACTAGTGGATGATGCAAAACCTGTAATTGAACATCAAAGGAAGCTAAATCCAAACATGAAGGATGTGGTCAAGCAAGAGGTCCTAAAGCTATTAGTTGCAGGTATTATATACCCCATTTCTGGTAGTAATTGGGTAAGTCATGTCCATTGTGTGCCCAAGAAGGGAGGTTTAATATTTGTGAAAAATGAAGGTAATGAACTAATACCAACAAGGATAGTTACGGGATGGCGAATGTGTATCGATTACCGAAAGTTGAACAAGGCCACTAGTAAAGACCACTTCCCTTTGCCATTCATTGATCAAATTTTGGAAAGACTTGCTAAACATGATTATTTTTGGTATTTGGATGGCTTTTCTGGTTTCTTTCAAATTCCCATTCACCCCAATGACCAAGAGCGACTACTTTCACATGCCCCTATGGTACCTTTGCATATCGAAGAATGCCATTTGGGTTGTGTAATGCACCAGTTGTGTTTCAGCGTTGCATGACGACGATCTTTTCAGATTTTATTGAGGAAATTATGGAAGTCTTCATAGACGACTTTTCTGTTTATGGGCAAACATTTGACTCTTGTTTAGCCAATCTTGCGAAAGTTTTGAGCAGGTGCAAAGAGGTTGATCTAGTGCTAAATTGGGAGAAGTGCCATTTCATGGTACAAGAAGGGATAGTCCTAGGCCACTTAGTCTCTAATTGTGGAATAGAAGTGGATAAGGCTAAAATTGAAGTGATAGCAAATCTACCTCCACCGACTTCAGTCAAGGAGATTAAAAACTTTTTGGGACATGCAGGCTTTTATAGGCGTTTCATTAAAGATTTTTCCCATATAGCAAAGCCTTTGACCAATTTGTTGAGTACTAATGTGCCATTCAATTTCGACCAGTCTTGTCTTAATGCTTTTTGCAAAATTAAGCAAGCCTTAATCTCGCCACCTATTCTTCAACCCCCGAATTGGTCCCTTCCCTTCGAAATCATGTGCGATGCTTCAGATTATGCTGTGGGAGTTATTTTACACCAAAGAACGAATAAGGCAGCTCATGTGATTTATGATGCGAGCAAGATATTGGATGGTGCTGTTGGATCCCGTTTCCGGAACCCAACCTTCTTAACAAAATTCCACGAATCGGAAAACAAAAGAATCCGAACCGAAAAACATAAGGCGCAAACATAACGAAAACGAATCAAATACGAATCTAATCGGATCAAAGGCGAATCAAATCAAATCAAAAAGGCGTACGAATCGAATCAAAGCAAACAAAAGGTTCAATCGAATGGAATCAAATTTCCGACATCTGTGAACAAATATTTTAGAAAGCGTCGCGTTGGAGACCCATAGACATCTAATCTAAGCCAAACAATCCGGTATAATTTTTTTTTCTTCTTACTTTTTCATTCTTTACTCATCTTTATTCAATCTAATACAAAGCACTTCAATTTCCCATTTGGAATATTCATCAATTCCAGCATCTCAATCAAAAACTCAAATCATAAAATTCGTCTTATACAATAAAGCCATACACAAATAAACACTTCACTATCTCAATCCCAGTAACACAATTCATCGGACCCCCTGTCCGGAATCCCAACACAAACAAACACAATCGTATATCTATAACACTTC
>JAOTAX010000196.1:17807151-17825022 GCA_025629825.1 Erythroxylum guanchezii | reverse complement strand
ACGTCCAGTCCTCAGATATCTTTCTGAGATTCCACTATCTCTCAAAAACGTTACAAGTATTCTTTGTTTCCGAGCCTTTTCAGGTCTCTTACAATCAGTATTCTTTCACACTTAGGCTCTTCAGGCTATCTGCACTACTTTCAACTGACAGGTGTTTTGAGTTTTGTTACAAAAAAATAGCTTTAGATTTTTTTGCACAATAATTTCTCTTAAGAATTGCTAAGATTTTTAATTTTGCTAACTTCGTGTGTGTCTGTAACTTTTGCAATCTTCTACTCCGACTTATATTTATAGCCTTCATCTTCAACTGCTTCTTGATAGCTGCTTCTTTCTTCTTGTTCCTTGATCTTTCAAGAATCAGTTACTCAGTTGAGTTCTGTAACTAACTCAGACTGATTCACCATCTGACATGCTTTGCTTCTTCCATCTATTTTCTTTCGTCTGCTTTCTTTCGTCTGCTTTTTTACGTCTGCTTTTTTACGTCTGCTTTCTTTCGTCTGCTTTTTTATGTCTGCTTTCTTTCGTCTACTTTTTTTTACGTCTGCTTTCTTTCGTCTGTTTTTTTATGTATGCTTTCTTTCGTCTGCTTTTTTTTACGTCTACTTTTCATTTCATCTTTCTTCCGTCTGCTTTTCAATCTGGCTTCCTTCCATCTGCTTTTCAATTTGACTTCCTTCCGTCTGCTTTT
Organism: Erythroxylum guanchezii; assembly: GCA_025629825.1. Classification (NCBI taxonomy): domain Eukaryota; kingdom Viridiplantae; phylum Streptophyta; class Magnoliopsida; order Malpighiales; family Erythroxylaceae; genus Erythroxylum; species Erythroxylum guanchezii. The sequence goes on along the minus strand of JAOTAX010000196.1, from coordinate 17,824,334 downwards.
TCATTTTGCTTTATTATTTGTTCTTCATCAAAATCATTAATCATAAAGTCATTTTGACTTAACATGAATGTTCTGACTCATAATAAATGTTTGAGGTGTTTGATACATGTATAGATCAATGGAAGTGCTCCTTGAATGTGAATTTGAATGAATAAGTGATACTCATCATTATTGTTGAATGTCGGATCAAGGTCCAATGATAAATGTGAATGTGAATGTGAATGTGAAACTGAAATTGAGTGACTGATAGAATATATGTGAATGTGACGCATTTCATTACATGAATGCATGACAATATGAAGGTATTGTGACTAGAGTAGCCACCAAAAAAGAAATTAAAGCTCAAAATTGGGTAAGAGCCTTTGGCTCAATTGTTAATATACCCGATATCCATGAAGGGATATGGGACAATATCTGAAACAAGTCTAGTATCCACAAGAGATATAGGCTAGTAAAAAGGCACTCGGTCACAACAAAGTAATTGTCACACCCCACTCCCGCAAGACCAGAATCCGACATCGATGGGTGATGTCCGAGTCCGTGCCCCGTGAGGGTGGCATGCTAGAACTCTCAGACATTCAGAAAATCGGTATACTTTCTTTTACTTTCTTTCTTTGAAACCACAACCACACATATTGTGCGGAAGTCAATCAACACATAGGGCCCATCTTCATTCATAAACATTTTCAATATCAATAACCATTTGAGCCCTTTCACAAATACAATACACTTTAGTCATAATGCTTTACATTATAACGTAAATCAATTGAACAATAGTTCCAAAGTGTACAATTTTATAAAACTTAAATGCAGACGCAAACTGATCCCGACCTCTATCCTTCACTTGTATGCTGTAGGTATACTCCCGTTGGCCTAACGGAGTATTCTTCTAATCCTGAAAAATAATTGCAAATTTTATTGAGTTTTGCGAACTCAGTGAGTGACCATCATCGATGGCTCACCTAGTCACATAACACATATATCACACATCTCACTTTATTTCACATTTCACATTATTTCACATTCACTACACTTACTCACTCATATTATGCACATGCAATGTATATGAGACTCACTGTTCACCTGTTACTTTGTTGTGACCGAGTGCCTGAACTGTCCCATATAGGGCTCATTGATAACTATCCCATATAGGGCTCATTAAACGTTGAGCCTGAGGCTCTGATTGACTTTTGAGCTCGAAGCTCATTTTCACTCGTTAAGCTTTAAGCTCTGATCATTGGCTACCCTAGTCACAACTCCCATTATGTTTCATGCATTCATGCAATGGAATGCAACACTCACATTTGCATGCTTTTATTCAATCATATTCACTTATCATCAGACCGTAGTCCGGTATTTAACATATAGTTGAGCAGTTACACTTTCACTTGCATGCAATTGCACATTTAGAAAACATTTAGCAATCACTTTAGCGCACTTAGTTCATCCAATTCACATTCAAGTAGCACTTCAATATCCAATTCACACATCACAATCATCGGACCTCCTGTCCGGAAACCAACATAATCAATTACATTCACAAAAGGATTCAATAGTCAATTAATACAAAAATTCAATTAATAAAAAATGAAGTGAGACCATCTCGATCTACTCACAGTACGCTCTAGATTTGCATTTGCTTCCAAATTCTGGGAACGCCTGAATGTGAACACTTGCCTGTGCAACCCATTTATGCAAGACACGCATTGCACACTCATCAATAATTGCACAAGTAAGCATTTATTTGTGCAAAAATGTATAAAGGGACTATGTACAATGCATGATCAATGACAAACCCGAGTGTTGTAATAGACTTCACATCTTACGCTCATTCTCATTTCATAACTTAATCACTCATCAATTCTTTAAATCACAACCAATCACAAGTCTTTGATCGCTCTTTCACTTCATTACACATTTTCTTTGATCTTTCACTCCAAACTGGTTTAACACAATCCCATAATATTTCAGTCATTAACTCAAAGAAAATCACCATGTACAGCACACTAAATCTCCTCACTCATTTTCCAACAAATTAGAATATCACTGTTCTTAACCATTAACAGTGAGCTAACTTGATACATGCTTCATTTCATGCAAAAACTACGTAAGCATAACAAGCTTACTTGTTTGAAGCTCCAAAACCTTCATCCATCACAAGGTCCTAACTCTCATGCAACTCACGTACCTTATCTTGAAAGTTGACAAGGAAGTTTGGTCTTTCTTGGAATAGAAGAAAGAAATATCCAATACTCAAACCACTGAATTCATAATTCACAATCCCTTACTCACTTTCAAATATTTCTCATAACACATCATTTCGGGTCAACATTACATTTCTCTTTTGACCCAGACACTAAAGTCACTTTGCAACACTTTCCTTTAGAACATATTCCTCTTTGTCTTATGTCTTTAATTGCACCAAGTCATTCAATTTTGTTCTGTCCTCAATCATATTGAACCTTTTTCTCTCTCTAAAGATGTTGGAATAAGACCACATTAGGACGATTTCAAAGAGAACTTTAATATCTACATCTTTCATGAAGATATCGAAGACAAAATTTATCGCCTGAAGGGTCAAAGATGGCCAGACGATACAAGATGAACAGTACATAGAAGAAACAGAAGGTCACTTAAGCAGAAAACAGATGAAGTGACTCTTAAGACAAAGTAGAAAGCATACGGAGCAAAGCAAATGAAACAAAGCAGACGATTCAATGCTGTCGAAGCAAAGCAGACGAAACAAGAGAGATCAATAAGCAGACGAATGCCCAAGCAAACGAAGCAAAAAGGGAAAACGAAACAAAACGAACAATAATATGAGGCAGACGAATGCAAAGTCAACTTAAGACGATGCAACTCTTAAGACGAAGCGAAAGGCTTAAGACGAAGCAAAGGTCTTAAGACGAATGACGTTATCACAGACGATGTGGCGTCATCACAGACAAAGCAGAAGTCTTAAGATGAAACGAAAGTCTTTACAGACGAAGCAAAGGTAACACGAATGACATCATCACAAATGATGCAACGTCATCACAGATGAAGCAGAAGTCTTAAGTCGAAGCGAAAGTCTTGAGACGATAGCGAATGAGCAGACGAATGGGGTCAACTTAAGACAATACAAAGTCAACTTAAGACAATGCATCTCTTAAGATGAATGACATCATCATAGACGAAGTGACGTCATCACAGATGATACCTCTTTCAGACGATGCATCCTTACAGACGATACATTTCTTAAGACGAATGACGTCATCACAGGCGAAGTGACGTCATCACAGATGAAACATCCTTACACTCCTAAGCATTTCCCTTTCGACCATAACTTCGGCCCCACTATCCAAAGCTTCCATACTATAAATACACTCCCAGTAAACTTCTCCAACACATTTGTCTTCAGTAAATTCAACACTTCAATTTTAGTTCTAGTCTTTCTACTCCATTTCACTCGAATCGTTCACTATAACCACAATCCTCAATCTCTCTCATTACTATTCACTATACCCTAAATGTCAATGAGTGCATGTGTGCAAGGATTCAAAATTCACATATATGTATGCTGACACTATGCTGAGCATGACAGGCAAATTGTTCTAATTCTCACATTGCTATTCTCTAATGGAGAGATCTAATTCCAATCTTTAATATGGGGATGAGATGTTATAGTAATAAATGAAAGTGAGTCTTATGAGCATTGAATATACAATTTATATGTATGTTTAAATGACTAAATTGTACTATTTGAATTGTTCTGAATGTGATATATGAAATAAGTGAATAAAGTGTATTTGATGCCACATGATGAAGTAATGAAGTGATGTGCTATATGTGTTGATATTTATCTACAAATTGAATATGAACTGTGAACTATTTAAGTTATGTGATATGAGTGAGCCATCAAGGATGGTCCGCTCACTGAGTTCACAAAACTCACCCAAAATTTGCAACATTGTCTTTGAGGTTTAGAGTATACCCAGCTAGACTGACTAGAGTCTAACCATAATTATCAGGTTCATTATTTTGTATCAAAATGTGTAATTCGCAATTATTGTACCACTTGTATCTGAATAATTTTGTTTTGTAATGGCTTTCCAAATTGGGAAATGTTTGTAAATGAAAATGATCAATGAGTGTAATAATAAATGTGATTGAAGATGTTTATGAATAAAATGGGCCGAAATTGATTATTGGTTTTCCGAAATATGCGTGTAATGCATGAAAAGTTTTAATATTTATGAATGACTGATTGTCCTAGTACACCACCCTTATAAGGTGTATTCTTGAATACCATCAGTTTGTTCGAGAATATGCCTTATGGGAATGGAGTGCTACAATAAGGCTCTTTATAAAACAAAATATATCAGTCAGTCCCTAATGTTTCAGGCCCATATGATAATTTATGCAATGAAATTAGAACTTGATCATAGATCAAGATCCTATAAATTCTTCATTGTTCAAACTCCTTTCCTAGCCACCCATTCAAAGTTGCCTAAAAAAAAGGACGAAATAATAGGACAAACATCAATTAATAGAGCGAGAATGTCAATTTCCAATTAGAAATTTTAAAAATATTTGTAAAGCTATTTATGGGTATGTGATGCTAATAATTTATCAATCACAAAGTAGCCAACTTTATCCAGGGAATGAGATACAGGATCTCAGTAATTACAAAACTAGCAACGCTTTCCTCACCTAAGAGCAGGGATCAAATAAGCAGAAGAACCCCAGCATATGAGTACAGAATTATTAATTTGCACTGATGGGGATATACAGGAAACAAATAAATTGTTGGAGTTAAAACAGGCCAAAAAATGAGAGAAGTGTCTGCCAAAGTGGATGTTGCTTTGCAAATGTCCAAGCAAAGAAAGCATCATTTAACCTATGTTATGTTATCCCTAATGATTATAAATCATTAGTTACTACACATGAATTTCAACATAACAATTACGGATTATATCGAAATTCTAGCAATTGGTTTGTAAGTAAATGATTTAATGAATGCATTAAAATCATCTTTTCATAATACCCAATGGGTTCATACACAAATGACCGAATAATAATGATAATAAGATCATTCATACACAAAACCCAAATCCATAAGCCTAGGACAACACAATCAATTCAATAAGAGAGAAAGAAACAACAAAAATATAAAAGGAATGCTTAACCAGGTGGCGACGTCGATGTCACCTCCGAATCGATGTCGGGATGTCTAACCCTCCATAGGTCTCTCCTGGAAAAATGCTTCAGCCCCTATTGAATAATCCGTACTGAAACCCTCCTATTCTCCTCACTACTACGTCTCTCTCTTTCTTGATACTGTTCTCTCTATTTTTCTTAATTAATATGTTGATTCATCTACAGTGTTTTCTTGCCCTCATCTGCCATTGTGTGTTTTAAGCAAAAAACACATCCATACCACGGTTTGTATGTGTTTACGCAGGACGTCTACATGAAACGCAGACATCGTCTACATTTTGTTCCTTTGCTGCCTTCCTGCGTTGTTGTTTTACTTGGTTGGTTGTCCACCTGTTGCATTATCGTTTCAACGTTTTCCTTGCTTGACCAAATGCTGGCATTTTCTTCATGGATTGCTACCATTTTACTTCTCCATTAAATTGATGTTTTTGCATGGCAAAAACATACACATGTTGCATGTTTTCTATGATTCTTCTTCTTTTTGTTCCATTTTTCTTGTCTTTTAATTTTCTTCTTCTTGCTTCATGAAGACAAGTGAATATTAATCTTCGAAAAATGACCCAAATATTGTACTTTTGACTCACGTCAACTTCTTTTCTTCCGAATTGTACCTAAAATCACATATGAGTCAAAGTGAGTATCTTAAGCAATTTCATGTCCTCAATCGCTAAGTGTTATGAAATAATTAAATAATCAATTAAACACTATCAACAAGCCGATAATGGTTGGTTTCTATACTATTATAGTATAGTAAATTTGCATGGTGCAACCTGGTATCGACTAGTGCCGTAAATTTTGAAAAATAGAGGATCGTTTTGCAAAAATCAATATATTTGACCTACCCCATACCCCGACTGCTTCTACTACATGTCCCTCTCACACTCTCATTCTCTATCTTTGTTCTCTTCTTTAGAGACGACTGTCCTCTCTCTACTTGGCGACTGTCCTCTCTAGTGTCTCTCATATTTCCTTTCTTACTCACGGTCACACACTTCTGCGATGTCTCCATCCACTCTCCTTACTGCACCAAGCCACCAACAACCACCACTGCTCTCAAGCCACCGCTTCCAACTGTCCACTATCATGTCCAGTGCATGTAGAGTGTAGAGTACAAAAAAATATGATGAACTGAACTAAACTGAACTGACCCAACCTAACATTTAATTGCATTTTCTAAATTTTTGGGTGTATTTCTTACTTTCAACAGCAATTGCATTATAATTGGTTGTGTATATATGTTTTGTTATGGTTGGAATTGTTGGAAACTTGGAATTGCTGGAATTCTTTGAATTGTTTGTGTAAGTTGGTTCAATTTCAATGTAATTTAAGCATTGTCAATTTATGAAGAAAAGTAATGGATTGGAAATTTGAATTTGAAAATTGGAATTATTTGTGTGAGTTGGTTCAATTTCAATGTAATTTAGGCATTGTCAATTTATGAAGAAAAGTAATGGATTGGAAATTTGAATTTGAAAATTGGAATTATTTGTGTGAGTTGGTTCAATTTCAATGTAATTTAGGCATTGTCAATTTATGAAGAAAATTAATGGATTGGAAATTTTGAATTTGAAATTTAAAATTGTTTGTGTCAGTTGGTTAAATTTTAATATAATGTAGACATTGTCAATTTATAAAGAAAATTATTGCATTGGAAAATTTGAGTAAAAAACTTAGAATGTTGATTAAAATTGGTAAATGAAAGATTGCTAAGTCAAAGTTAGAAACTAGGATTTTTAGTATCAATATTGATTAAAATTAGTTAATAAAACAAACTAATTATAGGCATTATAAATTGATTTGTATAAGTAAACAAAATATATTAGTTTATAGTTGAATTATGAGATTACATAAAGTAAGTTGTAAAGTTATAGTTGCGAGTTATGGCTGAAGGTGAATATGTTATAGTTGTGAGTGCACGTCTTTAGTTTATGGTTGAATGATGTAATCATATAAAATAAGTTATATTATATAAGATGTATACGTGTATTGTGTAACTGTGTATGTTGAATACTTGAATTGTTAGTTTTTGACTTATTAGTGAATTGTGTTGGATGAAATTGAATTGTGAATGATGTAATCATACAAAATGGGTTACATTTTATAAGATGTATAGGTGTATTGTGTAATTGTGTATGTTGAATACTTGAATTGTTGGTTTTTGAATTATTGGTGAATCATGTTGGATGACATTGAATTGTCTATGATGTAATCTTACAAAATTAGTTATATTATATAAGATGTATAAATGTATTGTGTAATTGGGTATATTAAATACTTGAATTGTTGGTTTTTGACTTATTGTTGAATTGTGTTAGATGAAATTGAATTGTATATGATGTAATCATACAAAATGAGTTATATTTTATGAGATGAACATGAGTATTGTTTAAATATGTATGTTGAATATTTGAAGTTATTGGTGAATTGTGTTAGATGAAATTAGATTGTGTATGATGTAATTATATAAAATGAGTTATATTATATAAGATGAACATGTGTATTATGTAACTATGTATGTTAAATATTTGAAGTTATTGGTAAATTTTGTTAAATGAAGTTGAATTTTGTATGATGTAATCATACAAAATGAGTTATATGATATAAGATGGACATGTATATTTTGTAATTATGTATGTTGAATAGTTGAATAGTTGGTTTTTAACTTAGTGGTGAATTATGTTGGATGAAATTGAATTGTATATGATGTAAGCGTACAAAATGAGTTATATTATGTAAGATGGATATGTGTATTGTGTAATTATGTATGTTGAATACTTGAATTGTTGGTTTTTGACTTATTGGTGAATTGTGTTGGATGAAATTGAATTGTGTATGATGTAATCATACAAAATGAGTTATATTATATAAGATGTATATGTGTATTATGTAATTGTGTTAGTTTAGGCTTTTGAGTTAAACAAAACATATTTTGTGATAGTAGTTGATAATGAAATTATGTGCTCTTTATTTTGATATATATCTTCATTTATTTTTACAGATAAATGAAAAGAAGTTCAAGTACTCCTGATAGTTCAATCGCTTTAGGAAGATACAATAATCCAGCTTAGGCTCATACTGTGTTGGTTCTCAATATGAAGAACCATACTATTTTCTTATTTTGTACCAAGCATTTGAAAGGTGGAGGAATCATCAGATTAAAGAAGCATTTAGCTAGGGTTAAAGAAATTATAGAACCTTGTAAAAAAGTGAGTTATGATGTAAAATGACAAATGAAGACTTTGTGTAAAGAGTATCAGTATAAGAAAGACATGAAGGAGATATTAAATGGTTCCCAATCTTATTATTATTAGCTTATGGTGAATGTTATAGCCTCTTATGGTTTGGGATATAAAGCTTCTTCTATTGATAATTGAAGAGGTAAACTTTTTATTAACTTTATTTATGAAATTATAAGTTATTTGGAAGAAAGAAGAATGACTTGGGTTACTTATGGGTTCAATCATGTGTGATGGTTGAACAAATAGGAGACATAAGCCTCTTATTAAATTTATTGTTTATTCTGCAAAGGGCTTAATGTTTTTTAAGCCTATTGATGCGTTTGGCCTTATTAGGAATGCTGGTAATTTACTTTAAATGTTCAATGAAGTTGTGAATGAAGTAGGGTCAGAAAATATTGTTTAGTTTATTACTGACAATGATTTCACTCATAAACCAGTGGGAATAAGATTACAAAGCAAGTATAATTCGTTTTTTTGAAGTCCTTATGTTGTACATTGCATTGACTTCATATTGGAAAATATAAGGGATACTAGGTATTTTTCTATTATTGATGAGACTGTGCAGAAAGCAAAAAAGATGACTAAGTTATAATCGTGATGGATCTTGAATTTAATGAGAAAGGATTTTTTGTTGTCCTGCTGTTACAAGATTTGTAACAAATTTCTTATCACTTTAGTGTTTTATTATGATAAAGAAATAATTGACACAAATGTTTACAAGTAATAAGTGAGTTGCAGCTCAGCATGTTAGGTCTAATGTTGGATTGGATGTTTCTAGAATTATACTTGAAGATACTCAAATTTGGTCCCAATGTCAATTTGCCACCCAAGTTTGTAAGCTTTTAGTGAGGGTGTTTCATTTTGGTGATAGTGATGAAAAGGCAACAATGAGTTTTTTTATGATACCATGGAGAGATGAGAAAGACAACTTTACTCCTTGTTGTTTACAGCTAGGGAATTTTTGAATCCTAGTGTCTATTTCAGACCAGCTTCTTCAAAGAAAGCTGAAGTTAATAGGAGAATGCTACTAACTATTATAACAATTGTTGCCCATTAGATGATGCAAGATCTCCTAAGCTCACAAATGGAGATTTATAAGGAGTCTTTTGAGATTTTAGGTTGTCAATTACTATTTAACAGAGAACAAAACTTAATACAAGTATATATTTTTTCACTTTTTTTACTTGTTGAAAATTAATTATCACTTTATTGTGTTTATAACGCTACTTTTGTTGTTTTTAAGATTTATAATTTCTTGATAGAACCAATTCGGAAATGATGTTCCAAATTTGCAAAAGTTTGCAATTCAATTATAAGTTAATGTGTGAGTGCAACAGGTTGTGAAAAGAATTGGAGCACACTTAAATTCATCAATTTCAAGAAAAGGAAAAGTTTGGTTAACAAAAGATTGAATAGCTTGATTTTCGTTCGATACAATTTAAAACTTTGAAAAAGATATGTTATTATCATTATTAAGTTAGATATAATTTCTTATAATTTTTAATAATTTAATTTTATTATTTACTAGGACACTTAATGAAACAATTAGTTCAGTAGATCTAATTTGCATTGATAATATCAATCTTTTGAAAGATTGGGTTTATGAGGAACCGGGTTTGATAAATGAGAGTGGCTTGGAAGATAATTGACATATCATTTGATCAATGAATTTGAATGATCGTGATGATGAGGCTCCTTTCAATAATGAGGATTTTGTACCAAATGAGAATTGAGGTCAATGCAATTATAGCGAGTATCCCGTATCCAATTGAATGAAGTTCCAAGTTTTTATTTCTCCTCTTCTTTTAATTTTATTTATATTTGATGTATATGTTAAATTCTATATATACAATATAATTATAATTGTTTTTGTTTTTGTTTCAGGTTTTACTTTTAGTTGGTTGTTTTCTCATTATAAACTCTTGTTGTAAATTATAGTAGTTAGAGTTAAGGATATTTATTATTCTTTTTATTTAATATTTTGATATAATTATTATTTATTACATGATAAAATTGTAATATTTTAAATATTTTATATTGTTCTTAATTTTATATTTATATGATGATTAAATGATTTTTATATTCATTGTGGCTATTATTTATATGTTAAATATTTGAAAATTAATGTTAATAAAAATAAATAAATTTTTATTATTTTAAATTTTTATTATTATAAATTTTAGAGACATAATTGATATAAAATTATAAAGTATACAGTAAAATATGCTAATAAACTATTTTATAATTTTAAACATTTAAGTACTATTTTATAAATTTAAAAAATGACGGCATTCAATATTACTTTGTACCAGTGTAATACCATTCAAAAAACAAATCAAGTAACCATATGGTATTGATATCACTGAGTAAAAGTGTGAATTTTTTTTTTTAAGAAGTAATTTCAATAATTAATTATGCTTTAGTTATTTGTTTGTAACTTTGTATATAACAACATTGGATTTGACAGATAGAGATGATATGACATCCAAGTGTTGTGTATCCACAGATTCTTGAGAGGTTTAGAAGAAAGAAATACGTATGAATATCCAAAACTAGTTTACTGACTTTCGTTCCAGCCACGAAACAAACAGAAATTGGTTGTTGTTGATAAGCAAAAAGTGGATGTAGTTTCGTGTCCCTCTCCTCCATTTTCAAATGCTTTCTCTTCGTTGCCTGTCACTCTACCATAACCAAACGTTGTCACTTCCAAATCTCTCATTCATTATCTCCACCAAGTTGCACCCATCTTCGTCTGTTTCTCTTGGGCTAGCTTGTCATATGGGTGGCCGTGTTTCTAGGAAAACCAACACTAAGGAATCTTCTTCCTTTTCTCCCTGTATTGTTCATGCAATGGAGACAGGCTCACACAAGTATGAGGTAGACCCAGATCAGGCCAAAGAGGCTCTTAAAGAACTTGACCAACAGATACAAAACCTCTCTAATAAGCAGGTTAGCACTCCCAAGATAAAAGGTACTCTCTTTCTCTCTATTTGTATCTGGGTAGGTCTCAGATGAGTTAATTTCTGTTGTTGAGGGTGCTACCGCTAACTAACACGAGATTCATGTTTTATCATCATCAAACAATGTTGCCGTTCATTTTCTCATATGGGACCAAGAGTTTGGCTTTGGTTCCTAAGAACATTGGTAGAATTTCACAGATTTATCTACCCATCTCTATGCCTAATTTTTTGCTCCAAGACGATGTGCATTTGCTTCTGGAAAACTCTTTCATTGACAATTAATCTGCAACTTGATGAATGAGATGGTTTGATAATCATATATCTTTCTTTTTGAGCTGAACTCTAGCTAGAGGTTACATGCATTAGGTGGCAATTCCCGATCTTTAATGAATGTTGGCCTCAAGTAAAATGTTTTATTCAATTTAAATTTGTAGCTTCAGATATTAAACTTACAAGAGATGAATCAACTGAAGAAGAAGCAGTAGCCCGAGGTCCAGACTCTTTCCTGCTAAATTGGACTATAGCTCTCTTCCTATTCACCATTTTCTACAATGTCCTATTCATCACAGTAATAAAACCCGCCATAGATGGTCCAGAATCACGCCCAAGTCCAGCTGCTACCGCCGCTTTTAGAGCAGGTACGGCATCTCAGGAAATGGCAGTCTTGCCTTTGCTGCCTACGGCACCTGAAATTAATACTTCTCGCATGCCATAGCAGTAATTATTAAGATAAAGGGAAACACAAGGTAGAGAAGAGATTAAAACAACTTTTGGTTTTGCTTTATTTCATGAATTTGCTGCTCACATGAATAACCATATTAAGATTGAGATTTGAAAAGAAGATGGGCGAAAGCTTGACATGAGATAAATTTCATTTGTTAGTCATTTTACTTTTCTCAAATAGTAAAATTATCACTATTCCCCTTTTTTTTATATTTTAATTACAATGAATGGATGAAAGGAGTTTAGAAACAGAGGAAACAGATATACGGAACAGAAGATCTGTTCTCCGTCCGTGAAACCCTTTAAGGTTATCATCACGAGTCTTCTACCAAAAGAGCATGGTTTTGTTAGACGCATCATCGAGGAAAAGTACTTTGCAAATGGTTAATCGTGATCCCCCTTACTAAATAGGATAAAAATATAATAAAAGTGTTGTGACGATAAGAATAAATATATAATTTATACTAAAAATGAAGTTTTTTTTTTCAATTTTTTCTTTATTTTTTCCGATGTTGATAAAATATAATTGCTTAAATTTAACTCTTTTTTTTATAACATACATCTTTCGTCCATTATTTTATTTTATGATTGAAGGTAGAAAATATAACATTATTTCTGCAACCTATAATTGGACCCTATTTTATTTATTTGTTTACTGTTTTCTTGGGGAGAGTGAAACAAAGTTTCAAGATTATGCATTTTACACTTCTCATTTGTATACTTTACAATTAAAATACTGCTTCTGAGTATAAATTATACCCAACCTCAGCGGAAATTTATTTATCCAATACAACATTTATATTTAAAAATATCATCATTCATTACCAAAAAGAAAGATGTACACCTTCAAATGAGAAAATATTGACTGAATTGTAATTATACCATGTCTTGATACAAATTATACTACAACCTCGTATTTGAAATAAGATATGAAAAATAAGAATACCATCTTTGAGTACAAACCACATATTGCCTTAATACAAGGTATTTTAGTACTCCACGTATTTCATTTTTCTAGTACAAATCGTACCTTTTCTCAATACAAATTATTTTAGTACTTTATCTATTTAATATCATGTTTAAATAAAATAATACCATAATTCATTATAAATAAGGAAAACGTACACTTTTAAATATGAATATATTATGTGAAGCAAAATGCATTACTCAACTAGCTCTTCATATGGTCTTTAAAATGAGAATACCATCTCTGAGTAAAAATCATATCTCGCCTTCATAGAAATTGTTCTAATACTCTATTTTTTTCAATACCATAATTAGTATAAAAAAACATCATCGTTACAGATAAGCAAGACATGCTCTTTTAAATAACAAAATATTGACTAAATAAAAATAATGCCTTGTCTTAGTACAATCTTTACCAACACTTAGTAGATTTAATCGACAGATAAGCTTTGGCTGACTGACTACTTTGTTAGATACCCCTTTTTATTGGTCAGTATGGAGATAAGATTTGTTTTGATTGTAGATATAAATGCTTGTCACTTTTTTTGGGAAGGCCTTTGTAGTTTTCTATTATGAGTACAAGTTGGTTGGTGGAAAAAAAATTTACTTCACTCGTAACGAATGAATTCCCAACTAATGCTTCCAAAGTAGAGCGATGGAATTTCCTTACTATTATTGAGTTGGAATGTTAAATGTTGATCATTAACTATTCTCCTTAATACATAAACGCAATATCGTGACCTTACCTATGTAGCTCCATGCACATCCAAATGTTTTATTCTTTACTTACCTGAATTCCAAAACTAATAAACATATCAAACACCTCAAAAAACATATAATTACAAATGAAAACATGTTTTAAACCACACAAACAGGTAGAATATAAATAAACACACATATTAACATAATTCTAAGCCTATACATCCAACAATCATCTATTTATAAACACACTCAAACACCTATAAAAACATAGTCTAAACTACACCTATAACCCTTTAGTCAATCAGTTTGGTTATAGTTTAGTGAGAATTATTTAAAGATATTCTTTATCTTGCACATGTTTAGATATATATATGATAAAATTCATGAGATAATTATACATTACAAATAAAGTTATAATAAAATTATAATTATAAGATTCATAATATTACATTTATGTATTATTTCTAAATTTTTCCTAGTTATTGTTTTATTAAGACTGAACATTAATATAATGTAAAAATGACTAGCACATATTATGTTTTTCCTTATGAAAGAAGTAGTCGATCTCATAAACTAAAGTATAGAGATAGTTAAACAAACGCGTAGGTACTTGTTAGAGAAAAAATTCACCGAACTGACCTGATATAAGAAATCCATTTAAAACATTATTTATATGTCTATGGATATTCTCATTTTGATAATGTATAAGTGATTCTTTGACTTGAGATTTTGAAACTTATCTTGTATAGAGATTATTATATTTTGGTACTACTTATGACCTATTCCAATCAAAATAGCTCATTTGGTAGTCATTGAACATAGCATAAATTATATGGAGCTAGTTGAGTTATCAATATATGATTCATCACCCTAAAATAATTAAGGAGAATATTTTTTGTTTTCGATTAATATTGATTCAAAAAATCCTTGATTCAAAAGTAGTTAATAGAATATGATAAAAAATGATCAAGCTTTGGAATAAATACAAATTAAGATTCAAAATTTATTATGATTTATGTATTAATAATTTTACAGAATTAAAGTGATCTTAATTTTTGGGAAATCAAAATATAAAAAAAGTTTTATAATTATTCCGCTGCAGTCAGGAACGGATCTCTTCTTGATTTCACAACACATAAATGATTGATTCTTTCCGAGTTTTGTTTTCAAATTAGGGGCTACGAAAATTAATAATCCAAGCAATTAAGAAACATCAAAGGGGGGAAAAGAGCTTGAACAAAAGTGATGTATATAGATTGAGAGATTAATTAGAGTATTGAAGTCGGCTAGAACCATTCATAAACTTAACGTGTATGGAATGGTACCCACATTTATTTCCCTTACGTGCCACCTATACGAGTCTTACCTGTTCAAACACTTACCATTGAATCCTTCTATGCCTCTTTCAAATTTCCACAATTGTTATATGATCCTCCATTCATATCATCAGTTTCACGGTTAGTTACTTGGTGACTGTATTCTATGCCATTAGTCAATTACTAAACTGACCAGTGATGCTCCCTCTTCTTAGTTAGAGCTAAAATTGGAACGTTATCACTTATCCTGTATTCCTTCTTCCATTTCTCTTCGGACCTTTGTGTTTAGTTACTTGCAACTAACCAGGTGGGAAGTAGTAGTTACAGTGGTTTTAACAGTAGTGCCGGTGGTGGTGACAGCAAGAGCGATTGCAAAAACCAAAGTAAAGCGGTAATGTACGTGAACATGGTAGAGGAACGTACCTGGTTTGGGAGGATCTAAATGTCGTGTTACCATATTTTGGACTTGGACCAACCAAGAGGTTGCTTCAAGGACTTAACGGATACGCTGAACCGGGAAGAATCATGGATATTATGGGTCCTTCTGATTCTGGGAAACCCACAATTCTTGATGCCTAGCAGGTCTCTCTTTCTCTCATTTTCTTTCTAGCTAGCTATAGAACAAAGCACCCCACAAATATTTTCATGTCATTTTTCTGTTTTTAGCTTGTATGGAGAAAAAAGTGTTGTTTCTGTCCTTTCTCAACAACTGTTTTTCCTTCTGGTTGGCCAAACCAAAACTGGAAACCATGTTTAGACTTTTTCGAGATAGCCTGTCCTGTAGATTCAGGTACTGAACCAATTATCCTATTACGATACATGGATATTTTCTACTTGGCGGCCAGTGTGCTAGAGTGCCTGTCATTAGGTGACATATTTTCATCATTAGAGAAACAATAGAATTTGTCATCATTAGAAGGGCTCAATTCGGTACCTTCTTTTCTTTGTCTGTATTGAAGGTTAAATGTAACCAATTAGATGATGTTTACAATGCGATTGGAGCTAAGGCGTCGTTGGCAGTTTTTCATACAATACGATTTAGAATCGCATGCATTATGGCTCGGAATAAATGAAAATTCACGGAACCAACTTTAGTTTAATTGCCAGTGCTTTTTTCTTTTTCCTGTTTCAAAACCAGTATATGTACTACATGGCACTTCTAATAAGTAGCTAACAAGTTGTCTCCCTCTCTTAAAGTGGATTTCACAGCAACAGAGGTAATATCCTAATTAAGAAATTTGGAAGTCAAAGGAAAGATGAAGAAAAGGGTTGTCGACCTTAATCCCAAACACTATGCCAATCTTAAAGCAGATTATCTATCTTAATCCCAAACACTGTGCCAGTAATAAAGCAAATCTTGCCCATTCGCCATCGTAGCTATAAATTTGGGAAGATATCTTATTGGGGATAGTATGTAAAAGTAATGGTAAAAGTAGAAAAGTTGAACTTTTGTCTACCCCATTTAATGCCTTCGGCTCATGCCAACCACTTTGAAATGAAATTATCGAATTATGAAGATGCAGCCAACAATATTAAATCTGTCAATTTATTCTTGAGAAATGCTAGTGGCCCAGGTAAAGGGGCTTGTTATGAACTAGTCACCTTACTGCCATGTAGCACACTAATAATTATTATTACAATTTTATAATTGGAGTTATGATCAGTTTCAAAGCAATAAAAGAAAAGTGCCAAGGGTTTAACAGGTTGACAGGAATTAAAGCTACTTACGGCCTGTTTGTTTCACGGAATGGAATAGGTAAAGAATAGAATAGTTATTCTTTGGAATAGAGAAGATGAGGAATAGAATAGAATGTGTATTACTTCGTTTAGTTCAAGGAATGGAATAGATAAATAATTTCTATTCCACTGTTTGGTTTGAAATTATAAACTTGGAATAGGAAAGGAATAATCAATAAAAAGACTAAAATATCCGTATCCTTATCCTTATTATAATTATAATTATAATAATAATTACTTATTAATTATTATTATAAAATTTTTTTATGTATTATTATTCTTTTTATTATTAATTTTATCAATTAATTATATTCTTATTTTTATTATTAAAAATCCTAATT
>JAOTAX010000196.1:17795646-17807051 GCA_025629825.1 Erythroxylum guanchezii | reverse complement strand
AATAGATAAAGATAGCTTGGGGAAAGTTTTACCTATTCTTCAAATTTAAGAAATGGCATTCTTAAAGATTACCTATTCTGTGTTTGGTTTCTAACCACACACAGGTTTGATAATAACTTGGGAATAGCAAAGGAATAGAATTGCTATTCCTTTGAACCAAACGTACCGTTAAGGTCACAATATGGTTGTGAATAGTACTTCTTCCTGTCCAAAATAAAAGTCATTTTAGAGGGATTTTAATTATTCAAAATAAGTATTGTTCGTGACTTTTCATACATGTTTATGATTTTACTTCCAAAATTACCCTTTAATTTCTCTCACAGCTTGATTACATAAATTATATTTTCAAGGCACTTCAATATGCAATTAATAAAGGTATATCAAATATTTCATTAACTTTCTTAATAAATGTGCATCGATCCCTCTAAAACGACTTTTATTTTAGATAGGATGTGTACCAACAAACCAAATTAGAAGCGTGGCGGAAAAAAACAAGTGGTTTACCTCTTTCAATGTCCATTCATTGGTTTTGTCCATCTTGAATTATTTGACAATAAATAGGTTAATATTGGTACATTGTAACATTAATGGGGACCATTTTCAGTCTTTCTTTTACCTTCCTCACCAACACAATTTTATACCTGGGATCACTCTGCGTTTGGACAAAATCTTTTTGTATGTCGCAGTTTTTAATTGGAATAATTAAATTTTATGCTTTAAAAACATATTATTAAATATTATTTGAAGGATTGGAAACTCAGTGGAAACCTAGCTAGCTCCAATAAGAAATGATAAACTTGTCAATTTAGTATTGATTTGTACAAATTCTGCAAAATTTTGGACGAACCTAATGATTTTGTCTTTATGTTTCTAATTAATGGATTTGGGATTAAGTCTTCAAACAAGCCTTTATACATAAGTTTACATAATATGCCTTAAAAGTTCATTTATAAATTTGCAAATTCTAAAAGAATAGATGTTCTTTTTTCTTCTCTAAATTGAAAACGAAAAACATTATTCCTCTGTGTGTTTCAAGTCCATCAATGTATTTTTTTTTTCACTTTCTCTTAATGTTTGGGTTTTTGGAGGATCATCAGCATGCAAAAATATAATTAAAACTCATAGATAAAATCTCCCAACAAAACAGTGTCGACAAGTACTTGACGCTTAGGCTTCAACTTTCATATTGTAATTAAGTTGGGATTGCAGAGAAACCTATTACACTTTTTCTTATTTAGTTGCTTATTCCAACTAAAATGTCGGATCCTATTATAATGTTCCTCACAGCTTGCTTGAACTTGCCACAAGTAGGCTCTTAAGAAATGTGATAATGATTAGAAATGTAATATTCAATAAGAGAGGAGGAGGGCAGACTATGGTGTTGTAAGTAATTTATATATTAGACAGTAATCTTATGCTTAATCAAACTTGGAATTTCTATTTTGCATGAAGTTGTATTGAACCAATGTTTTGAATTAGTACAAACGCTCCCTAAGTTGTTTTATTGTGCGTGCTAAACATTCAAAAAATAACTGTGATAGATTATTTTTGTTGGAAATATCTCTAAGATTTGACTTTTATCTTTAGAAAACACTCATTTTAGTTTAACTTAAAGCTTTTTTTTCCCTATTCTCTATCTCAAATTTTAGGCTTATATAACACAAGAGGATGTATTATTAGAAACTCTAACAGCTAGAGAGACCATCATTTACTCAGTACATTTAAGGCTTCTATCTACATTGAGTAAAAAGGAGATTGAGGAAGTTGTGGAGGAAATAATTATGGAGATGACTCTCTAAGATTGTGCTGATCGGTTGATTAGAAACTGGCATTTGAGAGGAATCAATGGAGGAGAAAAGAAGAGACCCAAGGTTGCAAGAGAAATTCTCACAAAACCACACTTATGGACTTGATAGTTCCTCCGCTTTTTTTATATTTTAAACACTTTGAAATAGAGAGTGTGAAAGCAAGACCATTATATCTTCAATTCACCAGTCAAATAGTGAAGTTTTTTGCACTCTTTCATGACTTTTTCTTGCTTTCTAGTGGTGCAATTGTTTATTTTCAAGAAGTAAAGAAGGCTGTAAGGTTATATAACTATGAGAGTAAACTTCTTTATTAATATTAACATTACAAATTCTATGCTTTTGCATTGATTAAAAATAAGTGAAAAAAAAGGAAAAGAAAGCTCTTAGCAAGCCTTCTTGATACTAACTTAGGTTAATGTTGATCATTGTGGTTCTTTATTAAAGTTGGTTTTCCATGCCCAAGTAGAAGAAACCCTTCTGATAACATCCAACATTGTATAAATTTAGACTTTGATGTTATGACTGCTACATTAAAAGGGTCTTAGAGAATTCGTGTATGCATTAGCATTTAAAGTAGAGTTTTATGGATATCATTAGTTGCTTATAACGAACATCATGTTAAATTCACTTATATGTTAATTAAAAAAATCCCAAGAACAACAAATACTTTTATGAATATGGAAATAGTAGAAAGCTAGACTTATTGAGAAACATAGGCAGTCAAATTATTCAAAATTGAAAAAAGCTAGGATGAAGGAAATATCATATATAGTATCGTAAATAATGAAATTCACCTAATTATCCATCATTCTCATTATGTACTTTAAAGAATACCACACAATTCTTTCAATAGGCTAAAGAAGCCAAGTTTTGTAGGAAGGACTAGAACCTGAAACAAAAAGTAAAAATCAAGTAAGCTGGTAGAAGCAACTGTCAACCTTGAACGAGAGATCATTTGTTAACATGTCAAGGGATGTAGGATATTGTCAAGGATAGTCATGTACATTCTCGTTTCTATTTGTGTTGGTACTGTCCATTACCATATTGGATATGGCTACTTCTCAATCTTTATAAGAATAGCTCTTGGTGGATTCATTATAGGCTTTATGACGTTCACATCCATTGGCGACTTCCCATCTTTCAATGAAGAAATGATCACCTTCCAAAGAATAAAAGAACGAGTACTCAGTTGATGTTGAGATAGTAATAACATCATCTTTGCTTTGAAACAGATTTTTTATAGAGAAAAGCTTGATAGGTACTGTGGAGTTATAGTGTTCATCATATCCAACTGCATATCTTCCTTCCCATTCTTGGTTGCTATAACACTTTTCATAGGGACCATATGTTTTAATATGTTCAATTTCCAACCAAGATTCACTTATTATGCCTTCTTTTGTTTCAACATCTTTGGCATCATTTCTATAATCAAGAGACTATTGATGATTATGGCTTCATTAGTGTCCAATTTCCTTATGGGACTTGCTATTATGGTTGGTATCATTGTAAGAATAAGGCACCTTTATGGACAAATATAAAAAAATTTCTTTTTAATATTATGCCATCTGGTTCTGTCTAGTGGCATGTTTAATTACTTCTTGGTAATTCTTGTGGGAAATTATGATAAAGACCTCTGAATTCTTCATATTACTATTTGATATACCCAATTCATTTTTTCACAACCTCATTTCATATATTAACTATAGAGCATGTGGAATTCTGGTAGATTCTGCAAAATATTAATAGAAGTTCTTAAGTTTTACGTAGAAAAATGTTTTTAAAAAGAAACGTTTCTTTATGTTGCTATGTCAATAGGACTATAAGGTGGAGTAAAAAATGATTTTCTTGGTCTAGAGTTCGAGCCTCTAATACTTGAAGACCCAAGAATCAAATGAGAATTTGTGGTTATAAATATATTTGGCGTCTCAATAAAACAATCAAAATGGTAAGACTTGGCTATTATCTTTCTTATTCTTGTAGGCTACAAAATTTTATTCCCCATAGTCCTCAAGTTCAAGGAATTTTCATCATTTGTGAAGGATTTTTTTCTAAAAGAACACTGTAGATACTTAAAAAGAGGCCTTCCTTCAGGAAGATACCATCAATGGCTTCCAGTAGCACCAATCACTTCACTCCATGTCTTCTTAAGAGGGTCTTAGTTCTCCACTCCATTAGAAGTAATAATAAAGCACCAACTATATATATATATATAAACATAAACTGTTACTATGACAACAAAATTAAGGCAGCTTCTATAATTGAGTAACTAATGTTCTTATTTATACTAGATATAAGTTCCTATAGGAAATGTTTCCAAAGGTAGGAATTATTGGGATTGTTGATTAATTGAAGATAAAGAACAATAGCACACATGAAGTTTTCTAAACATTTACTTACTATAAAAGACTATGTATGGTTTTTTTTCCTTTTAATTTTCTTTTCCCCTTCTCTATTTCTAAATAAGAAATACCACTCTGCATTTCGTGAAGGAAGTTACTTGTTACAATGACATTGAAAATTCACTTTGCCCATATGGCATCAACTGTAGTTAATAAGAATAAGTCCAATGATTAGTGATTTACATTAAATGAAACTTGATTAAACTCAATCTTTTATTTTAATCAAGTTTCAATTTAAACAATTGAAACCATAGGCGTAAGGTTTAGGTGCCTGTGGAAATTTGTTGCATAAAGTATAAGAACTGAAAAACTATATGTATAGGATCCAATGTGCAAAAAATGTCTATAGGCAGCTAAACCTTACGCCTTTGGTTTCAACTGTTTAAAGTGACATCCTACCAAAAACCAAAGAGAATATAATCAAGATTTGCACTTGTTCAAATACTTGGAATTTCCTAGTAAACTACTTTAGTGGAAGTGTAAAGTACCACTCCCATAGAGTATATACCTGACATACCGAAGGATATTCGTGAACATAATCTAAGAAAATGACATGTTAAGATAGTTAAATCAATTAATTTTGCATTTTAATCCATCACACATAACATAAAACATTCCAATAATCATGTTGTTCCATTTTTATTCACAAACATATTTAGCCTCAAATGTCATTACATTTCCAAAATTCACATGTACAATATACAATAGTTGAAAGATACAATTCTTGATACAACATAATTAAGACATTCATAGGTATAACTGATCCCGATACTGACCCTTATCTAAATGTAGAAGTTACTTCAACTAGACTAGCTAGGTCTCCTCTGAACCTGAAAATCAACGTTGCAATTTTGATGAGTTTGTGAACTCAGTGAGTGAACCATCATCGATGTGCTCACTCAAACTGACATAAACATCATTCAGCATCAAATTCTATATATCATATTGTTCAGAATTTAGTACCTGATAGCAATATTCAGCATATTTCAACAAGCCCATTATGAATACCAACATTTCATATAATCATTTCAGGATAATCTAATTGTTCATTTCATCTCATTCATATCATCCACAAATACACAAACATAGCATATCATTATATCCACTCAATTCAGTCAT
This sequence comes from Erythroxylum guanchezii, assembly GCA_025629825.1. Taxonomy (NCBI): domain Eukaryota; kingdom Viridiplantae; phylum Streptophyta; class Magnoliopsida; order Malpighiales; family Erythroxylaceae; genus Erythroxylum; species Erythroxylum guanchezii. Next base: position 17,801,725 of record JAOTAX010000196.1, on the reverse strand, counting down.
TCTTTGCAAATATTTACATAGTATATGTAAAGATATATATATGCAATGCATATGAGACTCCACTTTCATTTTTATTTTTGTTGTGACTGAGTGCCTATTTAATTGTCTCGTATCCGTTGCAGATATCGAGATCATTTCAATGTTGTCCCGTATCTATTATGGATATCGGACTCATTTCATATACTGTATCGTACCCAATGTGGATACCGGGCTTATTAATCATTGAGTCTGTGGCTCTGTGTGCACATTTATGAGCTTTAAACTCCTTTTTCACTTTGGTCACTCCGATCACAACTCCTTTATTTGATCATGCACATCAATGTCATGAAATGCATCATTTTGCATAATGTGCTATCAATCACTTTCATTCAGTGTGAACAATCATTTGTCGCAGTCATCGGATCGGAGTCCAGCATTTAGCATTTAGTTGAATACACATTTTTCCCACATTCACATACAATCAGTATGCACTTCCTATACAGTCCTGAATAATGATCTCCTTGGACAATTAATGGTCCGAAATTAGCACAATCGCAATCATATCCAAATCATTTCAATATATAAGGATTAAACAAAAACAATTGAAACAGAAGAACATATCTAATTGACATCACACATCTAGGTTACTCACAGTATGCTCTAAAATAGCTATTTCCTTGACGATCCGACAATGTCTAGATACTGTCGGTGTATTTACGCTTCTATATCAAGCAATACATATATAGTGATAAACTTTGCCGAATTGTCTTTTCATTGAGAGTCCTTCCCTTTAAATAGGGAATAAACTTTATTATACATACCTAAATATCAACTAGAGGATTAATACTCCTTAAATGACAGATTGACTAGCTAGCTAATTAGAGAAAGCTATTTGCATAATAATTACAAATATATGTAACGGCAATATAAGAAAGTAGTGATTACAAGGAAATAATGACTATACTAACATCCCCCCTCAAATTGATGCTGCACGATCAAGAAGCATCAATTTGCCAACAAGAAATTGATGGCGTTGTCGAGTTAAAGATTTGGTAAATATATCAGCAATTTGAAAAGAAGTAGAAACATGAGGCAGCGAAATGACACCTTGATCGACAGCTTCCTGGATAGAATGACAGTCTACCTCAATATGTTTAGTTCGTTCATGGAAAACTGGATTCGTAGCAATTTGAATAGCACTGGTGTTGTCTGCATAGAGAGGTGTAGAACGTGACTGAGGAAAACCAATTTCAGCAAGTAACCCACGAAGCCAAACAATCTCAGAACAAGCAGCAGACATAGCCCGATATTCAGACTCAGTAGAAGATTTTGAAACTCGGTCATGTTTCTTACTCTTCCAAGATATCAATGAATCTCCAAGAAACATACACCAACTAGTAACAGAACGACAAGTATTTGGGCATCCAGCCCAATCAGCATCACTGAAAGCCACAAGCTGAAGAGGAGAACCGACTGGAAAGAATAAGCCACGATTGGGAGAGCCTAAAAGATATTTAATGATTCGATGAACGGCCACCAAATGTAGATGACGAGGAGTATGCATGAATTGACTAACTTGTTGTACTGCAAAAGAAATATCAGGTCTGGTAATAGTAAGATAATTCAAGCTGCCAACTAACTGGCGAAATAAAGTTGGATCAGAAAGAAGATCGCCTTCCTCGCGACTATACTTGACATTCAATTCTAATGGAGTATCAACAGGAGATGAATCTTGAAGACCTGCCAAAGTTATCAAATCCTGAATATATTTATATTGGTGTAAAAATACACCAGAAGAATCAGAAAGAACTTCCAATCCTAAGAAATATGTAAGAGGGCCAAGATCCTTCATATGAAAAGAATCATGAAGATATTGCTGAAGCTGGTGGATCAATGAGGAGTCAGTTCCAGTGATAACTATATCATCTACATAAACAAGTAGAAGAACAATACCTGTAGATGTCTTACAGAAAAAAAGAGAGGAGTCATACTTGCTTTGTACAAAAGAGAACTGAAGCAAGGTGGAGTGAAATTTGTCAAACCACGCTCTTGGTGCTTGTTTAAGGCCATACAGAGATTTTTTTAATTTGCACACTGCAGAAGTAGAAACAAACAAGCCTGGTGGAGGTGTCATATAAATGTCCTCTTTAAGATCGCCATGGAGGAAAGCATTTTTTACATCCATTTGATGGAGAGGCCATCTTTGAGAAGCAGCAATGGCCATAACAGTATGTACTGTAGTCATTTTTGCGACTGGGGCAAAAGTTTTCTCGTAATATACCCCATACTCCTGCTTGTTACCAAGAGCAACCAGTCGGGCTTTGTATCGATTGAGAGTTCCATCAGAATGAAGTTTGACGGAGTAAACCCATTTACATCCAATGGGCTTAATAGTAGAAGGGCAAGAAACAATATCCTAAGTGTGATTCTCCTGAAGTGCTTGAAGTTCATCTTGCATAGCTTGCTGCCAACACTCATGCTTTGAAGCTTGTGAATAACATGAAGGAACAGATATATTAGATAAAGTAGCAGAAAACCCATACCAGTCAGGAGGTCGAGATACTCTATTGGATCGTCGAAGGGCAGGCTCTGAAGGAGCAGACTCAGAACTAATCGCAGAGACAGGTGCTGGATCAGGCGCAGGTGACGATTTAGTCTCGAGAGGAGGCAAAGTCAGTGGACGTCTTTCATACACTAACCCAAGTTTAAAACGAATAAGAGGAATGGATAAATCTTTAAAGGTAGGTAGAATAGAAGGGACAAAAGAAGACTTATCACTCATAGGAAAGAAATATTGATTTTCAAAAAAAAAAAAATTTCGAGAAACACGAAATTTGTTAGTAATAGGATCATAACAAACAAAGCCCTTTTGAGAAAGACTATAACCCATAAAGGCACATTTAACAGATTGAGCAGAAAGTTTATGTCGTTCATGAGGAGGCAAATGAACAAAGCCGACACAACCAAATGGATGTAAATCATGATAGCTAGGATGCTGATGATAAACACGAAAATAGGGAGAGTCAAGATTTAATACCTAAGATGGCAATCTATTAATTAAATAAACTGCAGTAGTCAACGCTTCAACCCAAAATTTAGATGGAACACATGACTCGAGCAATAAGGTTCTAGTAATGCAACTGTGACAGTATTCTCCAGTTTGAAAACGCTTCGTGTAAGAAGACGTTGTTATTCGCGAAGTAATTCACCAAAACAAATGTCTAAGGATGGTGAAGGTTCTCGACTCATTAAATTGGAGCGAACAGCCTCAAACTCAGGTCTTAATTTCATCAAAAATTGATCTCTCTTGCTTTGTTCATGAATGTCTTGAATTATAGAAAGAGATTCTGTCGGTACCTTAGCATAAACAATGTCAGTAAATTCAAAAATATTCTTGGATGGATAGACTTCCCTGAGAGTAATTAGCAATATCATTCTCTAATTGAAAACGTCTGGCAGTATTGTCTTGATTATATACCTTTTTCAAATAATCCCACATAGCTTTTGCAGTCTTATATGGCCGCAAATTGAGAACAATAAGAGGGTCAACAGGCCCTAAAATCCAGGTCATTACCTGAGCATCCTTAACTTTCCATTGGAGCAACTCCCTTGAATCCGTAGGAGGTGAATCACTGCCATCTACATGTCCCCATAAATCTTTTCCAGTGACAAATAGTTGAAACTGAAATTCCCAGAAGGAATAATTTTTTCCAGTAAAACGGACATTAAAACGCTCGAAGTGATGTGAAGTTGTCATCTTGAAGAGCAGATTTATATTCACGAGTTGTCTTGGAATAAAATATGGTGACAATGTCTCTTAGCAGAAGAGCAGATTTATATTCATGAGTTATCTTAAAGAGCACAAGAAATACCAGAAAGACAAGAGGACGTAGCACAAATCAGCAGATATCCAGTACAAAACAGCAAAACGAAACACAAGTTAGAGACAAAATAGAGAGCAGTATAGGACGCAGCTGACCCACGCAAGACAGAGCAGTAGAGGACGCAGCTGACCCACGTAAGAACTGAAGCTATACTCCAAAACTGACCCACGCGAAGGAAGACTCTCCAGAGTTTTTTTTCGTTCCTGCCACAAAAGCCAGATAACCACAAAAGCAGTCTAACTGAAGCTTTGAGACTGAGAAAGCCAGATACCCACAAAACCCACCAACCAAAAGAACCCCAAATATCGATCAGCAAATAAGATCAGTAAAATCAAAGGAAAAAAACGAAACCGAGAACTTAAGAACCGAGAGAGTGGGCTCTGATACCATGATAAACTTTGTCGAATTGTCTTTTTATTGAGAGTCCTTCCCTTTAAATAGGGAATAAACTTGATTATACATACCTAAATATCAGCTAGAGGATTAATACTCCTTAAATGACAGATTGACTAGCTAGCTAATTAGAGAAAGCTATTTACATAATAATTACAAATATATGTAACGGCAACATACGAAAGTTGTGATTACAAGGAAATAATGACTATACTAACATATAGTTCACACATTACTAAATTATTTAATAAAATGAATATTCAATCATGCACATGTAGATGTGTTATGTTCAATGTATGCTCAATTGACTTTCCCAGGTATATGTCCTTAATCCCAAATCTTGATCATTCATTCATTATAGCTTATCCATAACTTGTTTACAATTAGGTTATTCCTTATGTAAATTTGGTTATCCTCAATTCATCAATTATACATTCATCAATCCTTTATTAATGCTTTATATTCACACACTTTCCCCAATTCTCATTCATTTATAGATAAGTCACATTGTTCATATTCTTTGAATCACATTTGCATTCATGAGAACATCCTTATACCATTAACGACTCATACTTCCCAAATTCATATGCATTGATATTAAACAATCCATTCCTTAAATTATAACATCAATTAATAACCTAAACTCATCAAACACTTAACCGATTGATTCATCATCAAACTAAGTTCATTTTAAGCCTCAATCAATAATTCACTTACTAATTCAGCTCAATGTCTCCTCAAACATCAAGCTAACGTAACTTTATATGCAATGCTTACATCCTTTTCTTCCTAATGTTCCTTTATGAACAAGTTGTCTTCTTTTAATCATAACACTCTCTACAAAGATCCAAATGACGTGATTATTGTGCCTTATGAAACTAGACTTCCATATCTAAAAATTACACAAACATCATCTCCCTTTAAAGTATAATCTTCATCTAAATTCTATCCTATTTTTAGTAAGAAACAGACTGGTAACCAATACTCAACCCTCAATAAATAATTATCAATACATCTCCTAACAAAACCTTTTCACAGAACCATTAAAAAGACATCAATAATCATTTTTCATGTTTTATACTTTCACTAATTCGGACTCTAAGGTCTCAAAAATCAGAAAATAAGACAAGGTTCCTGCACAGGGATCTATCACAGGCAGTATTAGGGAGACAAGCATAAATAGAGATCTAGTCACTATTTTGCCAAGCCACTTTCACAGAGGTCAAGTTAAGACCTATATATATATATATAACTTTCATGCTTTGAGTTTCTTCAAATTCGTGCTCTAAGGATATGAAAGATAGATCAAAATTGAAAGATGAAATTGAAACCATAATTTCAACTTACCTTGATAACTTCTTTCTTTCTCTTCTCTTCCTTTCTTTCTTTCCTTCTCTTCTCATTTTTGTTTCTCTCTCTCTCTTCTAACCTTGTGGGTGACCTCCACTCTCACTTTTATTGCCTTTTTCATCCATTTTCTCTAGAAAATTCATGAAGGTCAAACTAATTCATATGTTACCATTCCATTGGTCCATGTGTCACCTTTCTATTGGTACATATGTTATCCTTTTATTGGCCCATATATCACTATTCTATTGGTCCATGTGTCACCCTTCTATAGGTACATATGTTATCCTTCTATTGGTCCATATATCACTATTCTATTAGTCCATGTGTCACTTACTTTAGGCTCCATATGTCACTCATTTAAGCCTATATATGTCACTATTTGTAAGGCTAGACATGTGATTGAGCCAAGTTTACATTATAAATTGGCTGTATTTTCATAACTGTTTATGCACTCGTTGACTCCTAATTGATGA
>JAOTAX010000196.1:17712014-17722544 GCA_025629825.1 Erythroxylum guanchezii | reverse complement strand
CCCCCCTTCTTGTGCATTCGTATATCATTATGAAGTCCTGTTTTAATGTGTGATTCACTTCAAATTTGAGACTTGTTATGGCTATCCTAATATATTTTAGACTAATTGCTTGAATTGTGACAATTATTCTTTTTAGATCAATGATCAATGATATAATTAGATGAGATATTTCCCTTGACCAGAGTTGGGTCCTCTTACATTTTTCACTTGTATATTCAATTGATTTATTTTGATTTCTTGTTAATTTTAGTTAATTAGTTAATTAATAAAAAATATCCCACTTTATTATATTAATTAAAATTAAAAAACTAGTATTTAGTTCTCTTATGATTTGACTCAACTTCACGACCATTACAAAAAATTGTAGAATCAGAATTATTTTGAGGGCTTCGACAACCCATCAAAAAATCGTAAGCATGAAGTATATTGATGATGAAAGTGCAATCTAGCATATCATATGCTTTCTGGAACTCTACTTTCAAAGCACCATTCTTGTGATCTTTTTCCTAATGTAATGTTTAAAGGCCATTTGGTTCCACTTTTTTTGTGGTTTTCAGACTTTGTTTTCAATTTTTATTTTTTGTTTTTCGTTTAAATAAAAACAAAATGTTAGTTACTAATGTCAATGTAGTTATATTTTATCACTAATAAAAATTATATATTAGATATAATTTTAAGATAAATTATTTTTTATTAAATAAATTTATTTTAATTTCTCATACAATATTTATTAACAAACTATTAACAAAATTATTTTATTTTATTAAAATAAATTATATTTAAAATTAATATTCATTTTAAATATGTTTAAATTATTAAATCAAAATTTATTCTAAGTTTATATATTTAGAAGATATTTTAAATTTAGTTATATTTATTAATAATTATTACATTTAATTACAAAAAATAAATAAATACATTAAGCAAAAAAATTATTCATCATTCTTATTAATAATTATTTTATTTAATTAAATATATAATATTAAATAAAAGTATTCATAATTCTTATTAAAATTAATATACTAAATAATCAATTAATATATTTTTAGTTTAAAGTGAATAAGATTATAAAAATAAACTAAAAATAAAAACTACTTTTTATGATTTTCATAATTTTTCAAAATAGAAAGAAACAAAAAAACAAAAACAAAAAACTCAAACAAATAGATTTTTTATTGAATTTGAAAATAAAAACAAAAAAAGGAAACAAACAGGCCCTCCTAGATAATGTAGATGTTGTCTCCAATGGATCTTGTAGGAATGTAGGCTATTTGGTTGTGGTCTATGTGATTTGAGATGGTAACTTTCAATCTAAGTGGCAACACTTTAGAGATGACTTTATAGATAGTGTTGCAGAACGCAATGGGCCGATAATCACCAAAGCTAATGGAATTATTACCTTTAGGGATTAATGTGATTAGAGTGCTATTAATTTCTTTTAATAGCTTGCCTCTATTGAAAAGTTCCATCATAGCATCTACTACCATCTTGCTAGTAATGTGCTAGGTTTTGAAGAAAAAGTTGGCATTGAAGCCATCAAGATCATGTGCTTTGTTGGGCTGCAAGGTCTTGAAAACTAGATTGATCTCCTAAGTGACGATTAGAGCTGAGAGAGTATTGAATTCCTGTATGGAAATTTGATCCTGAACTATTTCTTTGATGAGCTTAGACGATGATTTAACATTGGATGTTGAACCAAGGAGATTGGTTAAATGTTCTTCAGTAGCCTCAATGATTAGAGCTTGAAAGTCCAATGTGGATCCTGAATAGCAAATTGAGTGAATTCTATTAGAAGTATGCCTATAGGAAATAGCCTTGTGTAAGAAAGCAAAATTTTTATCTCCATGTTGCAACTAATAAATCCTTTATCTTTTCTTCATAAGGGAATGATGAAACTTTAATGCTTGACAATAGTTTTTTAAAGCTTGTTTCTCCTTATCAATAAGTGAGTTAGGATGAAAGATTGCTATATACATCTAATTAAGTAGTGTCAAGTGAATATCTAGTAGAGATATAAGATGAAAAGTATTCCTAATATTCTGTTTATGGAAAAAAAATTGATCTCTTTCTTTATAGATTGTAGTTTTCTCATAAGGATGAACTACTTGGTACTAGAAAAGGGAGCATTAACCAACAAGCAAATTATTAAATCTCAATAGACAATATTTTGATTAGACATAAAGTATATAAATAATGTCTACCATATTTAAGTCCAATCATTTCAGTTTTACCATTAGTAGTTGATTATATTAATGATAACTAAAAACTATTTTCAATTTTTCATTCTATCTTGTCCAATAATTTTTCAAAACAGTACAAATTGAGAACGACATAACATTCTTTGTAATCAATTTAAGATAATGAATCCTTTATTGATTACTCAACTATCCTATTTATCTCTTGATATATACAATGACTATGAATTGAGCTATTCTTAATTAGTATAGATCATAATTAGTATCAAAACATAACAATCCCTATATGAGATATTTTGAGGATATCAAGTTAAAAAATCACTTATACAATAATCAAAATAAGAATTTCTACAGATATGCAATTCATGTTGTAGATGGAATTCTCATATAGGGTCAGTTCATTTAACTTGTTCTTTAATAACTATCCACATATTTGGTTAAATATCTCTATATTTTAGCATATAAGATCGACTATTTCATTTATAGAGAAGAAACTGAACATATGTTAGTCTTTTCATACTCTATTAGCATCCAATCTCACCTGAACAATGGCTAGGAATAAGTTATAAATATATAAATATAATATAAATTTCATCATTATGATCTCATCATAATTTCATTTGTAATGTATATTTATCATACCGACTTTGTCATTTGCATCAAATATGCATAAACTAAAATGGTTACTAATTAATTATAGGACATAATTATAGCAACAAATTAATAGTAGCGCATTGAAGTTGACAAATTAAGAGAAGTTTAATATATGGAGCCTACAAGCTGGATTAACTCAACGGAACATACACAATGAAGTAGCAGCTTATAAGACATGGTCATCTTATAATATTCAGTGCAATGGTTTAAATGATTATGTTTTCTTAAATTATTAAAGGGGAATCCACTAAAAGCTTAAGTTAGATAATCATATTTTACACAAGTTATTATTAAGAGCTGTCAAGCAATGACCCGTCAATTTTTATTTTTCTTCATAAACATTTCTTCTTGATCGTGTCTTATAATGGCCAATTTGGTAAACATTTAAGAAATGAAAGAAAAACACCTCCCATCACTGTATGGAAACTTCAGCAAAGAGATTAAACGTGTCTCCATAGGCCATATTTATAGTAGCATGCACTCCTGCATCCTTGTATACAATCTTCATTCCTTTCGTAAATATATTAGACCACATCCAACTCGAGTTATTCTATTCAACAACTAATACCTCCTCCACAATGTCGTCTAAAAGAACCATCCCAAATATTCTCCGGCAGAAGTTTCAGGAGTTACCTACTCGAAGTTTATTCAAATCCATAGCAATTAATGGCCTAATACTCTTCGTCTTCTATGAGCTCTTTTTCCATTCTGATAACGGGCCTTTGGACTTATCCTTACCATTCATCAATTGTTCAGGCTGCGACAATTGCTCCACCAGTTCTCCTACGGATCTTAGTCACATTGGATTCATTGTAATTAGCTCATTGAAAACCTGGAAGCACAGGAGAGCATACACTGAGTCATGGTGGCGACCTAATGTAACTAGAGGATATGTCTTTCTAGATAAAGAACCAACACAAGAATTTCTACCTTGGCCTTCAAGGTGCCCACCCTATCAAATTAACTATGACATCACCAAATTACGTGCGTATCCAAAAATTGTTAGCCCTATTCAAGTTCGAATGGTGCATTCAATCTTAGACATGTACACGTTAGGAGATAAGGGTCTGAGATGGTTTATAATGTGTGATGATGATACCCTTTTCTTCGTTGATAATCTAGTCGAGGTTCTGCAGAAGTATGATCATACCAAATACGAATATGTTGGGGGCAATTCAGAGAGCATTAAATCGAATGCCTATTTTTCATTTGACATGGGATTTGGTGGAGCTGGCTATGCCTTGAGCTATCCATTAGCGGAAGCATTGTCAAAGAAGTTGGACGATTGCATTGAGAGATATCATTACTTGTATGTCAGTGATCATATGGCACAATCTTGCTTGGCTGATATTGGAGTTTCTCTCAACCTTGAAAAGGGAATTCATCAGGTAACTATGCTTTTGTTTACGCTGCTAACTTTTTTGTTTTTGTTTTTCTGGATGTTAAAGATAAAGAATAGAATTGGAAGGATAGCAGGAGGCACTGGACCTGGAGTCTGCGAATGCAATTACAATCACGAGGAGCACAGTTTAACATCTGTGCCGTGATGAAAGATTTTTTTTTTTTTCTTTTCTTAAAACTCTCATGGCCGTCTTTGCTAAAATATTGCAGATTGATCTACACAATGACATATCAGGGCTTTTATCATCACACCCTCAGTCTCCTCTCCTTAGTCTCCACCATTTTGATGTCATAGACCCACTCTTTCCTTCCAAAGATCGCTATGAATCGATACACCACCTTATGAAAGCAGCAAAATTTGACCAATCTCGCATGTTGCAGCAAACCATCTGCTACCAAAGAGAAACCAACTGGTCTTTTTCTGTCTCATGGGGTTATTCTACTCATATATATGAAAGCATAATCCCACGAAGCATTCTTCGAAAACCTCTGGAGACATTTAGGCCGTGGGCTAGGTTCTCTAGACCTCCACACTTCATGTTCAACACTAGATGGCTCACTAACAATTCATGTGAAACTCCTCATGTTTTTTTCTTCAAATCTGTTGAGTATACTCCAGACAACCAAGTCCTCACAACATATGTTCGATCATCACCTCGAAACCTGCCACCTTGTTCAGCAACAGGAAGTCATTCGGCTGATCCTATCTCAAGAATTCAGGTGTTTTCTCCATCGGGTACACGTAAAAGGGTAAGAACTTTTATTTCCATTTGCTAAAAGTTGTAATTTTCAGTGTTCAAATTTAAAAATTCGTGATATTTTGTTACCAGACAACGAATGTACTTTATTATTCACGTTTCATATTAATTTTGAAGTTTATGGTTTCTGTAGTGTTAATGACGTAACAACCATATATGTTTGTCATGTTTCATATCAATTCTGAAGTTAATTGTTTCTATATTACGGTTAATGATTTATCCTCACATCTTTCAGGTTGCGGCGATTGAATGTTGTGATGTGGAGTACGAGGTTGAGACAAATGTGAGAAACATCAAGATCAGGTCGTGTGTGAAGGATGAAGTCATTGCCTGAATGGATTATCTAAACATTTGTTAATTTTGGTCCTCTTTCAAGGATGAAGTCATTGCCTGAATGGATTATCTAAACATTTGTTAATTTTGGTCCTCTTTCAAGGATGAAGTCATTGCCTGAATGGATTATCTAAACATTTTTTAATTTTGGTCCTCTTTCCGTTGAGTTCAAGGTAAATTGGTATTTCTTTTTGTTAACATAACTAATATAGCTACATCCAACGTGAAACTATAAAATGCTATAAATTATTCACAATTATCTTTAAAAATTTCTCAAAAGAAGGCCTTTAATTTGCTGCGACACTGATTTGAAAATGTACGCATTGATTTATTAAATCAAAATTAATTGTTATTCAAATAATTGATTGTTCTTGTTTTAATAGTTCCAAGGCTTATTTTTTTTAATTAGGCGATCACAATTTGTAATTTTATTAATATATAAAAAAGCATCGATCTATGAAAATTATCCTACAAAAATGTAAGGCTATTAACTCTCCCAGTAAACTTATAAAGATAAGAAATTGTTATCCGTTAAGTAGAAAACCTAAAATTTTTAAATTCATGTTCCAAAGGTCTGCTTATGAGTGTTATACATCTCTTTTTCTTTGGATCCTCTGAACCTTAAATATTTTTCTTTTTTGATTCATTCAATAATTTGGACATTTTTTACTAAAAAAGATGCATCTAAACAGCACTTAATAATTTATCTTTAATAGATGTTAATTTTATTTTGTAAAGATTGATTGTGGAAGCCTTTGTCTGCATGAAGAATTCGAGGGCAGCACGATTCAAGAAAGCCAACATATTAAGCACGTAAATAAGCCACATCTCCACCACCTATTCATATCCATTATAGTTGACAGGGACTGATATTTCTAAAACCAAATCCTTATGACTAATGATTCCCGAATTTGTAATTGCAGTTTAGCCACAAACATCGTTATATATCGCCACACTCCTTAGCATAATTGAATCCAGTTATATAACCTGTTACTCTCATTTATAAAACTTTGAGATGATTGACATCACATACGCAAAAGAGAAGGCAAAAAGGATTGACAAATTCCCAATGACACACTAAAAATTTTACGTATATTGTCTTTGTCTAATCCCATCTTACGCTTAATTCCTACATTCATATCCAATACAAGTCAATGGCCAAGATAACGATATAAATTGAGTTTAGGCTCCAATTCTATCCTTTTCTTTCAGTTTCATCATTCACGTCTTGTTCCTATCTTTCACAATCTCGTAGAAACCGACGGCCAGAGGAATATATGGTTTCAGCTGTGGAACCAATAGATTTTCTCTTCCCCTCTGCATATAATTGCTTTTTGTTAACTTTTGGTAGAAGAGAATCAACTCTATTACTTTATTGCTGAACAACAGCGTGTTTTTATAGTTACAGAGTATTGAAAATAAGATGACAGTATTGAATTTTGAATCCTATAGTATCTGTAATATATCTACACAATATATCTACAAATCTGCTCAATAATGGCTCAACAATATCTCCAAGATTCTGTATTTCTTCAAGATTATATCTCCAAGATTCCGTATAATGACAGCTCCGCTATTACGCCCCCTCAAGTTGGAGCGTGAAGGTCTCGAATGTCCAACTTGGCAACTAAATACTGAAATTGATGAGCTCCTAATGCTTTTGTGAATACATCAGCAAGTTGATTGTGCGCAGATATATGATGGCAAATTAGCAAACCTTGTTGGATGCAATCTCGGACAAAATGGCAATCCACCTCAATATGTTTAGTCCGTTCATGGTAGACCGGATTATTGGCAATATGGCGTGCTGATTGACTATCACAAAATAAGGGAACTGGATCTGAATGAGTAACACATAAATCTGCAAGTAATTGTCGTAACCAAATGATCTCACAAGCAGCGGTTGCCATGGAACGGTATTCCGCTTCAGCTGAAGAACGCGACACTGTCACTTGTTTCTTGCTCTTCCAGGAAATAGGTGAATGCCCCAAAAAAATGAAATAGCCACTAAGAGATCGACGTGTAAGTGGGCAACTTGCCCAATCTGAATCACAAAAAGCTTTGAGTGACAAAGAACTTAAGGCTGATAGAAACAAACCTTGACCAGGTGCAAGTTTTAGATAGCGCAATATGCGCAAAGCAGCTAGCCAATGATTGTATCGAGGTTGATGCATAAACTGAGATAACAAATGAACAGAATAGCAAATATCAGGTCTAGTAGTGGTGAGATAAATCAACCTTCCGATCAACCTTCGATAGGGGCCAGGGTCCTCAAGAGGAGAACTTTCATCCAACGCTAAACGATGATGTTGCTCCATTGGGAATTTAACTGGTTTGGATGCTAGCATACCTGTTTCTTTTAAAATGTCCAGCGTATATTTTCTTTGAGAAAGAACTATTCCTTCTGAACTTCGGGCAACTTCTAAACCAAGAAAATATTTAAGAGAACCCAAATCTTTAATAGGAAACCAAGAAGCTAAATAGCTCTTTAAAGCCTTAAATGTTGATGAATCATTGGTGGCAACAATAACATCATCCACATACACAAGGATAGCTGCAAAATAATCTCCTTGATGATAAATAAATAAAGAAGAGTCAGCCTTGGATTGCTGAAAACCAAATCGCAAGATAGCAGTAGAAAACTTAGCAAACCATTGTCGCGAGGCTTGTTTTAACCCATAAAGAGAGCGATGAAGACGACAAACTCTTTTATCATCAGCAGATAAATATCCAGGTGGAGGTTGCATGTAAACTTCCTCATGTAAATCGCCATGAATAAAAGCATTATGCACATCTAATTGGTGAAGTTCCCAATTTCGAATTGCTGCAAGAGCCAAGAGTGTTCGAACAGTAGTGAGTTTAGCAACTGGAGCAAAAGTTTCAGTGTAATCCAAACCTTCGACTTGAGTATAACCCTTGGCGACAAGGCGAGCTTTGTATCGCTCAATGGATCCATCAGAATTGTATTTTATTTTGTAGACCCATTTACACCCGCTGGCCCTTTATCAGGAGGAAGATGCTCCAAAGTCCATGTGTGATTTTGTTCAAGAGCTTCCAGTTCACATTTCATGGCTTTCTTCCAGTGATCAACCTGCACTGCTTGTTGATAAGATGTGGGCTCATTGTGGTGGCTAATGGCCGAAAGAAAACATTTGTGAGCAGAGGAAAATTTTGAATAAGAAAGATATTTGGACAAAGGATATGTTGGACCTATACCTGAGCAAGCTGCGTTGGATGAAACTGAAGAAGAACCTTTATTTTTTGAGAAATTAAGTTCAAAGTCTTTAAAATGGGCTGGTTGGATTTTGGCACGTTGAGATCTCCTAGAAGTAATAGATGGTGTTGGTTGTTCAACATTTGGTTGTTGATTTTGTGAGGTAGGTATGATATCATGTGTATCTATGTCATTTTGTTGTATTTGGGAAGGTATTGGATGGTAGTCAAAGCCTGTTGATGATGGACTTCGATTAGGTAAGAATGGGGATGAAGTGGACACATCATCAATGGGTAATGGCAAAGGTACTTTAGGTGGTGGTGTTACATGGGACGGGACATTTTCTTTGTAAGGAAAAATTGTTTCATGGAAAATGACATCACGAGATACAAAAACTTGATGTGTTTTGAGATCATAAACCTTGTACCCTTTTTGTCTATATGGATATCCCAAAAAAATACATGGTGTGGCTCTATCATGAAATTTATCATGTGATCGCGGGATAACTGAAGCATAACAAAGGCATCCAAAAACTCGTAAATGAGCATACGAAGGCTTTGAATAAAATAAAAGTTCATATGGACTTTTTCCGGATAGAAGAGGTGTGGGTGTGTAATTTATTAAATAGGCAGCAGTTAGAACACATTCACCCCAAAATTTTATTGGTAAACCAGCATGAAACCTTAAAGCTCTAGCAACTTCAAGTAAATGTCTATGTTTACGTTCCACTACACCATTTTGTTGAGGTGTTGAAACACAAGAAAACTGATTGAGGATTCCTTCTTGTTGACAAATTTGTTGAAGAGAAATGTTGGTGAATTCTGTGCCATTGTCACTACGAATAATTTTAACAAGACAATTAAATTGGCGATGAACCATGGCAAGAAAAGAAAGTAATATTTGGGATACCTCATTTTTAGATTTGAGCAAATAGACCCAAGTAACCCTGGTAAAGTCATCAACAATAGTCAAAAAATAATGAGACTTCGATAAAGAAGGTGTATGATAAGGTCCCCATAAATCACAATGAATAAGATCAAAAGCCCCTTGAGTTTTGATTGAACTAGTAGGAAAAGGCTGGCGAATTTGCTTAGCTCGATGGCAAGCATCACAAAAAACATCAAAATTATTTGAGGTGAAAGGCTTAAAATTTGAAATAAGAGACAAACGATTAAAAGATAAATGACCAAGGCGTTGATGCCATAAATCAGGTTGGTCTTTATTTGACAAGAAGGCTGAAGTTGGTGCTTGATTTTTGAAGTAATAAAGGCCATTCTTTAGCTCACCCATTCCAATCAGCTTCCTCGTGGTTAGGTCCTGTAACACGCAGAAGGAAGGGAAAAAAAGAGCAACACAGTTTAGTGTTTGGGTCAATTTGCTGATAGAAATGAGATTACAAGCAAAAGTAGGTATATGCAAAACATTGTTTAAGGTGATCGAAGAATTAAGAGCCACATCACCACAAGTATCAGCAGTGACAAAAGAGCCATTTGGAATGGTTACATTAGAACCAAATTGAATCTTTCTTTCTTTAATTACAAAACTCCTTTCACAAGTCATATGATCAGAAGCTCCAGAATCAAGTATCCACTCATAATTAGTTGCAAGAAAAGTAGCAGCCTTACCAGCAAAATTGGCCATTGGTTCAACACCTTTGGAGTTTTCAAGGCTTAAAAGAGAAATAAGCTGGTTATATTGCTCCTTTGTTAAACCACTTACTGGAGAAGGAGTCATACATTGCTCTACTGGAATTCGACTAGAATTAGCCGATTTGCTCTTTCCTTTTTTGTTTTTCTCCCACCAATCCGAGTAACCATGTAATTCAAAACAAGTCTCTTTGGTGTGTCGTGCCTTTTTATAGTGATCACAAAAGAGTTTAGAAACATCACGGTTACTTGTTGATGGCTGATAATTAGATGGTTTGGCATTTCCTTTTGGAGTTGCAAAAGCTGCCCCCTCCAATAAGTTACCTCCT
>JAOTAX010000196.1:17683922-17693925 GCA_025629825.1 Erythroxylum guanchezii | reverse complement strand
AATCCTTTAATCAAATTAACCTATGTCATAAAGTCTTACCCCACATTAACATAAATAATTAGCTCCAAAAATTAATCAATCAAACCTTATAATTCATTTAAATTGTGCTTAATTCATCAAGAAAAATTCGGGGGCCAACAATTAAAACTCAATGTCTTCAGATAATTTGTAGACCTGTGTCTTTAGTTTACTCAAAATTAAAAATCACTCCATTTGGATCACTATAGAACCAAATATTGCCAAAATACCTAAGCATGTTTAATGAAAATACTCCATTCATCAATTTTCCAGAACTCCTCATCATTTTTGTCCCAAATTTATCACTCAATCTCTCCAAAATGATTTCAGATGGTTATAATTTTTGGTGGAGATGTAGAACAAAATGTTTCGAGTCTAATGGTTCAATTACCATGTTATTTGGAGGTCAGGAGAAGAAGTTATAGCCAAAAGAGTGAAGGATTTTCACATCAGTCCCCTTGGGTAAGCATTCAATGTCACGATCGTGAGATTCAAGTTTATTAAAAAAAAGTCACTATTGTTCACAAGACTTATCCAAAATGTCACAATTGTCTAGAAGCACAATCATGCAGCCCCTATTTTCTTCTCCAAATTCACGCACTATAGAGTCTCTTCTTCTCAAAACAAACCTCTGGGTCAATCTTTCATGGTCATTTTGATAAGGAATATAAAGGACTTAGGCAAAACACTCTTTTGAAAAATTGTTCATCTATGTATTAAGTTTCTAATGACACTAATTTAGTGCAATTTGGTTTGCTATTCTACAATTTATACCAAAACAACTACAGACTGCTCCCAACCACAATAGAATCCAAAAACTCAACTTCAAGCCAAACTTAACTTTTAAAGACATAATTCAATTTTGATTTCTTCATGAAAAATATATCCATATGTCTCTTGTTTAATCTTTAATTAAAATCATCCCATCTGGATGTCTATAGATCAAGTTATGGCTAAAATACAAATGCATGTTCATTGAAAACACTACATTTGTACATTTTTTAGCACTCTTCATCGTCATTTTCATCTTAATTAATCTCTTTTGCTTGCTCTATCTTTACTCTTCATTCCTATTTCATTTCAGCTCAACTTATCACAACCAAATCAAAATCTATCAATTTTTATAATCATCAAAAACAAAAAATCACACTCACGCATATTCTTCACATTTTGTGCATTTCTTCACTTTCATTTTTCTACATTTTCATTTCTTTTTTTTGAATTCACATCATTTTCTTCCTCTAACTATCATTTGAATCATTCTTTCGCATCTCTAGGCATCACCATACACCTATCTCTTAACTCTAAATTCATTTTTAATCATCTCTAAAAACACTCCATCTCACGAATTTTTTTCATTAATCTCATACACATTTTAGTTGATCCTTCAACTCCAAAAATCATTTCTACAACCTCTTATAACATTTTGATCATCAAATATGAAAAATCAACACATCTAAATTTTCATCCTATATTCACCATGAACATGAAAAATGTCTATTTTTCTTATGATTATGAAATATCAACTAATTCACCAAATTTAATTCATATACCAACATCTCATAAGGATTTACACAATACTTACTTGTTAAAACTCCAAAATCTTCAAAATATCAAGAAGCTCTAACGTCTCATGCATCCACGTACACCATCTTTAAGGTGGATTGGGTTAGGTTTTCTAGGGGAAAATGAAAGAAATAACAAAGTGGGACTTGCAATAGGTAGAGGAAAGTGAAGTTTAACTTTGGAGAAGGTTCGGTGAAACAAGATCCGAAGAGGAAGAAGAAGCTTCAAGAAGAAAGCAACGAAGAAGATATTTTTAAGACAAGACAAACAATGTCTTTGTCTTTCAAAGTTAAAGGAATAGTAGTAAACTTTTTAAGATCAACTTTACAAGTGACACTTGTCACTCATCCATCTTTTAAGGCTTTAACTAATTCTCATTTAACTAGTCCAACCAACTCTAATATTTCTACTACAATTGTCTCCCAATTTCTTTAATATCATTTTCTTAAAAATTCTAAAGTCATTTATAAAATTCCTCCAATATCATTTGACTCTTATTTCTATTTCCACTTATAATTGAATTGTCACTTGGCATTTTCCTAGTCCAAAATACTCATAATTTTTATAAATTTTTCCTAAAATTCATCAAAATTCTAATCCATCTATTTATATGTCTCCAATTCGTTTTTCAATACAAAAAAGCCACAGTTCTCAATAATATCACATTACAATTCAGTTATACCCAGAATATCAATGAATGCATGTACAATCATTTTAATGTGTGCAAAATTTCAAATTCACGTGCGTGTATGCTAACATTATGCATGAGCATGAAATGCATTTTTCTTAATCTCTCATTGATCTCATATGTACCATATTTTAGGGTTCTAACCCTTAGTATGGGAACATAATGTTACAACTTAAGTGTTTATAATTTCTCTTTATATATTAACTTCTCTCGATCCTTCATTTAATATCAAAATGATGTCAAGTTTGGCTATACAATTATATCCAGTAAGCTCATAAACTATAGCAAATAATAAGACAATAAAGTAGTCCCCTCATTATACACAATCGACTAAATTAGCTACATTAATTCTCAAGAAAAAGAAATCAGCCCATCATGGAATAAATAAAAGTTCTTCATATTCATATACTTCAATCCAATCTTTATCAGTATCAGAGAAGTATTAAAGCAATAAACATAGTCAAAAATGAAATGGACTATCAGACTTAAGCAAAGAAAACAAGTTTAATAGAGAAGTTCCATAATGTAACAGAGAAATAAAGCAACATATATAAAACAGAATAAGCAAACAAAGGGATTTCGAATGAGAGAGCCAGTGGTGGGTCTCCTGCAAGTCTCAAGCTCTCTGCATCAGCACTCGCTTTCTACCTCCACTTGGTTCTCATCTAGACGATCGAATGATCACACTAGCTTTCACCTCTACTTGCTTGCCCTGCTATTTCTATTCTAACCTCTCCACTTTTCCGCCTCCATATCTTCTCTCGGTTCTTTTTGTTCTAACCTCTCGGTCCAGCCTCCTTTCTAGCCAACTTTCCCCTTTCTATTTAGAGGTCGAGTCTAGGTTTAGAGTTCGTTTCATTGCGCCTTCAAAGACTTGCACGTGTCAGATTCAAATTGAGTGCAAACGAGTAGTCACGGGGGGTAACTATGTTTGTCACCCCATAAAGGCTGGTCACCACCGTGACGAAGCGTGTCATAGCCGTGACACTTAATCACCACTTCTTTTTTTAATGAAAAATTTATGTGACTTTTCATTTTTCATGTAAAATTCACAAAACACTCCCTTCGACCTTCATGCAACATTCACGACCATTTTCACACAATTAAATTTGGATTAAAAATACAAGAATTTGTAACCAAAATCAAGATATGAATGCAAGAAAATCAATAGAAATTACACATTACCTTATATGCCAAATTTAAATAGTTTTGTTTTGAACTTGATTATGGATTGCTAAATCTATATTTGGGTGTTATTTTTGAATTGTTTTGTATAACTTTTACCTTGTTAAATTTAATATATTACTATTATGTGATATTTTTGTGCTTATACTTGATTTGAATCGAGGGATTAAATCAAGTTATTTTTGTTAAGTTGCACAATAAGAGTTAGTACCTTAATAGATTTACAAATATCAGGTTAATAAGCAGTTGGAGAGATATCTTAATTGTGAGTTAATTATCTTTAAGATTGCTTGAAATCCAATTAACTAGGAGTAGTTTTAAGAAATCAACAGATTGCAACTCAAATTTTATTTATTTCAATTGGGATTATTTAAATAGATCTCAAGAGAGGGTAATTAAGACTTTTAGATATCTATGATTAAGAGTAGTTGAATTCATAAGGTGAAGGGAAGACAAAACAAAGATAGAATAATCCCTAAGTTTCCATTATTGAATGCTTCAATTTCGTAATTATTGTTTACTTGTTCATTCATCAAGTTTTGATAGTTTACTTTGATTTTTAGTTAATTCAACCTTTTGTTACCTTAAACTGTAATTTAAGTGACTATATTCAATCCTTGTGGGATTAATATCAGTTGAACGATAATATACGACTCATGCTTGCAGTATAACATAAAACAAGCAAACAAAAATCACTTATCCATACCAAGACTACAATTTCTCTCAAACCCTGTGATCATTACATGGATAAAAAGTAGCATAGAGTGTCAATCTATATAAATTTTAAAAAAAAAGTCAACACCAAGGAAGACGAAATTAGAGAGGGTGCACTTTGGTATGTGTGGTGTAACACCCCACTCTCGTGAGACACATACTGGACATGCTGAGTGATATCTGAATACATACCCCGTAAGAGTGGCATGTTAGGGCACTCACATTACTAACTCAATCAAGGCATCATCATAAATACATAAATGTCACCATATTTTAAAATTGAATTCCTCATTTCATTTCATAAAAACCAAATATATGTATTGAAATTTTACAAAATCATCTAAATATGTACATCATCAAAACCTAAAACAAAACACGCTACATGAAAGGAATTATACAAAAATTTATATCTAATCCTTCAGTCTCAGATGACCAACATTTGAGTCATTTCTCTGGTCCAAAAGTACAAGAAATATGCTTCTTGTAAAGTCTCTCTGCCATTAGTGTCCTCTCTCGGTCCTAAAATGTCAACGTTGCAATTTTGGTGAGTTTTACGAACTCAGTGAGGTAACCATCTTTGATGGTTCACTCAATTCATACAACACATCAACACATATAATCACATAATTCATGTCATTTTAGTTATCATCTAGTATCACATATCACTTTGTTCACAATTTTCACCTTCTCATTCAAATATAAGTCAATAGTATATTGCAATCATTCGAGCATACATATTAAATGTATTTGCAATGCACATGAGACTCACTTTCATTTATTTCTTTGTTATGATCGAGTGCCTTTTTACTAGCTCATATCCCTTGTGGATACCAAGCTTGTATCAGATAATATCCCGTATCTCTTAATGGATACTGGGTACAATAACAACTGAGCTAGAGGCTCTTATCACATTCTAAGCTTTAAGCTCTTTTATTGGCGACTTCGGTCGTAACTACCTTTATCTTTCATGCATTTATGTAATGAAATGCATCACATTCACATTCACATTTATCTTCGAACTCTAGTCTGACATTCAACATATGCATTGAGAATCATTTATTTCGTTAGATTTACATACAAGGAGCACTTCCAATATCTCATTCATGCATCAAACACCTCGGACATTCAATGTCCGGAATCAGCACAATCAAGCTCACATTCATAAGATAATTCAGAACATAATTTAAAACAAACAATTAATTAAGTCAGGCATCTAGGTTACTAACAGGTCGCTTCAAAAAGCTATTGCCTCAAAATCCTAGCAAGGTCTAGATGTTGACACTCTAAATGCTCCTCTATATCATGTAATATATATTTACACATATCACAAATTTGCACAATTATACACGTACTCATTTATGCACATATGTATACATATGGATTATGTACAATGCATGCTCAATGTCAATCCCAGGTATATTTCCATTATTCTCGTCACATGATCATTCATATACCAGCACTCACATAATTATAATTTGAACTTAAGTTTACACCTCAACAAAACAAATTGAATCTAAGTTCATAACTCAATTGATCATTCCAGATTTTTCTAAAAATAGACTTTCGAGTCAATTTTGCATGATAATGATGACAAGGAAAATGGACCAATTAGGCAACATTTTTATCTAAAAAATTGTTTCCCTATCTTAAGTTTTTAATGACACCAATATTATACTATTTGATTTAGTATTATGAAAGTTATACTCAAAATACTTTGGACTATTCTTAAACTATAACAATATTATGTATTCAACTTCAATCCAGATTTTGGAATTCTTGGAGATAAAACTAAAATTATATTCCTTCTATAAATTTGTAATCATATTCTCTAGTTTAATCTGGATCAAAAATGATATCATTTATATATTTACAGATCAAGATATGGCCAAAATACTTCTGACTATTTAATGAAAATTCTCATTTAACAATATTCCAACACACTTCATCTTTTTCATCCTAAACTCATCGATCAATCCTTTCCTAATAAATTCAGATGGCCATAAATTTTTATGGAGAGAAAGAAAAATGTGTAAGGAGTTTTTTGGTTCAAATTTCATGTCATTTAGAGGCCAGGAGAAGAATTTATATCTAAAAGAATGAAGGATGTTCAAAACTGTCAACTATCAGTATGCCTTCATTGTCACGATCGTGCCTAGTCGATAGCGCACTGTCACGAACGTGCACTGCCTCATTTTTTCCCTTTTGCACGATCGTGTACTTCCTAATTTCTTCTCCAGATTCACGAACTGTAGATTTTTCTTCTCTCCTTCCTCTCTTTTGCTTAATCTACCATTTCTAACTTATGTCCACACTATTTCCTCTCCATTCCTACTTCCATTTCAGCTCAACTTGATCACAAACAAATCAAATCTATGATTGTTCATAAACATTAAAAATAGAACCTATCATTCAAGCATCTTCATCACGTTTTCCACATTTTTCATCCTCTACTTTACTCCATTTTTTGCACTTCTCCATTTTCTTCTCTAACTATCATTTTAATCTTTCTTTCTCATATCATAACATCATCTTACACCTTCTTCCTTAACTCAAAACTAATTTTAGTTCATTTTTAAAACACCCAAGGTTTCACGTAACGACACAGTGAAAATAGAGCATACGTATATCACTTTTCATGATTTTTTTTTTTTTTGCATTCTTTTATACATGTTTTCAATGATCTTATTAACTTAAAAATCATTTGAGCACCATCTTATCAAATATTGATCATCATATAAGCAAAAGTAAAACATGCAGCATACCCAAAATTCTCACTCACGTTTCAGTAAAAATTTACATCCTCATTGTATAAACACTTAACTGTTAACTAGCGTGATTCCTGCTTCATCATATATATTATGAAAAACCATACAATGCTTACTTGTTTAAAACTCCAAACTTTTCAAAATCACGTGAACCCTAACTTTCCAATATCACACAATCATCACTAGCCAAAGGTTGTAGGGATAGGTATTTCAGTGACAGTGAAGAAGATAACAAACAGAGATAGCAAGTGAAAAGTGAGAGCAAGGCTTGCATTATGAGGTTGAGAAATTTCTGAAGTAATGAAGCTTACAGAGGATGAAGAAAGTCACGAAGAAGAAGAAAACAAGATCAAACAATTAATTTGGTCTTTCCAGAATTCGTGAAATCAATACTAGGCTTGGCAAGTGGCACTTGTCACTTATCCAATTCCTATAAGTTTAAGCTGGGTTCTCTTATTTAACTAGTCCAATCACCTTTAAAATTTTACTCCAATTGTCTCTAAATTTTCATTGACATTTGTCAATAAATCCCAAAGTCATCTATAAAATTCCTTACTATCATATGACTCTTATTTCTGCTACTATTCATCAATTGACTTGCCACTTGGTATTTTTCCTAGTCCATAAATACTCATAATTTTGAAAATTTTCTAAATTTCACCAAAAATTTTAATTCAACAATTTGTACTCTCTAAACCAGTTTTCAATATAAATAAACGATAATCCTCAACATAATCACATGTATAAATTAATTATACCTGAAAAATGTCAATGAATGCATGTGCAATCATTTTAATGTGCAAAAATCAACATTCACATATGTGTGAATATTATATTATGCATGAGTGTGAAATGCACTTTCTAACTTCACAACAATCTCTCATATACACTATTCTAGGGTTTGGAGTTCTTTGGTGGTAAAAAAAATACTTCATTATATTTATTGATGGTGCTTCATGCAATATTTGGGTCTTTATGTCGCAAAAAGCGAGGTGTTAGAGACATGACGTAAGACATAAGAAGACGAAACCTAATATCCCACACTATAATGATGTTGTTGAGAGGATGAATAAAACCATTGTGGAGAAGTTTTGGTGTATCCTTTGAATGTCATAATTATCGAAGTATTTTGTGGTGAACCAGTTAAAAGCATTGTATATGTGATTAATAGAACTCCTTTAGCCCCTTTAGAGCTTGATCTTCCCAAGAGAGTGTAGAAAGGGAATGATCCAACCTATTTGCATATGAGGGTTTTGAGATGCAAGGCTTTTAAGCACATGCCAAAAGAGCAAAGATTGAAACTGGATTAGAAGACTACTCTTTGTTTGTTAGTTGGATATAGTGATAAGGAGTTTGGATATAGGCTCTAGGACCCAGAAAAATGGAAGGTTGTTAGAAGTAGGGACTTAGTTTTCTATGAGCATGAGATGGGTGCATATCTCATCAATAAATATAAGATTACATCTGGTAGATCATCTTTTAGTAATGAAGATTCTACCTGTATTCCTACTTCCGTTGATCAGCTTATGAGTGCAGAAGGTAAACATAAGGTAGCATGGGGTAATAATAATTAGAGGCAACCTAATGGTGGTGATTCATATGAAACACATCCTATGGATGATGGAAAAATGGGTTAATGAGCATCAAAAGTAGGGGAAGCAATCTACTCACATATTGGGAGATGTCTAACTTCAAAGGTCAACAAGAGACAAGAAACCTTTGAGAAGATATCCTAGTTCAAAATATCTTCTAGCCATTGTGAAGGGGGAGCTTGAGAGCTTCCAAGAAGTGTAGTTGCTCAAAGATAAAGATTCTTAGCTTAAAGCAATCCATGAGGAGATAGATTTATTGAAGAAAAATGAGACCTGTGAATTTGTAAAGCTTCCTAAAAGTAAGAATTCTTTAAAGAATAGATAGGTGTGCAAGATCAAAAAAGATGGTAACAAGTTAGTGACGTATAAGGCTAGGTTACTGGTAAAGGATTATAATCAAAAGAAGGATATTGATTTCGACATGATTTTTTCACCAGTGGTCAAGATGATGTCGATACGTATTATATTAGTATTAGTTGGTAGTTTATATCTTAAATTTGAATAGTTTGATATGAAAATTGCTTTCTTACATGGCGCTTTGGATGAGAAGATTTACATGATGCGACTAGAAAGGTTCAAACTAAAAGGGAAAGAGGACTTTGTATACAAGTTGAAGAAGAGCCTTTATAAGCTCAAATGGGCACCAAGGTAGTGGTAAGAGAAGTATGATTCATTTATGATGAGTAGTAGAAACAAGAGAATGTTAGTTGATCTTTGCGTATTTTTATAAAACTACCTAGTGGTAACTTTATCATCGTTCTCTTGTATGTGGATGATATGTTGATAGTTGGATAAGATACTGGTATGATTTACAGGTTGAAGGAGGACTTATCCTAGTCCTTTGACGTAAAAGATTTAGGTTCTACAAAACAGAGTTTTAGCATGGAGAATACTTATGATAGGAAGGCCAAAAAGATGTGATTGTCACAAGAGAAATATGTTAAACGTGTGTTTGATAAGTTAAATATGATGAATGTCAAGTTAGTGAATATACCTTTAGCTGCTCATTTTAGGTTGAGCAAAAGAGCTTATCTTATCACCGAAAAGGAGAAGGATTGTATATCCTATATTTCATACTCCTGTACTAATGGTTCATTAATATATTTCATGGTGTGCACTAGACCAGACATTGCACACAATATTAGATTGGTAAGTCCAATATGGGAAAAGTATATTGGGAATCAGTGAAATGGATCATCAGGTACTTGCACAGCATTTCTAGATTGTGTTTGAGTTTTTGAGGTGTTAAGCCAATTCTAGAAGAAAACATAGATGCAGATATGGCTAGTGATCTCGATAACAAAAAGTCAACATCATCATATTTATTCAAATTTGTGGTGGGACCTATTTCTTGGCAATCTAAGTTGTAAAAGTGTTGGACCCCGAACTTTTCTTGGGGATTTGATTTATTAAATGAAATTAAATGAGGAAATATAGTATGATTTCTTGAAATAAATGAAAGGTATAAATGAATC
>JAOTAX010000196.1:17661126-17675846 GCA_025629825.1 Erythroxylum guanchezii | reverse complement strand
GCTTTGTCTTAACAGAAATGGCTCTGGTTTTGGTTTCTTTTACTATACATGAGACTTCTATCAAATGGCTTCTTTTTTTGCTTGTTCTGGTCACTATTTCGCGTCCTTTAACCGTCTAGTTCTCTTAAAAGACTGCATGGGAGAGTTTACAAGTCCTTGCCACCACCGACCTATTTTCTTTCCCCGGTGACTAGAGTAGTCATCATGCATTCTTCGTTTTCACTCGATCACTTTGTTTACGATTCTGGGTTCGGCTTGGGGACACAGCAAAGTTGCATGCACGACCACATAGGATTGTCTTTCACGTTGCAGGTTCTCCTAGCACGTCAAGGTTATATCTGCTTCTCGAGCCTCCTGACAACTAGCCATTGTCACAGGAAACAATCAGTACTTACCGTTGTCCAATAATCTGCTTGTTTTTTTTTTTTCCCCACTCTTCAATATATTGGTGCTTCACTATTACGCAAACCAACTTCTCCTTTAAATCCACAAGCCCCCTATACGCTTTGAACTTTTTCCTAGTTTTGCTTCCTTTTCAGCTCTCTCAGGTTGTATACGTGTTGCTTCTTTTTTGCGTGCACAAATCTATCAGGCTGTATTCTTCTTTATTAGTATTATTATTTCTTTATTTTTATTATTATTCTTTTACTATTATTTTTATTGCTATTATTTTTTATTCTTATTATTTATCTAATTATTTCGATTAGTAATTATTTTATTTATCAAATTATTGGTTTATTCACGCTTTATTCATTATTATCAATATTTTTATTCTTTTTAGTAGATTAGTGTTATTATTATTGTTATTATTTTACTATTATTATCCTTTTATTAAGTCTCTTACGAGCTTCAGTTTTTCTTTATTATTATTATTATTATTATTATTATTATTATTATTATTATTATTATTATTATTATTATTATTATTATTATTATTTGTATTATTTGTGAGTAGTATTATTAGTGTTCTTTGCATTTATTTTAGCTACATCTTGAGTGTTTTTTCATTACTTGTATTTGCATTTATTTTATGTTTTATGAATTGTTTCTATTACCTACATCATTCTTATATAGTCTCATTTGCATGTGGGTCTACTGAAAACAGCCTCTCTACTATGTAGGGGTACGACTGCGTACTATCGGACTTCTCCAGACCCTGCTTCATTGCGAAATTTCGGACTAGGTGATGATGATGATGATGATTTCTAGGACCGCCCCCTTCTTTCTTTGTTGTATTATAATTGTGTTTCTTTAGTTTAAAGGGGTACTCGGTCTTTTCCTTAAACTTTCCTTCCCACCTCTTTGTGTGTTGCTGCTCTTGGTGACGACTTTTCAGACTCTTTTTTTGTTGCTCCTTTTGTTCGCTTCTAAATTGATGGCTTCCAATTCATTGAATGATGGTCAGAAGCGTTAGATGCTTTTACCTTTCCACCCTTTCTTTCTTATTCCTCCCCCCAACATATTGCTCCCTTTTCCCTTTTCTTCATCTTCTTCTTTTCAGACCCCGCTAATACTCCTAGCTTTTACTAGAATGACATCTAATAAGTAATTTTATGTTTTAAATAGTAAGTGCACCATGTACATA
Organism: Erythroxylum guanchezii; assembly: GCA_025629825.1. NCBI lineage: Eukaryota > Viridiplantae > Streptophyta > Magnoliopsida > Malpighiales > Erythroxylaceae > Erythroxylum > Erythroxylum guanchezii. The sequence continues at coordinate 17,674,261 of JAOTAX010000196.1, read as the reverse complement.
CGAGCCAATCCTATAAAGACTACAAGTACTAGCCTCTTTTCTATTATCTAACCTACAAATAAGATGATACTTAATTTAAAACTAAACTAAACTAAAATTTAATACAATAACGAATCAAAGCACAGATAACACAATGATTAATCAATATCAAATAACTAGTACCTAAGCAATAAATCCCCATAAGATTTCTTAGGTATTAACCCTCATACAATTTAATTATTGATCATTAGAACGTGGAAATTCCTATCTTATGTAAATATCTTTCACAAGATTAATAATAACTAACCCTCAGTTGATTAACTAAAACCTCTTTCTAGTTAAAATCCTTAAGTTTTTTTGATTAAGTAAAAAAATTGTTTATATGAAAATGTTTACAAGAGATAGTCATGCATGTAAATCCCTATCATTTTAGTCATACAAAAATCCCTAAGATTGTGTTAATTTGTGAACTTCATTATTAGGTTTAACTCTAATCCAGCGAATTTATGTCGACCTATCTCTAGATTTGCATGTAACTCTTTCCAATTATGGTAGATCTATTTATATAAAAGGATTTCTCAATCTCAATTATATGAAATCAAATATTGAACTAATATCCCGAATATATCAATTCAAGAATAAATCATATAATTAAATTGCAATGAATCAATAAATCAAATTAAATTAGAAAAATGATCAAAGCATAATATCCATCCCAACTTAGGGTTCATCACACTTAGGCACTAAACAAAATTAGTTTATTAACATAGACCACAAAAGTTTAGAACAATAAAAAAGAAAAGAATCGATAAGATATATATCCCATTTTCTCTAATGTAATCCCCTTGAAACTTTAATGAAAGGTTGCTCTCTATCAGATTTTAGAAGATATCTTCGTGTTTTTATCATCCTAAATTCATAATTGAGTTTCCAACTCTAACTTTTGTCTCTAATTCCAACTGTAATTGCTTCCCTTTCATCTCTTCTTAAAAATTGGCTTATATAGCATAAAATTAGAGTTTCTAGAATATACGTGGTCAATCAAATGTGAGTGACAACACATTTCAAAAATATCTTAAAATAATTTACACATTTCTGTTGAGTTACAAGGGTATGAAATATGACCATATATGTGACTTACATTGGTGTATATCTTCACATGGGCAAAAGCAATATCTTCAAAACTTTACACATTCACAGTCACTTATACGAGCAAGTATGTTACTCACATGGGCGTGTCCCTCAAAAATAGCTCCAATGCTTCTGTTTTCTACCCTAGTTTCACCTGAATTCTTCTTCTTTTGATCCATGAAAGTAATTAAGACCTAAAAACATACTAGAAACAAAATAAGTACCAAAACAATATAAAACTCTCAAATAAAAAGAAAATTACACTTAATATGGGAATAAAAACGTAGTTCACTAAACGTTTATCAATATCCATACTTCCTAAAGCACCATACCTACTATAACTCCTTTTACCAACCGTCAGCTAAACTAGAAAGTGTAATTGGTGAATGCTCTTGCATCCTTATAATATGGCCTACCTTCAAACTTGGATGGTTACATCATTGTTGTACTTGAACTTGAGGTGCTAAAGGAGGGAGTAAAGAGATAATGTGTGCTTAATTGTTTATACATTCACTTCTTAATACTTAATGATTATTGTTGCGAAATGTTTAAGATACTCATACTAGTTCATATTTGGTTTTAGGTACAATTTCGAAGCATAAGAGATAAAATGAGTTAAAAGCACCTTCCTTGACCCAACATTTTGATGTTCAAACTCAATTGCTCTTGAGAAACAAGAAGGAGATGGATTAGAGTGAGGATTGGACAAGAAATTACAAGAAGCACAACATTTCAGCAAGAACTAGAAGATACACGGCCATGTATATACTTATACGGCCTTGTAAACATTCGAAAGACATTTTTGGACTTACACGGTCGTGTATCAAATCGTGTATCTTAATGAGTTTCACCTTTTTCTCAATTTATATGGGTTGATACACAATAGTGTATCTCCCCAAAACCTTAACTTTTAATATAAAATGGTATTTGAGTGTTTAAACATGATGGACAGGTTTTAGGAGAAAATAAGGGGCAGAGCATGCACTCTTTGGAGACTCATGGAGGGCAAGGCTTTCCCATTCTAGTTCAGAGGTGAAATCGAAGCCCAAGACATATTTTGAGCATCTCTCCAATGTGTATTGTGTTCTTTCTCTTTTAGAGATTGTTTATGTTATCCTATGTTTATTCAATTGGGTGTTGTGTAATAATGATCTTAATGCTCTATTAGATTGTTTTTGGGAAAACCCATTGCTAAAATCTTGAATACAATACGTAATAGTTGTGTTTGGATTCATTTGTAGCAACTAATGGTATCGAATCATTAGGGATAACGTAACTTTGGTTAAATGAACCGAGCTTATGTGGTTGCTACCTTGATTAATCTGTTTTCCTAACTTATAATACGGCTGTCCTATTAAATCTAAAGAGCTTGTTCTAGGTTATATGATAGCTAGGTTTACTTAACGAGCTTTTTTTTAACTAAACACGACCTAAGAGAAAATCAGAGTTAACAGAGATTGTTGTTAACCTACGATTAATAGTTTCTAGGAGAAGTTTGAGAATAATAAAACAATAAAGAATGCTTATTCGTGCGTAGGTCGAGATTGCACTAGGACTGAATTCCAAATCCATTAATCACTTTTATCACTTTTTGATTGTTTTCTTTAATTTGCATTCCTTAGTTTAATTTCACTTTATTTTTTTATTTGAAACCAAACAACCCCCTCCCCTAACTTAAACACCAATTCTTTTCATTCTGAAAGCTTTATATACACTCACTGCAGGATTGAACTAGACTTATCACTAGTTATAGTTTTAAGTTTAGTCATTTTGTGTAGTGTTACAACGCACTACCAAGAGATGTACAACAATATTAGTTGGTTTTTTCCTTTATAAATGTCCACTTAACCAATTATCAATAGTTGGGCTTTTAAGTAATGGAAAGGGAGAGACTTGAGCAAAATTTGCTTTCAAAGGAAAACCTCATTCTTTTTAAGTTCTCTTCTAATTATGGTGTAAAGAATGTTTTGGAAGCAGGTCCTTGGCACCCCAAAACTCTCCCATTCATAGCAATAGAAACTTAGTAAAAGCTTAAGTAAGATAATGTCTTCATATAGTAATATATCCATAATTTTTCTCTATAATATGGTTCAATAAAATGATTGAGTTTTTTAGTTAGTTTCATTAGTAAACCCATACGTATGGATGAAACAATAGTATTAAGAAAAATAACAGGTATGCCAGATTATATGTGTGTTGAGATAGAGAATGATTTGCTTTGATACCATTCCTATTATTAGACTAGGGGAAGATGATATTCTATTTGAAGACTTTGTTTGGGTCTCCTATCAATGGAAGCCAACACTAAAAATATATAGAAAACAATGGAGAGCAATAGGGAGAAGACTCATTAGAAGGGATTTCACTAAACTTATAAGGACCAACACTTAACCAGATGTGATTGCATGTAATGTTAATTTGCATCCAAATATAAAAGTCAAAAGGTGTCAGAAGAGACCCTAAAAATGCCAAAGTTTCTATATTAAATAAAGATAAGACTGTTACAATTGACTTTTGTTAATCTTAACAACTGGATTTTTTCATCTTTGGGCCAAATGGGCTATTTTACTTAGGTTATTAACAATCAACCCCACATATGTTTGGTTAATCTAACCAAATATATAGTATTAAATACCTTATGAACTTTCACAAAAATGAGTTCAAGTTTGTTAATCAAGTTCTCAAATATGGACCAGCAGAAGTTCAAGAACCAAGAAGAATCCATCTAGAAGAAGGGGCCTAGAAATGTTGCTAAGATAAACTTCATATAACCCTTAGCTAAAAAGAATCCTTGATTGAAAAGGAACATTAGGCACATCAATTGTATCAGCACTCCTTTATGTTTAAAACTTTTAACTCCCTGCTTATTATAGAAGTTAAAAGATTTGCTCCATTTGAATCTCAAATTCCTACTACTCCTCTAGTTTTTACTTACTTTTCTATAAATGCCCTTCATTCTCAACCATTTATTACCATAGACTTCTTGCAATATTTGTCCTCTCTATTGACTCTAAAATTTCTTTCTTTTCGTACTTGTAAATTCCTTTAAAACCCAATGAACTCTCCCTTTATTATAGTTATGCTATAGATGTAGGCCTTTAAAGCTTTTCAAAAATTTTCCAAATGAACAATTTCAACAAATTCTTTCAATTTCTTTTTTTACTATGTCTTTTATTCAAATATTCTATTAGAATTTTAAATTTTATTCTTAATGTAGGCTATAAAACTTAAGATAGTCCCTATTCTTACCGAGCCTCTCACATCTTTTATTAGATTAAGGAAAAAAATTGAACCTTAAACCCTTTTCTAAACTTTCTTTTAATTCTGATTTCAAAATCTCCTTTTTACAGCATTCAATAGAGAATTCCACATCGTGATTATGTGGAGGGACTACCTTTGACTATTAGAGTCCTTTCGTTTGCTGGATCTCCTCAACCATCTTTTATGTATCTAGGAGAGGTAAGTACATCAAATTCCTATTAGAATTTCCCTTGTTATCTAGGTTTTGTTAAGTCAGTTTGTCTTCTACCTATTATACAATAAACTAAGTTAAGAATTACTTCTTTCTCTAGAGTATTAGCCTCTGGTAGATTTTCTTTAGGTTTTATTTTTCTATAGTTCCTTCACATAAATCTAGGAAGGTTTTTTTTTTCAATCTTGCTCTCTAAATGCTCAATTTAAGTGTATGGTTCATCCAAATTTAGTCACTCACCTATTTTCTAAAGCTTAGGGACCAAAAAGGCCTTCTTTTTACAAATTATAGACTTCCAAATTCTTTTGATCTCTATATTTTAAACAAGCCTATATAGTAAATTCATGAAGGATATTTTCTTTAAAGTCTATGTCCATATTGAGAGCTTCTTTGAAAGACCTCATTGACTGAAAATTTTAAAAAATTACAACTCTTTTTATTATAGTGGGTTGTGACAAGGTTTTGAAGCCTGACCCTTTTATTATGACCTTAAGCTTTGAAATATAGTGCCTCATCTTTGAAGCTGGCAGCTTGGTTTATCCTTAGGAATTCCTCCTATCATCCATCTTCTAGACTACCCAATGCGAGCTCCCTTTTAGGTTGGTGCCATTAATGATAAATTCCTATATGAAAATTTTGAGCATTATCATATCTTGAAGTGCAAGATTTTTGTGGTAAATATCGTTGATATAAAAGCCTACAATATTTTGTGGCAAAATAGCTACCAGTAATTGGTTACTCACTCAAAATTTTCAATCCTCAAAGATACTTCTTGCTCTGGTCTTTTTTAAATTATTTAATTTCAATCTCTATCACTTACTTCTATTGATTTAGATTTCAAATTGTAGATGTTGCAGGCAAAGAAGAGGAAAAGACTACTTCCCAAAAATATGTAAAACTAGTTGCAAACCCTTCCATTAATATGAAACTTAAAGAGAAGTCTCCATCTACTTTAAGCTCTAAAAAAGTAAAGACATTAGTCTTGAAGAAATATGTTAAAAAATAAACATGTTTTACAACTAAAATGATTAATTACATTAAAATCACTAATATCTTTATTGAAAAGACAACCCTTTTAGATGAGACTTCTTCCACCCCTAAAACGTTTGCAGAAGACATTAGTGATGGCACCTGACTCTTTTCTAACTTCTTTTATTTTATTCTTAACATAAATTAATACCTTTAATTTTCTTCCATTAATGACCAAACATCACACCTATCACCACCTTCCCTCTCCCATAAACTAGAATCTAGGAAAGTTAGAAGTTCCCCCAAACTAAAGAACACAAAAGTTACTTCACTAGAGGTAAAAGATGAACTTCCTTTATGATTATAAACATTCTTCAAGCTTTTGACAAGCTGTTTTATTTTTCATATGTAGGAGATGTTTGGATAGCAATAACAACTTTTGAAGAAGCCTTTCTTCTAAACTTCTTTGGATGTTTCACCTAACACCCCTTCCACTACTATGCCATCAATTAATTTTGAGGAGTTGATAAGAGTTAAGGAGTACCTAAAGCTCATGATCCAGGAAAAACTTCAATTCTTATATGAAGTTAAATGCAACTCCTTTTTAAGTATCCTATCCTATATTGGTTTTGTGACCCTGTTGTCTACCATTGAAGGACTCCTAAGCAAAATTTAAAAAGTATTCTCCTCTTTCAAGAAATCCTACCATGAATAAGTTGTTTACTTTAAGAAACTAAGCCTTTAGCAAAGGCACTAAAAGGATTATGAAGTGGAAGAAACTAAAGGTAAAAATTTTCAGGTACGAATTCGAGAGCAAGAAAGAATTCCACTTTTTAGAGGATCAAGTTGATAAATATGAAAAAAAATCATTAAACTAATTAGGCAGAAGCAAGAGGCTCCAAAATAAGACGATACGAAACTTAATCAAGAATTCAACAAAGTCAAGCAAATGACTAAAAAGCTCAAAATAGTCACTGATGTTGCAAAAGGAAGAAGTCACCCTTTAGAAACAATGCGAATAACAAGTTAAAGAAGATTAATTTTCTGCATTAAACAATAGGGTGAGATATGATCCTTTAACTTAGATCATCTTCGAATTCTCTACACACTTTATAATTAATTTACTAGTTACACATTGGCTATTGAATTTTATTTCCTTTTGAACAATCATTGCTTGAACAATTATGTTGTTTTTTGTTTTTAGAGAATTTTATTCTTTTTATATTATACTTGATCTCTCCCATATGGTTGGTATATAGGGTTTCAAATATTTCCCTATTAATAAAAAGTTTATGAGGTTTACCTTTCAGGTTAGATAGCCAATAAACATTACTTCCCAAAATCTTATGAATTTTGAATAACCCTTCCTAATAAGGGGACCATTTTCTCCACTCTCTATTTTTCATTCTTGATGCTAAAATCACCTTCCACACCAAATCACCATCTTAGAATTCTCGTTTATGAACTTTTTTATTGTAACACTTTTCCACCTTTTCTTTTTCTTACAATCATGTTATTTAAAGCTTGCAGATGAACTTTATCTAGATCCTCTAATTCCATCATCATCATATTAGAATACTCAAATATCTATAAAGAATTATATTTAGACACTTTTAAAGATGGGATTACAACATCTATAAAGAGAGCAGCGTCATGGCCATAGGTTAAAGTAAAAGGACTAAACCCTCTAGCAGTGTGTTTAAAGTTTGATATGCCCATAAAGTCTCATACAAAGTACATCATAGATATAGGTCAGAGTAAAAGGATTGACCTCTGTAGCAATGTGTTTAAAAGTTCGATATGCCCATAAAATCTTAAAAAAGTTTCTATGCGAATCTCTAAGATTCTCCTCTAACATCTTCTCCAAGATTTCAATGATTACCTTATTTGATGCTTTGACTTGTTTATTAGCTTGAATGTAATAAGGAATCAAATTTAGTAATTGCATGCCATAATCTATGGAAAAATCTTTAACTTGCAAACTAGTAATCGTAGTCCCCTAGTCACTCGTTATTGATTGTGGAATTTTAAATTAATGAATAATTTGCTCTTTAACAAACTTCACTACGTTAATTTGTTTAAATTATTTCATGGATGAAGCCACCACCCATTTTGTAAAATAATCCATTGCTAAAAAAATAAAATTATGACCTTTAGAGGAAGATGGATATATTTTTTCAATAAGGACATCCTTTTTCAATGGAAGAATATTAAAGGATTGTATATCCTATGCAAAAGGTCAACTGATAGGTAACCATTTCCTATATTCTTCCATGTTTTTGGAATTGTTGACACCCTTTTGTGTATGATATACAATCTTTTAATATTAAAGGTCAATAGTAACCATGGTGCTTAATAAGCCCCATCATCTTAATTCCAGACTTATAGGCCCCATATACTCCCTCATGAACCTACTTATTATTGTTAACACCTTAGGAATCTTAAGACATCTTAAAAGAAGTCCATCATTGTTGCAACAAAACAAGACTTCCTTAATCAATTCAAAGATGAGAATTCTATAAGGTACCTTTTTACCAAGGTTCTTCAATTTTTTTTCCCTTTAATCTTAACAAATTTCTTTATCAATGTTGAAATCCTATAAGTAAATCCCCTTTTTTTATAGATAGAAGGATGAGACTTTCATTATATAATAACATATTTATGAGCTCCTCAAACATCCTTAGCCCAGAGGTAATTTGAGAAAGTTTATTCACCTCCTAATTTTCTTCTCGAGGAATATGTTAGAATTCAAGCTCATCAAATAATTCCAATTATTGAACAGTAGAAATATAATAGGGCAATAAAGCTAAACTTATGTAACTAAACTCTCCTACTACCTACTGCAAAACCACCTGAGAATCTCTTATAATGGGTACTTCTTTAGCTCTGAGATCTACAATAAGTTCCCAACCTAGTTATTAGGCCCTCATATTTAGCTTGGTTATTAGTATATGAAAAATCCATCTTAAGAGAAAGAAGATTTTTTGTTACATTTGGTGAAGTAATGACTATTCCAACAGTAATCAATTTCCCTGTGCTAGAACTATTAAATTTTAACTCACAAAGCTTCCTTTCGAAGTAAATGTTAAATGCTCCACATTATCTTGGACTTCTACCATTAGGTGGCTTGTTAAAAAGTTAGCCAATGCCTAAACTTTTATTGAATTTAAAGGAAAATAAACTAGGTTAAAATCTACAAGTTTCATAAACCACTTTCCAATATTCCATGAAATGACTAGTTTATTTAACATATATTTCATTATATTCGTTTGCAAAACCATATAAACCCAAATTTGAAGCAAATAACGTCTTAATTTTAAGCAGCCAAAATATAATGGAAAGCATAACTTTACAATAGGTACATATTTCCTTTCTGTTGGCATCAGAGCTCTACTTAAGTGATATATAGCTTACTCATGACCTACCTCATTATTTTAAGCCATTAAGCACCTAATAGATTCTTCTATGGAAGAAATGTATAACATCAAAGGTATTCCTTTCTGTAGTGGCATTAAGATTGGTGGCTTATTCAGGTATTCCTTGATCTTATCAAATGTTGCATGATGCCTTTCTTCCCAATGGGATTCCTAAAAAAAATTAACTTCAAAAGATCCAAGAATTCTTTTATTTTACTGGACAAATTAGCGATAAATCTTCTAACATATTTTACTTGGCCTAAATTCCTTTAAAGTTTTGTCTTATTTTGAGGTGGTTTTGCTTCGAGAATTGCCCTTGTTTATTTTTGTCTAATTTAATCCCTTTTTGATGGACCAAAAAACCTATAATGTTTCCTACTTTTACCTCAAAAAGGCACTTTAAAGGATTTAAGTTAAACTTATACATTCTGATTCTTTAGAATTTCCCTTTAAAATTTGGACATGGTCCATACTCTTTTTGGACTTATCAATAATATTATCTAAATAAACTTCTAAAGTATGGCCTATTAAATCGTGAAAGATAGAATTTATGGCCATTTTATAGGTGGTTCTAGATTCTTTAAGCTAAAAAGGAATCATAATCCATTCAAATATTCCTATTGATTTAGGACATCTTAAGGTTTTTTATAGATATCTTCTATAGCTATAAAAATCTTATTATGACTTGAAAAGTAATCCATAAATGAAACAAGGAATGCCTATCCATTGCATTAATTAAAGAATCAGCAATTGACATCATATACACATCTTTAGGAGTGGCAACATTCAAATCTGTGAAGTCAACACATACTCTTGACTTGCCATTTTTCTTTACTATAAGTACAAAATTGTTTAGCCACTCAGTATATCTGACCGAACTAATAAAAATAACGTTACATAACTTTTCAATCTCTTCTTTAATTTTTAATTGGTAGTAAGGATGAAATTGTGGCTTTATGGGAAGTTTATGTTGTACCAACTTTCTAGTTGATCCTAACATTTTGTTATAATCCTAGGCAAAAAAATCTTTAAATTCCTTCAGAAGTTCGACTAATTTAACCCTTATCTTTGGATCAAGACTTTTACTAACAATCACATTCCAAATTTCTCCTTAACTACTAAATTTATTTCCTCAAGCTATTCCTGATTTTGACTCCCATAGTCATCAATTTTTATAAGAGTAAATTTCAAATCTTTAAGTTGATCCTCATCCTCTATTGAAAATTCTTCCTCCTAAAAAACCAACTCGATATTCTCATACCCTTTTATCTCTTCAAAATTCTCTATGATATGCTACATTCAGGATTTGACTTTTGCAGTTACAGCTACCATAACTTCTTTTTGTGAAAGTCTATTCATCAAGTTCTTTTATGATTGGAACCTTCATTAACCTATCTTAAGCATGGTGCTAGTTGTCTTCACTAACATTTTCGCTCTAACCTTATCTTTTCTTCACCTTTATTTTTTGAACACTCCCTATGAGCCAAATTTCGAATATGAATTGGCCTTACTTGATCATTAGAGAATTTTGCATGTACTATATGTAATTTATAATGAAAAGGTTGAAAATCAACTAAAAGAACTTCGACCTCATTGCCTTTCTATAAGAGCAAAAGATGATGAAGCAATGAAGGAATACATAAATTAGAATGAGTCCAATCTCTCACCAATAGAACTTAATAACATGCATAAGTTTTGATGACGAAGAAAGTTACCATGAAGACTTCCCATCTATTATGAAATTTGCAAGGGGAATTCCTAAAGACTTAGTAGTCTTCCTAGTAAATGAAGAAACAAACTCCTCCTTCAGGATCAAATCTATATCATCTTTGCCTAAAACTTCCACCATTTTAGTTGGCATAATAAACAATTGACCTGTTATCAAACAAAACTCTCGAGGTTGGTTGGCCATTAATGTGGGCTTTAATATACCAGGGTCTTATGTGTTGAGCCATGTTATCAACCAATTTCTCTAGCACTACCTTCTCTGGAATTCCTAGGCCTATAACCAACATAAATACTTTGCATTCTCTTTTATCAAGAAAAAGGTTTTACTTTCTTCCAAGAAGTTTTACTATAAGAGGCAAAAAGCCTCACAAAATAAATGAAAAAATGACAACTGAATAGGAATTTCCCCTACTGGGACAAATTCACTAAAGCTTTCATCTTAACTTTTAAATTTAGGCTAATTCTTAAGAAAAATATGATTACACCTTTCCTTCATTTTGTTTTGCGCTTTACTAGTAACTTTAACACATTCTTTCCTATTCTTTAGGTTTTAATTCCTTTTCTCAAAAGGAATGTGTCTTGTGGACTTCCTTGAGATGAGATTCTTAACAGGTGATGGTTTGCTTCCTTCAAACATGGTGGCAACTTTGCTATTGAAGTCTTCTCTTTTGAGTTCAGGTTAATGACATTGGTTTCTTATGATACCTCACTCAATTCCACTGATAGGATGGAGACACCTGAGGTGGAATTACAAATTGAGATTGCCTACGTTGAAAGGTTAAAATTTAAAAATTAGACCTTTTACTTAAAAATGAGTGAATTATATCTTATGCTTCAATTTGTAATTTCTACTTTTTGTTGGATTCTAGAAATTTTTGCTGATTCTCATTCTTAGCAATAACATTCAAACGATGATTAAGAATGAAAACATCAGTACCTAAATTCGTAGATGAGGCAAAATGATCCTTCACAATCTTTAGATTCCTCTAAACATTTAGGAAAAGCCACAAATCAAATTCGATAACATTAATAATTGCAATTAATGGAAATGGATATTCATCTATCAATATGGTTTGATCAAATTTAGCAAATAAAAGAATTTCCTTGTTGATCTAATCTTGAATAACATTTTTTAATCCATACTATGAATTTACAGGGTGACTGCATGTGCTGTTGTACTTACATTAGTTCCTCCTTAAAATCGCTTCCTTTGTGGGAATCCTAGGTTTTGACAACAAACTAATAAACCTTTACTGAAATATAAAATCAAACATTTCCTTTGTTTTAAAGGTATTAAAACTTTATTGAATTTGATTAGTTAGTGATTGTATTTTCTTTTTAGCTTTAAATGATTTTCATTCTAGAGCAGGGGAAACACAAGTTCCTAGGACATTAACCTCAACCACTACTAAGTCATATGAACCTTTTTTTTTTCCATAAAATAAGTACCTACTAAACTCCTTTTCTGATATACGTCTTCCGTAAGAAGTTTATCATATTTAGACACTTTTGTTACTAATTAATAAAAATCATGAAATTTCATAGCTTGGATTTTTTTTCGAAGTTCAAGTTAGCTTCATATACTCGATCTCTAAAGAGTATAATTTGACATTAACTCCTTATTCTCCTTAATCGAGCAATGAACATGTCTGCATTCTTGCCACTTTTGTAAATAAATTTAGACAATTCGGCAATACTAACTTTTAGTTTAGTAAAAAAAAAAAGTATGAAATAGTCTTTCCGTTTCTGTCCATGAAAGGACAAAATTCTTAGGCAACAAAGCATATCAGGAAAAAGTTGAACTTATTAATGAAATTTGAAACAACCTAAACTTGAAATTGTTGAAATTTTTGTAATTAGCCAATTCACCACACGGAATAGTGAATCTGGTAAAGTTTTTGATAATCGACTAACCATCTTAACCAGAGAACAAAAGCAAACTCAAGAATTTTATAGCCACTGGGAAAATGATTCTTATGGTCAATATTCATTGGATAAGGCTTATAGAATAGTGGGTGGACAATCTTTCTTAAGCCATCCCCATGTAGTTCTTGAACAACTTCTTTAGCTGCTTCTATATCAACTTGAAACTTATTTATGTCAGAACAATAGCATGAAAAGGATTATAGTTTACAACCATAATGTTGCCCCCTAAGCTATAATTTGGTCAGTTAGTTGTGAATTCACAAGCAAATCCTTGTCTCCTAATAACTTAAGGTCTAGCAATATATTAGCCATTTCTGGGATTAACGTGTAAAGATGCAATAAAGGTATCATCTCTATTACGAGGAGGAACATATGTCTATTCCACAAAGGAAGAATATAGAGGATAACTAAATTCACTACCTCTCATTGCATTTACTGCCCGGGGGGGGGGGGGGGGGGGGGGGGGGGGGGGGGGGGGGGGGGGGGGGGGGGGGGGGGGGGGGGGGGGGGGGGG
>JAOTAX010000196.1:17642301-17652580 GCA_025629825.1 Erythroxylum guanchezii | reverse complement strand
TTATACACACAAAATTGGCAATTAATCACATGTAATTTGTGCAAAATTAAACAAAATATGTAATCTAATTTTTGCATATATAATAAGCATGAATATATACACACAAAAGTTGCAATTAATCAATTATTATATGCATGTCATAAAAATAAAGAAGACATACACAATTCAAAGGAATAGTTTTAATCAAACCCAAAAATGAGTAAAGGCTAGATCCAAAAATGATTAAAGGCTAGGTTTGAACATAAGCCCAAGACCATCTGAAGTATTAAAACAAAATTAATTTTCGTTTAAAATTTTTTTGAAAAATGTGGGGAGTCGTCTTCAACCTCCAGCCGGGTCGGGCGTGACCCGACTGGAGCAGACCCTCGATGGTCCAGACCATAGGAGGACGCTAGAGCTCACACGGAAGCCGGCATTGGGACGACGCCGATGACGCGGAACGCACGAGGGGTCGAAAACTCGACCATGCAACGCTTCCCGAATGACGATGTCCAAAGCTCTACGTACGGTCGTCGTCCCTTCTCCTCCTCCACGATCCAGACAACGTCACGTGCAGCAAGGATGACAAGAAAAACACTCTAGCGTCTCAAGGAGGTCCAAAAAATCGAAAACGCAACAACCTCAAACACATAGATATATACGGCAAAAACTCAACCAAAAACAGAGCAAAATAGAGGATTTTAGTTCGGTGGTTTCTCAGCGAGACAGAGGTAAGCATGGCTCTAATACCAAATGTAAAAATGAACCAAGCAAGGGCATGCATCTCATACAAGAGTTACGTACAAAATACATGCATTTAATAGATCAGCTATAACCGTATATATATATGAACCAAAACAGCGGAAGTATAACCAAAATCACAAATACCTCCAGCCATTGTCGTGATCCACCGAAGAGCTGAGAAGTTTGGAGCTTTTCTATCCTCTTCCGTAAGCAATAGAGATGGTGTAAGGGCTGCTAGGCCAGAATAGGGACCAAACTATTAGATATAAATCCACTAAAACCACTCAAAGCCTTCGGCCATCATAAAGACGATGAGCTAGGTAGGTGGGCAACAGAGTTAAGTCGGTAGGGTAAAGCATTTATTAAATGGACCATACATAATCATGAGAATAACAAACTTACAAATCTCTGTGTCCCCAGGGATGAAGGAGGTTTGGGCTTGAGGCACTGTAAAGTCTGGAATAATGCCCTTCTGGCCAAGGTCCTATGGAATATCCACGTCGAGGCCAATTCACTGGGGGTTCGGTGGGTTCATGAGTATCATTTACGGGGCATTTCTATCTAGGACTAGTCACATCACCACCAAGACTCCCCCTTATTTAAACGCCTCAGCTTGATTCGGGACTCACTTGTGGACCGGTTAGGTGGACGTAGTAATGTGGTCCGGGGTTTACAGAGCCTCTGTCAAGATGGTGTCCTCTCCTCCCATAAGGTGTATGACCTCCTCCGTCCTCGAGCTACTCGCCGCCCATGGATGTCCCTTATTTGGAAGTCTTATATTCCTCCGAAGTTTTCCTTCATCACCTGGCTCAGCTTGAAAAAACGGCTGCCCACTAAGGATTCCCTGTTGTTTCTGGATATAGACCGAATGTGCCCTCTCTGTGCGACTGCTATGGAATCGGTGGATCATCTCTTTTTCGCCTGCTCCTTCTCGGTGACTGTTTGGGGTGCTATTCGTACTTGGCTGGGGATGACTAGATCTATGACTACCCTGACCAGGGCTATCAGATGGATCCGTATCCATTATCGTGGAGCCCTGCTACGGTGCAAAGTTGCTAAACTTGCCCTTCTTTGCTCTATCTATATGATCTGGCAGTCGCGTAATGCTATTCAGATGGACGAGGCCACTCTTACACCATCTGACGTCGTGTCCCAGATCAAAACCATGGTGTATAAGATTTTGTATTGCTTCTACCCTGTGGACTTGATTGATTTGTGACTCTCTGCTGCCCCCTTCTTGCCCTCTGTTGGTTTCAAGTTCCAAGTTTCTTCTCTTCCTTTGGTCTGTGTTGCTGGATTAACGAACGCAGGTGGTGCTCGCCTGCACTGCCCTTTGCCGCCTGCTCCTGCCAGACTCTAGGCCTTGCCACTATTGTGATCCAGTGAGTTTCCCTTAGCATGTGGTTGTGCTCCTCTAAGCTCCTGGATGCTGTCGGAATCTTTGTTGTACGTGATTTGCATGCATGCATGGGTGGGGCAAAGGGTTGCATCCCGAGTGGGGTTGCCCTGCTGCTACGATGTCGCCTCGTTCATGTTTGGGCTGGCAGGCAATGACTTCTGGACCTAGCCTTCTTTCACCGTTTTTGCGTACCCTCTTTATTTTGTCATGGGCCTTCTCATTCTACATTTAGACCTTTTTTTTTATTCGGCTTCGCCGCGTTGTAGCGCACTTGGCTAGTTGTTTCGCCCTTGTGCTCTATTGCTTCTGTTTGACTGGGATATGCCCCTTTGACTTTGTACATAACTCTTTGATGAATATAAATTTTTACCATTCATAAAAAAACAAGAATGTGGATGGATAAGAGTAGCACAGAATTACACACGAAAATAAGAAAAACTATCCTATGCCCCACGCCAACTTGCCTAAATTTTTCTGTCACTACCCGATTAAATGTCTCCACCTTATTTGGATCAAATGCAAATCCACCTGCAGTTAAACCCCTCCGCCTCATTGACTCCCCGACTTCTTTCTAAAATGAGGCAGCATAATCACCTCCCTTTGCAAAAGATCTTAAATTTTTCTGTCACTACCCGATTAAATGTCTCCATCTTATTTGAATCAAATGCAAATCCACCTGCAGTTAAACTTCTTTCTAAAATGAGGCAGCATAATCACCTCCCTTTGCAAAAGATCTTAAATTGGACCAGAATATAGCACAATTCATGGTTTCCTGGACCCTTCATCCCACAGAGAATTTAACCCTAGGTAGTTCTGAGTCTCATTTCAATGGCCACTGTAAAGTTCCTCCTTGGAGCTGCTTTTATTTTCGATAAATCCAACACAAAATTGAGCATATTTCTAATTATGTTGACATGATTCGAATCACCCCAAAATAAAATGCATCGAACCTGGAGACAACTCGTAGCAGAGTCGGCAGAAAATAGCCTAAAAGAACAATGGCTACATTAAACCCAACCAGTGCTCTCTAATGACTAAAAAGCAAATCTTCCGGGAGAGAATTTAAGACCTTTAAAATGACTAAAAAGCAAAATAACAGTAAGATCATAATCACCAGTAAAATCAGGATGGACTTAAAGCAAAATTAAGTAAGAACCGTTTCTAAAATCTTTTACCAAAGGCCTAGACTTCCATACTTCCCATGAAAGATCTGTCTCAAAGTAATCCCCGCCTAAGCAACGAGGACTATTAAACTCATCCACTGCTTGGAAACCAAATTCATGAACATCTCCAATTGTCAACTCAATCAAATCTTTACCTTCCAGACCATGAGCCACAATTTCCACCATACATGAATCTCCAGACGACTCTCCTGCTCCAGCTAACCACCATGAAAGAAGTTTGGCTACAATTCAGTTGACATCCACTTCACTTGTTGGCTCCAATTCAGTTAACATCCACTTCACTTGAAATATTCGAAATAGAGACATTGATGGTGTTCACTTGAAATATTCAGCCCATATGAGAACATTTGGTAGCCTATATCATCTACACCGTATGTAACTCACAATATGGGCTTAATGGGAGACTTCCAGGTATTATTACAACAATAAGTTAGAAGCAACTGAACACCTGGTGGACTAGGAGCAGATGCAGAGGAGCAGCCGAGGGCCTTAAGAATGCCAGAGGTCGAAGTAGGCTTGGAAGCTGGATTACAAATTTATTTTCAATTATGCTATAGTAACTACATACTTTTGTGAGATTCTTTGAAAGCTTCGATGATCTGGTTGTTTTAGGAGACGGAGATGACCAAGTTTAGAAGAGAAGGTGGTGAAGGTGGTAAATTTTTGCATTGACTTCTAGTTGCGGAGGAATTTTTAAAGGCAAGGAATGGGAAGAACCCAAAAGCAATAGCAGCAAATGAAGCAACAAATGTGGGAACAAACAGGGAAGCATCTGAAACAAGACAAGGGTTTACGTCAAATGGAAAAATCAAAGCACAGAAGACCTTGAAGACGCTGAAGATGCTAATGGCGGTAGAGAAATTGGGATGTGATGTTAAAAACTTGTTTTTAAAACACACAAAACGTGATTTTTTTGTTTTCGTAACGTTGTGATTTTCTTACTTTTAAAAACAAATAATGGATACGATACTTAACCAAACACATTGTAATGAATTGTTTCTTTTTTTTATAGGAGGTTTAATAATACACAACTTTATTTTAACTAATAGAGAGGCTATTTTTTATTGATACATATGATGAAAAAAAGATAATAATAATAATAAATAAATAAATAAAAATGCGTAATAATAATAATAAATAAAAATATATATAAATAAAATATAAAATAAATAATACAATAAAAATAAAACAAAGTAAAGAATAAAGAAAAGATAAAATAAGTAAATAAATATACACACAAGAAAGAAGACAAGTAAATAAATAAATCAAACAAGTCATTACAAGAAAATATTTAGGCTAATAAATAAATACTTAGGCTAAATATCTAAAAGAGAAGTACTACATATTACATGTTAGGCTAAATACAAGACATAAAGTTTGAAGGATAATAAAAAAATACTATAATATAAAAATGGGTCAATAACCAAAAAACCCAAACTTTTGTCAATTTTTCAATTATAGTCTGAACTTTAAAAAATAGCAATAAAATCAAACTTTAAAAAATGGCAATAAAATTCTTAAGCTTTCAATTTTCTTTAATTTTAGCCTGACGCTATTTGTTATTCTCTCAATGTCCTTAACCCCCTTATTTTTTGTTTATTCTTCTGATGCCTCAAACTACTCTTGAATTACAACGTACTACACTAGTAAGCTCTGCGTTTTTAGTTCGTTCTCCTGATGCCCTTAGTGTGAGGGTGTCGGGGCTGCGTAATCTGAAAATCGAAAGGTGATGACATCGAGAGAATAAACTGAAAATGAAAGAAAACTGAAATTAAAACGTAAGGACGTCGGGACTGCATAATATGATTTAGGCTATTTTTAAACAATGACATCATTTTAATTATGCGATTAAATGACGTCGTTTCATTAATCTTCATTTGATGTGTTAATTTTGGCTGACGTGTATTAATATTAAGGTTTCTAAAGCACATGGTAAGTTACGTCAACAAACTTAACAGAAACACTATTGTTGGGTTATAATTGAAAAAATTGAAAGTTTAAGCATTTTATTGCTATTTTTTAAAGTTTAAGCTAGAATTGAAAAAAATGAAAGTTTGGATATTTATTGCTACTTTTTAAAGTTTGGGTTATAATTAAAAAATTGACAAAAGTTTGAAGTTTTGGTAATTAACCCTATAAAAACATACTTGCAAATAACAAATAAAAATGATCATAAATAAGTTTATTTATTGGATAAAAATTTTAATTGAAAAACAAATATAATTATCTTCAAATAAACTTAATGTAAAATTATAATGATTTATCAAACAAGAGAAAAAATTAAAAATGTGATCGAATGGATATTAATTATTGATTAAACAAGTTGTCTTAACGTGTCAATTGACAAATAGAAGGATCTTTTTTTTTAATTAAAAATGAGTTTGAATAAAATTAACAAAACATGCTCGAATAAGAGTAAGAATTGTAAGAAATAAAGTTTAATTGGAAGGATTGAAAAATAAGGAGTAAGAATATATGATATAGAGGGTAGTATTAAAAGAAATATTAAGATTGGATACAACTATAATAACAACATTTTAGCAAAAGTCCCGTTAAGATGCGAGCTTTGAGGAGGTCTATAAGTACACAATCTTACCCCTAACTAGTTGAGTAAGATTTAATAAGAAAATAAATAGTTTTTTACATAAGAAATTTCCTAATTCAAATATAAAAACACACCTTATATTTAGAGAAATTTTGGAAAAATTCCATATTATCATTTTGTATGGATAAAGTATTCCTGTTTATTTTTTATTTAGTATGAAAAGGATAGAGGTATATGGGAAGAAGGTTAGGCCATTTCAAGGTGACCTTCACCTAAATCTACAAATTATGTGAGAATTTTTCATAGTTTTTATAGGAAGTTTGTGAATAATTTTAATATTTGTCAAAACGTTTGTTGGATTTAAGTAAGGGGATGAACAAGAGCATAGGTTTAATTTAATTGGCAAATCACATAAAACAGCCCCTGTGATATACTTGATTATTCATCTTAGCCCCTATATTTTTAATTCGTTCACCTTAGCCCCTGTGTTTTTTATTCTCATTCAAGATACCCCAATTAGCTATTTTCGGACAAATTTGCCCTTAGATTATTGAAATACAATTTTTTTAATCTCTTAATTCCAAGGGCAAATTTGTCCGAAAATAGCTAATTGGGGTATCTTGAATGAGAATAAAAAACACAGGAGCTAAGGTGAACGAATTAAAAACACAAGGGCTAATATGAATAATCAAGTATATCACAGGGGCTCTTTTATAGGATTTGCCAATTTAATTAAATAAACTTTATGTTTTGCTCCTTTATTAACTTTGCATACAAATTTTACAATTTTTTAAATTGAATATAAACTATTAAGAATTGATACTGTCATTGTTTTACTGTAGAAAACCATCCAATTACCTATTTTAGTGAGAAAATTAATGCATCTGCTTCTAAATATCCAACTTGTTGAATCAAGAGAGGTTTCAATTAATTTTTTGATGATAAAAAATATAGGTACTACTAATGAGTTTGTTTCTTTGATAAGGAGCAATCCATGCACAACTCAAGATGATAAAGAAAAGTTAAAGTTTTGCAATTGTTAACGTTAAGGTTATATCAAGAGAAAAGCCCCAATTTCTTAAAATTGACAAAGGCATAAGATTAATACTTACACCTAATTCATATAAACATGAAAAGAATTCTAAATTATCAACTACACACGATATAGTAAAACTCCCTAGATTTTTCAACTTTAAGGGCATATGGTTGGTAATTATGGAGCTACAACTTTCCATCATGAAGACCATTTGATTGTCCTTTTAGGGCTGCTTATTCGATAAGATGTATTTGAGAAGCTTTGCGTACTTAAATGTGCTCCCTAGAGCTGCAATAAAGTGCAAGAAAATTTGCAATTTCTTTAACTTCTCCACGAACTTTGCAAATTACATATCTATTTTTTCTTCTGTAGCCTTTATGGGAATGAAATTTTTGGTATATATGGAGGAGTAGTAAAATAAGGAGTTTCCTCCTTCTTATCTTCTTTCCTATCTTTTCTCTCTTGATTTTCTCTTTGATGGGATTTTGTTAAGTCAAAATGACTTCACGATTAAAATTTTTGATGAAAATCAAATAATAATAATATTAGAAAGTAAGACGAAGCAGAAGTAGAAAGTGAGACGAAGTGGAAGCAAACTAAGTCGAAGCGGAAGCGATACTGAGACGAAAGAAAGTAAGACGAAGCGGAAGCAAACTAAGACGAACTGGAAGCGATACTGAGACGAAAGAAAGTAAGACGAAGCGGAAGAAAACTAAGACGAAGCGGAAGCGATACTGAGACGAAAGAAAGTAAGATGAAGCGGAAGCAGAAACTAAGACGAAGACCCAATACTACGTCAGATGCTTAATCAGATTGAGTTAGTTACATAACTCAACTGAATAATTGTTTCTTCAAAGAACAAGAAACAAGAAGAAAGAAGCGGTTATCAAGAACCAGTTGAAGACAAAGGCTATAAATATGAGTCGGAGTCGAAGACTAAAAAGTTAGAGATTTCAAAAAGTTAGTGACTTTGAGAAACACTATATTCATTGTGCTAAACTCTAGAGCTATTATTTTCTGTAACAAAACTCGCAATATTCCTCTGTAAGAGAGAAGAAAAGTTGAGAGCCTGAAAAGGCTAAATGAGAAAAGAATACTTGCTATAAGAGACCTGAAGAGGCTCGGAAAAAAGAATACTTGTATTTTGAGAAGTATAGTGAAATCTCAGAAAGGATTCTGAGGACTAGACGTAGCCCAGGGTTTGGGATGAACCAGGATAAAACTGTTGTGTCGGCTTCTACTCTCTAACTCTCAACTTTTAATTTCTGTTGTTTATACAAGTACTTAGAAGTTAATTGCAATACATCGTGATATTCTTACTTAATAGTTTTGAAAAAGCACATTTTCAAAGAAATTCATAAGGGGGTTGTATTCACGAAAAAGAATACATAATTCAACCCCCCTTCTTGTACATTTTGTATATTGAACGTAAAGCCTATACTAACGTGTGATTTACTTCAATTGGTATCAGAACTCGGTGTCCAAGAACCACCGTTACAAAGTGTGGATAAAGATCCATGGCAGAATCACACGTTTATATAGCTGTAGGTGCCTCCGTCACTAGACCTCCTGCATTCAATGGTGAAGACTGCCATTATTGGAAAGACAGGATGCAGCTCTTTATTGAATCTACTCATATTGATCTTTAGGAGATTATAGAGAATGGACCGTATACACCGGTAGATGATGAAGGGAATGCTATTCCATGTACGAGATGGTCAGCTGAGCAAAAAGCAAGATTCCAGCTGAATTCAAGGCCAAGTTCTTCTTAAGTTGTGCCCGAAGCAGAAGTGAGTACGATAAAGTTTACGAATGCGACACTGCAAAGGAGATGTGGGATACTCTATCCATCGCACACGAAGGCACCAATCAAGTAAAGGAATCCAAGATAAGCATTCTTGTACACCAGTATGAGCTGTTCAAGATGAAGGAAGAGGAGTCTATCGAACAGATGTTTGGACGATTTTAAACTATCGTCAATGGACTTAAAGCTCTCGAGAGAGTCTATGATAATCAAGATCACGTTTGGATGATTCTCAGAAGTCTACCAAAAAGATGGAGACCAAAAGTCACCGTTGTACAAGAAACTAAGGACTTGAGCGTGTTAAAGCTTGATGAATTGCTTGGATCCTTGAAGATACATGAAGTCGAACTCGATGCAGAAGATAAACCTGGACAGGATAAATCTATAACATTAAAGGCTGGACAAAAGAATCACAAGTTTCAGAGGAAAAGAAGTTCATCGTCAAATCGTTGAAGATTGAGGAAGTCAAGGATGATGACTCTAGTAAATCAGAACAAGATTCGAGCAAAGAAGATGATGAATTATCTTTTATCTCGAGGAAGATCAGACGCATGTGGAAAAAGAAAGCAAAAGGAAACAAAGAGTTTTCTTTCAAGAAGAATGGCAAAGATGAAGGAAAAAACAAGAAAACATCGATCACCTACTATGAATACAATAAACCAGGACACTACAAGTCTGAATGTCCATTATTGAAAAGAAAACCAAAGAAGAATAGAGAAAACAAGAAAAGCATGATGGCAACCTGGGAAGATTTAGATTTGTCTGAACCAGATATTGATTCAAAGGCATCAGTACAAGCTAACATTTGCCTGGTAGCCGAAAGAGAAAGTGACGAGGAGGTAACCTCGAATTTTAATGAATTACAAGATACATATTCATAATTATTAGAAGATTCTCATGCAATACTTAAGCAGTATAAGTTGCTAAAGAAAAAGTTCGTGGAAAACTTGAAAAACACGTAAGTGTTAAAGAAGGAAAACGTCTGCCTGAAGAAACAAGTAGACTAGATGAAAAAAAAGGTAGCTGTAGATAGATCTGAGGAGATCAATCAACTGAAACAAAGGATCAATAGTCTTTCAGTTGATCTATCAACATTCACTGAGAGTATGAGAAAGATGAATGATATGCTAGGAAGATACAGACACCCTAATGATAAGACAAGATTAGGGTTTGTTAAAAATAATAATCAGTATAAAAAGAACTTTGTTCCTTATAGGAAGAAATTTCATCAGCCTCATTATCATCATTCTGTGAATCATTTTAAAACTAACCCCAAAGGACCCAAGAAAATCTAGGTACCTAAGAAACATATAATATCTACTGCAGATCTCCTTCCTTGGAAGAAGCAGCCAACACCAATGGTACTTAGACAGTAGATGCTCGCGACATATGACGGGAAGAAGGTCTATGTTCCTAGATCTTCAGTATATGAATGGAGGATCGGTAACTTTTAGAGACAACCAGCAGGGCAAAATAATTGGAATCGATAAAATTGGTAAAGATTCTTTTGTTACTATTGATAATGTTCTGCTAGTTGATGGTTTAAAACACAATTTGATTAGTGTCAGTCAATTATGTGATTCTGGTT
>JAOTAX010000196.1:17610269-17642201 GCA_025629825.1 Erythroxylum guanchezii | reverse complement strand
AGGGTTTCAACAAGGCTCCGGTCTCGGGAATGGGCTTCAGTCAGGCTCATGTCTCGGGCCCGTCGGGCTCCGAAAACGAGGTCCGACACAATCTTGGAAGAGGAATAAAAGTTTCAACATGGTTCAACGTGAATTTAAAGATTCATGATATGTTTCCTTTATCTATTGTTCTTCCTTGTTTTTAAGTTGTTCTTTCTTGATTATTAATAAAGTAATTGGGATATAGATTTATGTGGGATAAGCTGTATGGTGTGACATTTAAATTAATATTTTGGTTTAATGAAGTTCTTATTTTTATTGAGAATTGTTCATGTTCGTACATTGGTTTTAATTAAAGAAACAAAAGTTGAAGATTAAACATTTAGATTCATACATTGATATTAAGATATAATTTGTATGTTTAGACCACAACATAAATTGTGAGGCTTAAATGGATTACTTGAGAGAGAGAATTGCATGATTCTCTTAGGTTAGGATAAACCTATCACAATAATTTATGAATTAGATTAATGCATTCTTGGTTGGTCTTAATTAGAAAGATGTTTAAATTAATTAGACCTAATAATAGGGAATATATTGTTCGAGAGCGATTATAATTGTAACTTAAAAGTCCTTACTAATCTAAAAAACTAGATTTATTCATTAAATCAAGAAGTCAAAATAGAGTATAGTACTAGGGAATATCTTGCCTAAATCTAATTTACGTATAAATTGTTTTATAATTGATCACTATTTCAGTTTGGTGTTTTATAATTGTTCATTCATTTTATTTCAATAGTACAACAAATCTAGCTTAGAGTAATTCCTACTAAATATCCAAATTTGCATTTCTCAATATTCTTAGAGTGTTATGATATCCTAAAGCTTAATAGTGTCTTACCAAATGCCATGAAGTTAAGGTTATTCTCTTTCGCACTAAGGGGTAAGGCAAAAACGTGGTTGAAAAAATTGCCAACAAGATCCATCTCCAGTTGGGATCAACTATCCTAAACATTTCTTGCTATGTATTTCCCCTTTATGAAACCTACTCAGATTACAAATGAAATAACAAATTTTAATTAAAGGTAAGGTAAATTATTTTATGAAGCTTAAGAGAGGTACAAGGAACTATTGAGATCATGCCTAAATCATAGGCTTAAGAAGTGGTTCACTATTCAAACTTTTTGCAATGAGATGGCATACAATACCAAGATTTTAGTTGATGTTACTACCAGTGGTGCTCTTATGAATAAGAATATAGATAAAGAATACAACTTGATCGAGGATATAGGTTTAAATCATTTTTAATGGTTACGTAAAGGAGTCATTCCAAAGAAGGCTCCAAATGAGTATGATATTGATGCTTTGAATCTTCATGTTGCTAAGGTTAATGTTTTATCAAAAAAATTATCATATGACTATAAATTATTTGGCAGAATCTATTATTTAATTTGATATTTATGGATCATTAGGACATGTAGTTGTTGATTATCTTTTAGGGAATTCCTTTTTCCATTATTCATTAGTTGAAAATGTTAACTATGTCAATAATCCCAACCTAAAAAATAATCCTTTTTCTAACACATGTGACTTTGGTTTGAGAATTTAGCACAACATTTTATGGGTGCAAATCTAACTGAATTCTTCAAAACAATGTTAGGCAACCAATTAGTTTTCAATTAAGGACCTTTAACCCCCTCCTTAAAAGTCTAATTTAAAGTCTTTAATTGAGAGTCTTCTAGTAGACCAATCAAAGCAAAATGAGGGGTTCATTGAAGCAATTAAGTAGTTTGCTTCTAAGGTCAACACCTTCGAAACTCATAATAAGAAGCTAGAAGCCTAAATTGTCCAACAAGCCAGCTCTATTGCTAGACCACCTAGTCAACTTCTTGGCCAACTTGAGAACCCTAAAGAGCATTCGCAAGGCTATGACATTGAGCATTAGTAAGCTATTAAAGAATCTGAGAGAGGTTGAGAATGAGAAATACAAAGATGGTGAGATACCCGGTGAGAAAAGCGAGACCAAAGAGGAGAAGATTAGGAACCTAAATATGATTCCCTTATATTATACAATCCACCCATATCCTTTTAAATATTAGATAAGGTTAAACTTGATAAACAATTTGAGAAATTTTTTGAAGTTCTTCAAAATCTATATATTAATATCCACATATTTTTTTAAAAATGCCCTTAAATGATAATTTTAAAAAGGAGGTATGATATAATAAAAAGAAATTTGAGGATTATGAAACTGTAGCTTTATTTGAGGAGTGTTGTAAGATCCCTTTTGTTCCTTTAATTGAGTAGCCACAAAAATCTAAAGATGTTGGAACATAAAACTAAATTGCTAGACAGATTGTGTTTTATTTGGCTACATGGACATTATGTCGATGTTACAATGTTGCATCGATGACGTTGGTTGCATGGTGAACATTATATGTGTTCTAACATAAATGCATGAAGTGCATAGACAACTATATGTAAATGGAAGTAGTAATGTGCATGTCTTACACGTATCATGCCTAATGTCCCCTTATTATTGGATTGTAGTTATGAAAACTACCTTGTAACTGTCCAAATCAGTTTAATGTCGATATTTATGTAAACCATTAATGTTGGATATTTATTACTATAATGTAAATCTTCCAAAATTATGGTGTGCATTGTTACTTCAAAAATTTTGTAATACAATCCCCTTTTTTATCCATTGTCGCTGGTTCCTTTTCTCTTATGTGTTTCATATATTTTTGCTCCATAAAACAGCCTGTTATAATATATTGTCTCTATTTCTTATGAGAGGGAAATATTTTGCTTCATTTAATCACCTTTTATAGCATTGTTGATGTTACTTAATGAGGGAGTGATGTCTGTTGGATCAAGTGTGCAGATTTGATCACAATTGCAGGGTATGAATTCTTGAGTTTACTAACCTCAAAATCAACCCTGTAATAAGTGTTGTGTTATCCTAGTAGTTTTTCTGTTCAATATATTATTAGTGATATGAACTTAATTATGATTTGTTTAATGCAAGGGAAAGTGTAATTATTATTCCTTTATCCATTTGTAAGAAGCTTAAGATATGTGGTTTAAAGTCCACAACTCTTTCCTTATAATTGGAAGATCATTACTCGTCAGTAAGTTTTTTATTCATATTGATTTTATTATCTTAGAGATGGAGGAAGATACTCAAATTCCCATCATGCTTAGAAAGCCCTTTCCTAATTATAGATGGAGTTGTTATTTATGTGAAAAATGGAGAGCCTTCCCTCAGTGTTGTTAATGAGAGAAGGGAGTTCAATTTACCTAATGCTATTAAATATCCTTCTCTTAAAGATTCATATTATTATAATGATATGATAATCCGTCTATGAGGGAGGATTTTGCTAATTATAATTCAAGCAACCTATTTCAAGAGTGTTTGGTGAATGATGACTCTCTAAGCAAGGAGAGTAAAGAGAAAGCTTTATAGGTAGAACTTAAAAGAGTTTGATATTGAGATTAGAGATATGAAAGGAGTAGAAAATGTGGTTGCTGACCACTTATCATATCTTGAAGGAGGGGAATTACAGTAAAGTGATGACATCAATGAATGATTCCTTGATGAAACCATGATGTAGCTAAATTGCCTTATGGTACCATGGTATGCTGATATAGCAAATTACGTCGTGGATGGTATCCTTACCCTTGATTTTTCTTATTAACAATTGAAAAGGTTCTTGTATGAGTGTACTCATTACTTATGAAATGAACCAATACTTTATAAAATATGTGATGACGGATTAGTTAGAAAATGTGTTTCGGAGGAAGAAATGCTAGACATACTAACACATTGTCATGAATCTACCTATGTAGGACATTATGGAGTGAACAAGATGGCAACACAAGTATTAGAATGAAGTTTCTATTGGTCAAACTTGTTCAGGATGCTCGTGACATTGTCGCACAATATGACAAATGTAAATAAGTGGGAAACATCTCTATAAGAGATGAAATGCCATCGTCTAACATTCTAGAAGTTGAAGTGTTCGATTTGTGGGGACCAGACTTCATGGGGCATTTCCCATCCTCTATAAGCAATACTTATATCTTAGTCAAAGTGGATTACGCATCACAATGGACTAAAGCAATGGAGACTCCAACTAATGATGGAAAAGTGATGTTGAAGTTTGACAAGAAGTTGTTCAATATTTTGGAGTGCCACAAGCCATAATTAGTAATGGAGGAGCAATTTTTTGTAATAAATATTTCAATGCTCTTCTTAAGAGATATGGAGTCCACCATAATGTTGTCACCTCGTACCATCCGCAAATAAGTAGGCAAGTGAAGGTTATCAACTGTGAGCTAAAAAGAATATTGTAGAAGATGGTCAACAGTTCAAGGAAAGATTGGGCGTTAAAGCTAGATGATGTTCTATAGGCTTATCAAACTACCTTTAAGACTCCAATTGGTACAACCCCATTTCGACTTGTTTATGGAAAGGCTTTTCACCCACCCGTTGAGTTGGAGCATAGGGCATATTAGGCAATAAAAGCCTTGAATTTTAATTGGAAGAAAGCAGGTGAAAAGAGGCATCTATAGTTGAACGAGCTAGACAAACTTTGACTGAATGCTTATAAGAATGCCAAGTTGTATAAGGAAAAAGTTAAGAAGTGGCACGATTCTTATATATAAAAAAATGGAGTTCAAGGTAGGAGATGTGGTGTTATTATTTAACTAATGATTGAAGTTGTTCCAAGAAAACTCAAGTCACTATAGAGTGGGCCTTTCAAGCTACCCCACGTATTCGAGCATGGAACTTTAGAGTTAGAGAGCAATAAAAAGGAAACCTTCAAGGTGAATGGACAAAGATGTAAGTCATATATCGGAGGAGTTTTTTCATAAGAAATGGAAGTAATTTCTTTCCTTTCACTTCATTAAACAAAATTTGAATGAAGAATGGTCAAACTAATGACCAAAATTAGCAAGTTATGTTAGGTCTTTTTGTAAATTTGTGTATGTAGGTTTCTATTTTCTTGTTTTTTGAGTGATTTTGATTGTTGAATATCATATTTGCAAAGTTTTTGAAGGTTAAGGAACAAGGTTCGGGGGATACATAAGGAAAATAGAGCAAAACGTGGTAAAAATGGAGTGTTCCAAGCATGCCAAAATTATGGCACCATGCACGATTGTGCATGGCAAGAAGGAAGCCTCTCTATCACGATCATGGCTGGAGCCACGACAGATGAGGATGTAGCTCCCTCTTATGATCCACATAAAACAAAAACCCTAATTTGCTCTTTTTTTTAAACCCTATCCCTTTAAATACTTGTTTTCTCTTCTTCCACCTCTCATTTTCTCTATCTAAACTGGCAGCCACCTCTATAGCTCTCTATTTTCTCTCAAATCTCATCACTTTCACTTGGTTTTCAATCTTTTCTTGCATCTTTCATCTATATTATCATTATTTCTACACAAATCTAGTGATTCCCACACAAAATCACATCTTTTAAATGGGTTTTACAAGATTTTCTCTACACTTTCTTTCTCCCACATTTTTAGGTTCTTTTTGCTATGTTTTTTGGTTGTTTTTATAGGTTCTATTCTCCATCAAGGCTCAAAGAATTAAGCAAATTGCAAAATGCTCAAAATTGAAAGGAAAATCGAAGGTTTCAGGAAGTGGTGCATGTGACTTAGCCAAGGATTTTGGAGCTCCTTTTCTAATCTTCACATAAGAAGGTAAAAAATTCCAAAATCTTCATTCAAGAATTATTATGGAACCATGTTATTTTGATTTTTTAATATTAAAAAATCTAGATTTGAAAGGAAAAGTTGAGACTTTAACTGATAGAATTCAATAGGACAAATTTATACCTTTGGATTATCCTTTGTATAAAGAATTGGCCCTTGAATTTTACACTACTTTACATTATAAGTTGCAAAAGTTTGATAATTTTTGGTTTCAGCTGTGTGAAAACCTTATAACGTAGATTATGATGTTATGGAGGACATATGTGGTTTTCTAAAATTAAAAATTATTGAAAAACATGAAAACTTTCATGCTACTAAATATTGAAAAAATAATAATGGGATTGTATGAGTTTAATTCAAAAAAATGCACTTAATAATGTTATTCAGAATCCTAAACATTTAATACTACATACATGTCAAACTGGTTTTTCAAAAACTCAAAGTAACAAGTGTTCTAGAAAAGATTTATTTATCCTTTGGTGCATGGGACATAAGGTTCAAGTTTGTATCTCAATCCACATTTTTCAAACAATGGTTACTTAGCTTAATAAGAAAAGTAGCTATCTAGGCATGGTTTTCTTGTCATTGCACTAGCTCATTTTTATGGTCTTCCTATTGATGAACTAAACCTTGAATTTCCTGAGTTTTTAAATCATACGCATTTGTAGCGAGTGGAGATCTTGGAGTACCATGGTATGGAACTCTGAGATATTGGTAAGAAATCACAAGTTAAACACAGGACAAGTGATTTCTAGTTTAACACCGCCACAACACCACTAACAAGTCTCTTCAAGCGAGGAATTCGAGGAGGAAGAAGAGGAAGGCAGGGCAAAAATGCTAAGCAAAATGGAAGAAAATAACAAGCATTTAAAGGGTCATTTGGACACTATAGAGGTGCAAGTGAAGGAGGTAGTACGCCATCAGCTTCAACAACGGTATTAAACGAAAAAAATACTTAAATATTTCCTTGCTCTTACTTTTTATTTATTATTATTTCTCTTTATTTGTATTGTTTTTGTTTCCACATTGAGGATAATGTGTTGTTCAAGTGTGGGGACATTTATGCATTAACTTGTCATATGTGTGTGGTGAATTTTGCATTTGCATTGTGTTAATTTTTTATTAGGTTGGCATTATGTGAACATTCAGTTGCATGATGTGTGCATTGTGAGAATGTGTTAATGACATGAATTGAATGGAATTGGCTTACTTTAGACATGGTAATTAAAATTGTAAAGGCATAGTAACTTGTGAATTTTATATTTTAAGTATTTTTGGGATAAATATGCATGTTAATTAGGATATGACACCTATTCTTGACACTTTATGAAACTTGTTTGGATACATTAATAATTATACTCATTAAATTTGGTTAGCATCATTAGTACCCTTTCAGGAGAGT
The DNA here is from genome assembly GCA_025629825.1 of Erythroxylum guanchezii. Classification (NCBI taxonomy): domain Eukaryota; kingdom Viridiplantae; phylum Streptophyta; class Magnoliopsida; order Malpighiales; family Erythroxylaceae; genus Erythroxylum; species Erythroxylum guanchezii. The sequence goes on along the minus strand of JAOTAX010000196.1, from coordinate 17,635,093 downwards.
GAATAACTCAAATGAAATAAGGTACGCTAAGAAATTAAATGAAAAAAATGTTAAATAAAATTACTATTTTGCTGGCCCTTTTTTAGAAAATTAGGTCAACAATGGAGTTGGTGGCTAGTTAAGAGTTGTGACATAGTTATGCAACCTGGGACATGCACAAAAAAATGTTTGTCTTTGTGTCAAAAGGCTAAAATGACACTACAACCAAGCTAAATAAAAAAAGTAATTTAGTTAAATAACCGGGGGATATTCATGACAAGGTGTTTTCATTCATGTCAAAATACTAGTTGATTATTAAAAAAAAGGTCTAAAAAATGATGCTTGTAATAAAATTCAACGTTCTAATCTTTTAAAAATAGTAAGAATTTTCATGAAGGGTTACTTGGTGATATTCTTCTTTTTAATTGATCAAATATCCAAGCTCTTAAACATGAATGGAATAAGTTAATATGTTGGCACTTTTTAAGTGGTTGATGTTTTAGGTTAAGTTAATTCATGAGATTTGATGTCATTGTATCATTATTGCATTGTTCCATGACTGTGTGTTATGTGTTTTTTAGTTTTGTTTGTTGTTGTTTTAATTTTGTTGAGCATAAGCAAAGATTTAAGTGTAGAGATGTTGATAGGTATATATTATAGTATGTTTTCTAGGTGTTTAAGTGCGTTTTAAAGTATTTTCTTAGACGAATCATTTTTTAGGACTTAGATTTGTGTTCTTTTTAAGTGTTTTAATTGTTTGATTAGTTTAGAGCAAGAATTTGATTTTAATTTTATGTTTCAATGGGGTTTGATAGTGAGTGGAAGTAAGAAATTAAAGAAAAGAGGAAGAACTTGGAGAAGGGAAGAAACCACAATTATGTTCAATGCCACTATCTGTATGGCAAGAGGATGAAATCTCTAACACAATCATGGCTCCATGCATGGTCGTGACAAAGAAGATGGATAAGCAGGAGTCAAGACCGTAACACCATGCAAGATCATGATAGGGTGTTTCCAACATGTAAAATTTTTGTATTCTTAAAGTTTTAGGGCAATTTTTGGAACCATATTAAGTAGGGAAACTCTAGACACAACCCTATAAGCCCAAAGAAGTATTTAAGAAAAAGAAAAACACCAAAAAAGTGGACTGCACATCAAATTCCAAGAGATCAAAGGGGAGACATCAAAAGCACCTCCATATTTTCCATATTTCCATATCAAGACAACAAACTATTTTTCATTATTTTCTATTCATATATCTCATTTTTTTTAGATGTTGATTTGGATTACTAGGATGTTGAACATGATTATGGGTTTCTAAATCCATATTAGGGATCGTTTTTGATATGTTTTGTTAAATTTTATTCTTGTTGAATTCAATAGATATATCAATGCCTTGTGATATTTGGTATGCTTATACTTAGTAATAAGTTGAGAGATTGAATCAAGTTACTTGTGTTAAGGTGAGCAATGAGGGTTAGTAGCTCAATAGACCTTCAAATATAAGATTAATAAATAATTGGATAGAGATATTAATTGTGAATTAATTATTCTTAGGATTGCTTCAAATCTAATTGAATAATTAAAAGTAGTTTTTTGAATCACGAGGTTAAAATTTTATTACTATCAATTTCAATTAGGATTAGTTGATTAGATCTCGAGAGAGGGTAATCAAAACCCTAGGATATCTAGGATCAAGCATAATTGAATCAACAAGATAAAGGGAAGATAAAACAAGTATAAAATAATTCCTAAGTTTCCACCTTTGATTAATTATTGCTAGCTATATTTATTAGAATGTTTCTTTTGATTAGTTATTTCAATTTTCGCAAATTTATTTTAATTCAATCAATCTTTTAGTACCTTAGATAAGGTGCATTCAAGTTCTTAGGTGTCTAATTAATCCTTATAGGAATGATACCTTTTACACTATGAGTTATAATCTGTATATTTACAGTATTGAAAGTTTTCCATATAAAATTATCAACATCGATCTTTGGATAACTTCCACTTTATCTCGATCCACCTTGACCCTATGTCTGGAAATCTTATTTTGCAACACAATTCCTTCTTATCATGTGAAACAACAGTTTTCTCAATTAGATACCAAATTGGAATCTTTACATCATTGCAACACCTACTTTAGATTAAGCAAACAAACATCAAAAGAAGACCTAAAATTGAAAAGTCATTCTTGAATAACTCAATCAATTTCTCCATCATATCATAGAAAATAGTCATTATAAAAGGTTGGAAAATGGCTAGATCGTTGCATAATCTAAAGGACACCCTACGATAAGCAAACATGTCATAAGGACATAAATATCATTTTTGTCTCTATTTAACTGCATTGTTCTTTCAAGCTTCTCAAAATTATCTAACTGTTTTATTTGTGACTCCAAAAAAGTCATAAATTGCTTGAGAATCTCTTCTATAACATTGCTCCATAATAGTGGTGAATATAGAAATTGAGATCCTTATTGGAACCCAAGTGGTTCCAAAAGCTTACCTACTACTTGATCTTTTTATGAGGGATTTGGATTATTCCTCCACCTTAGAATGTTTGCATGGGAAAAAGAGTCATTTACTACTTACTGTCCTCTATAGACAACCACGTAATTAACCACTTTATAGTAGTTTGAGGTTGGCTCCATATTTAAGCATACATAGGAGGATTCCTATACATTTTACTAAATTTTTTGATGATTATAATTTGTAAGAATAGTTGTTTTCACCTCACACACAATATTTAGATGCTATGAAATACCTAAAAGCTTTAAAATAGGAATATCAACAACTAGCAGAGGAATAGTTCTCTCCAACTCTTCTAGAAAGCTTTGCTGCAAATAATTTCAATTAACCTCTCTAAAAGAACAAAATAGTTCAGAGTTATGAAATCCTACATATAATCAACATCCAAAAGAGAAAAGAGAATAAAAGAAAACCCATATGGAGAAATAAAGGAATGTAACTTAAAGTTGCAAAGTTGATCAACAATAGTCACAAAAAAAATTGTTAATTCTAGAACATGCATAAATACCTATTTAGTTAAAACTAGATATCTAAGGATAAATAATTACTTGATATAAGTGGAAATCTAACATGTATCAAAGGTTAGTAAAGTTCTTTGCTAGTAATCAATAGGTGTGCGAGACTATTCCCAAAAACCATATGAAAGAGCAAATCAAATTTAGAGAAGAGATTGGTCAATAATAAAGTTCACAAAAGATATAAAAGGAGAAATGAACCCAAAGATAGGATTGAGGAATAAAGAATGAAAGAACCTAGAGTCAAAAAAAAAAAAAACAAATAACAACATTAATGGATGAATGTGAAAAAAACAATAAGAGAAATGAAAATGGAAGGAAAAAACATTATTTTGGATTTGAAAACCAATTTTCAACTAGGCACAAGTATAAATTTTCCTTTTTATAAAATTATTTTGGGTTATTTTATTTTGAAAACAAGAAACCAAAACGGGAACAAAAAAAAATTCTTTAATAGTTTGTTTCTTTCTTTTAAAAAAACATAATAAGAAACATGAGAAAAGGGGAAACAAATAACCCTTATTTTTTCCATACAAAATACCTTGATCAAATTAGTTTTATCCATTTTTTAGATAATTAAAGAAATGTTGCTTTGGAATCATGTTGGTCAAGTATTGAAGGATCTTATAAGGCTTAACAAGAAGAAAACTCATCCTTGGCTAAACCATGTGCTGGGGTCCCTCACTGGACAGAAATATATGGCTAGAAGAATAATCACAATCTGGCACACAATAACATGCTAGGACATGTTTCACACTAGAATGTTAGTGAAGAAGACATATCTCTTACACAGTTAGTATAGAGCCCATATTGCATCACGAGAGATGCAGTGTATGAAATAACCTAGAATATAGGTATGTCAAAACCCGTGTTCCTCTCTTCAAAAAACAATGTGATACATGACCTAGGACACGACTATATCCCATATTATGTTTGTAGAAATAAGCTTATAAATAGAGTTGCAAAAACCCTAATTAAACATATTTAGCTTAGATCATGTTTACCTTAGTTTAGTTTTATTTCTTTTCAATTTGTAATTATATTAGCAATCATTTAGAGAAAGAGAGTCCTTAAAACATATCTTTTAGCCATCTTCAACAAGATCAAATATCAAAATCATTCCAATGAAGCAGGTTAATTCAGAAGATTAAGATCATCATCAAGAGAAAACTTTTTTTTAGAAAGTAATCGAGATAAAACTTTGCAATGAGTTATTCTTTCTTTTTTTTGGCTATTTCAAGGATGATTAGTGGCTAGATTTTTTATATCTAGGTTAGAAGGAGCCCTATTTGATTTTCGTAAGATTTGATTTTAGTTTTATAATAAAGAGGTGTACGATAGTGAAATATATTTGTTGATCTTAATGTTTCTCAAATATAAGTAAAAGCTTAAATCTAATTACAATATATATTTAGACATTGTCAAAAATATCTATTTGTGAATTGACTTAGGCACTTATATTAAAGATTGAATGACTGGATACAAACCTATGTGATGCTTCTAGGATTAAGATTACCTTTACTGAAGTTTCACAAAACTTAATGCATTATTGGATGTTATAATCAAATAGATGTACCAATTAATCATTCAAGGGATAGGTGGTTATACATCAAAAGATGATAGTTCATTAAACTAGGAGCCATTGCTAGTCCAAACGATAGAATCTTTAAATAATTGAATCAAGGGTACAAGATAATGTTAGGGGGATTCTATTCTAAATGTTTTACCATGTTGATTTCTTATCATTTTTCTGGTTCTAGTGGTTTTTCAATTCATTTAGTTTGACTTAGTTTTTAGTCCTAATTAACCAATTGCTTGACTAGATAATAGTAGGAGAGTTAAACATAATAGTTTATACTATCCTTGTGGAATGACCTCTACCTATCCATACACTATTGCAAACGATAAGTCTTCCTACTTGTAATCTTGTACTAGGCTAATAATGGAAACACGTCAATGAAACAATAAAAAGCGATATGAAGTTATCTCACAAAGTTGTATAAGATTAAGTCACTTCATAATAAAATTTTTCTAAAGAAAAAAGTTTATGCTTTTTGAATATCATAATCCACGTGACTGAAAACATTAATAATTTGACTACTCTCTTCTTTCAATTCACATCTTTAGGCTATAGAGTTGAGCTATAGAAACTATATTAAACTTCTATTTTTGAGTCTACCTGATTATATGATTAACTTATCATCAATTTTATGTAATAGTAATAGAAAAGGTTAATTTTAGAAAAACATGATGACTTCTAATGAATTTTTGACACAGAATTTTTATAGAATTAATGAAACTACAAAAGAGATTAATATCTTTAATCATAAACAAAATAATTAGTTTCAAATTTTTTTAAAATATAATTTATGAAGAAACTTGGTAATGAAATTGCTTTTTTCGATGAACTAACAGTTAGACGTAATTCAATGTCAACTTCAAAACAATTGTATGCATAACCACGCAGTCAATTTTCCTGCTTCCCCTCGAAGTTTCCTATGCATTAAATATTAGTAAAGCATAAAATAAATAAAGACAAACACGATGTGCCATTTGAAGGAGTCTAATAATTCTAAAAATAAGAGAATAACTATATGCAATTCTTCCAAGTGTATAGCTAATAGAAACAATTTTTGGAAACAATTTCATTAATATTCCATAGTTCACTGGAAGGAAAGTAACATGCCCGTATGTTTCGCGCCCGTTCCTCAAGCAGATTGGTCCTAACAGCCCTTTGATCTTTGGAGGCAAGTCCTGTAAGTTTCAAGTCATTTAGGGCTCCCAAATGCTTAACAGATTCTTAGACTTCTGCCCCAGATGTAAATGGTGAAGCTGAATGACAAATTGAAATATCATTCTATACCCTTTTGAGGCTGGTCATAAATATATTCCTAGTCCAACCTCTTTAGGATCTGTTTCTACCATCCAGGGTGGCCTGCGAAAAGGAAAACAAAGTTATTAGTCACCAATGTACAATAGCATGGTCAGCTAAAGGAATAAAGTCCAATCTGTTGGCAAGTTTCAATACTTGTTCATCACAAAGTTGAGTGTTCCTCGTGCAGCACGTTTTAGAAGAACTTCCCTTGCATCAACTGCAATCCCTTCGGGCTAGATAAAAACATAAAAACAGTTTTGCGACATTTAGATTTTTGAATCCATATCTGGAAATCTATCAGCAGTTGTGTATACCTCTTCTGGAAACCACACTCCTGGTTGTGTGTTCCCCTCCAGAACTGCAAGAGCAAAAGCAGCTGTTGCAGTTCCTGCGGAGCTGAAAGGGTAGAATCATAAGCACTACAGTCGGCAGAAATATTTATTCTTGAATTCTTTTCCATCAATCAGCGCTCTCACATAAGCACGTAGACATTAGAAGTTTGGTTCCAGAGCTTAAAGAAACACAAAGGTTGAGAAACTTGTATCTTACACTGAGAGTCTCCTGTGACTGAATAAGCCAATTGTGTTACACCCACCTGTACACTCGAGGTCAACCTGTCAAATAATAACGTCAATGATAAGTATGAGGCACTTTCAGTTATGACCAGTAAATCTATAACAATCTTTCCATCCACCAAATCTTAGTATTTACAGGCTATTGATTGATTAAGCTGAACGTTTACTTGATAATGGTCCTGACTCTTTCACAATTTGATAGACTCTCTACAGAAGTTCAAAAAACACTCTTAAGAAACAGCACAACTCTAAACAAACCCACTTCAGGTTGTTCCATTGTCTCACCCTCATAGAAACACGCTCGCCTGCAATCCCATCAATTGCTCGGACTAATGGATCAACAAGTTTAACCAACAGTTGAATTTTGCTTCTGTCCCTTAGAACTTCCTGTATGAACTAAGCAAACATTAGACCTTCCTAATACTTGATCTCAATTTTGGATACCAATAAAATCTGCTTTCTAGATCTCAATATGGTTAGGTTGCACGAAAGGGTTTCATTCGCACAGTATGATGATACTCATTGGAAGAGAAAACCGGTTTTTACCACCTCAACATGCACTTCTGTAGAATTTTGTGGTTAGTTGATTCTCATATTAGAAACAACTGAATCATCAAACCATTAACTTTTCTCTGAATTAAAGGTTGAGTAGTAATACTAATTGATCCTGAGTGTGGATGACTTTACAAATACTTCAAATGCCCTGAAAATCCATAAAAGGGGCACGACAATATCAAAAATCTAACGTACAGGAGGAAGAAGACTTGTCAAAGCAGCCATTCCCCAATTCCAGAAAAATGGTGCAGTTCCAAAGCGTGCACTAACAGTCGGTATTCCAAGGATTTCATAAGCACTTTGTACCTCTGGCAAATTCCTGAAAATGAAGATCTATTTGGTAAAGAAATATTAAAAGCTAAGAGGCTAATAGAATATCATAAAGGTCGATATAGACCAAAACTAACTGTGCCTATCAAACAAACCAGACTTAGATTAGCATTCTAATACTGCAAACTCTATCAAAAACAAATTGAAAGAGCAGTAATTTTTAGCCATTCATGGACATTGCAGCAAATCTTTTCCTAAACAGGGAACTGTAGACCTACTAATCATAATTTTTTGTCATGATGGCCTTTAGGGGGTGGTCCAACTGGTTAGTGGGGCCTTGTGTTCGAGTTCACGTCACTTCACAATGGCAGGAGGTGGGGTTGCATTACGTTAAAGGGCCACATCACCAAAAGGACAGTTGTCATGACTTATTAACCTAAGCAATTATATATTAGTGAGACAAAGTGTTCTAAATTTGAACAAGGGGACATTCAAATACATTGTAATGCTTTAATTGCATAAGATACAACTGAAGCAGAGTTAAACACATAATTCATTGATCTCAGTGTAAAACTGATCGCTCCTCCATAAGTTAGTACTATTAACTTATACACGAGATTTTTGCTGCTTTGTGAGAGCAATTTCATTCATACATAACTTACAGAAGATAAACATCCCTCTTTCCAATCCCCTTCCCGAAGTCAATGTTGAGCATTCCACTATATGGCTTTAGCTTTACTTTTTCTCCTGACAACACTATCAATAGTTAAGACTCTTGCATTCAAAAGAAAGGAAATAATAGATGTGATACACAATTGAGGCCTACCTTTATTGTATGCAACAACCTCCTCGCCAAGCAGCAAGAAACTAGTGGCTAGGATAGTTGGGCCAGCACCACCTGTACCTGCTGTGTAATAACAGAACCTTAGCCTCTCTGGTTTTCTATTAGTTTCTGCAGTTGCAGCTCGAACTAGCTCTGCAGCCATCACTGCCATTATGGTGATTAAAGTTGGGATGTCATTAGTAAATTTAGGGAGTACAATATGACACAGCTGTTGATGAAATTTGTAGTTCAATATCAAAGAGGATTTGGATCACTTTGTTGGTGATACGTGCATCAGAGCCAAATGAGCAACGGTTTCAAGGTAATCAAAACACAACATAGACAAGCAAGGAACCCAACTCTCCCAGCATGACCACTTTCACATCCGAGAGGTAATTAATGTAACAAGAATGCAAAAAAGACAGAGCAATATCACTTGGGGATTGAATCCCGGAGACTCAGCGAATGTATGCTGGCTAAAATTTGGAAGAGACTAGTATCACATACAAAGCCTAATACTATTTTATACTTATTCTATAACAAATTCAAGTGTGATTCTTGATTGAATAGTGATAATGAACGTGAACATACCATTGCTTACGCCTGGATAGATACCACCAGTTGTTATGGCAGGTACATTTGCAGCTAAAGCTCTTTCCTTGAATGATTTTGCACGAAGTGCATAACTCATATCATCACAAACATCAATGTAGGCTGTCTGTTGGGAGGTATAAGGAGAGTTTCAAAAGTTGGCTTCTAATAATGAGCTAAAACATCTAGACAGAAATAGTTGTCATCATTTACCTTTCCTCACCTTGGTCTTTATGGCAGCTTCAAGGACACAGCATTTCTCTGTTTGCTGAAATGGCCCAGCAGCATGAACTACAAGATCCACATCTGCGGATTGATTCATAAAATTTGAGTCCTGAAAATTATAAGATACATTCAAGACGATTTTACTTGTTTCATGTCTTTTGGTTGTGATGTTACCCCTATGGATTAGTTATGAGTTGTGTCAGAGAGTTTGCATTGATCAAAGTAAGTTACTACCTCCGTCAGAAGAGCTTGATTAACACATGGAATAAGTTATAAATGAATAGCAACATAAGGATGAAGAAATTATGACAGGGTAAAATAGAAAACCATAATCAAATGGTTGAATGCAAAGGAAGAGAAAAGTACTGTCAAAGGAAATCAGATGGACGGCAGGCATCCTGTAGGAATATGATGTCATAAGCCAAGAAGAATCATGACACAAGCTTTGATTGACCCTCAAACGCGTATGTAAAAGAAACTCTCTAATGATATCTAATTCAAGGTTACTATCAACGTTCAAAAAAGTGCGGAAGAAAAAAGAGCAAGAACAACAACAATTGAAAACGTGAAAATTTCGTAACATCCAACCACAAGTAAATGCAGAGTCCAAGAACTACTGTACCGCTCAAAGCTGCTTCAATTGACTCTTCATTTTCAATGTCGACTTCAGCAAACGTGGAATTCTTACCCAGCCTACTCAACATTGCGGCACCTTTTGCTCTGCGACTTAACACACTTTATCCAATTAAGTCTCAACAACACGGAAGATCAAAATGCAAACTTAACCTCCCTATTTTTCCCCCATAAATACTAATCTTCCTTTCTATTCCTCTGCCCTTTTCTTGTCACGTTGTGAGAAGCAAAAGGAGAGAAAAAAAAAAAAAAAGGACAGAGTATCCCTTCATTTCACCTGTTTCGACCGCCAATAACAATTCGAAGGTCAGGGCAAAGGTTGGAGAGTGCCGTGGCCGTGGAGCCACCAACCCGACCCGTACCACCAAGTACTAAAATTTTGGAGTTCCGAGTCTTGTCTGGAAGTTGAACTCTATTATTGTGAAGCTTGGTCTCATTAACACAAGCCATTACACTTGCAGTGTTCAACTGAAACAGAGCTCGCGCCATTTTCCTCTCTCAACGAGACGCCACCGGGAAGTTGAAAATTTCTCTTATCCCGTTATTATGAGTGAGTTATGACGTGGATGGATCACAGTGTATCTACGTGGCATGTTCCAGACCGTTGGCTTATAATTGATATAGGCCGGGGGCTAGTTTCGATTGTAGCAACATTTGGTGACTGTGGACATGGGCAGAGACTCCAAGTTGTGATTGTGGACATCGGCGGAGACTCCAAGTTGTGATCGCTGACCATTTGCTGGTTGGGGTTCCATCATTGAGAATGATGGTTGTCAGAGATGGTGATGACGGCAACAACTTAAGGTTTGGTGGCTAGTTAAGCTCTATCATAGCGCTTGGTTTACGGAAGAATGAGAATGAATACGAATGAATATGATGAAAAATAAGAATGGACGTAATTATTATAATAATAATAATTAGTTAGGATAAAGAAATGATTCTCATTATTTTTGATGATGGTTGGTTTATTAAAAATATTGAGAAATAAAATTTTGTTAAATTTTTGTTTTATATCAAATTTTAAATATATTTTAATTAATTATATTTTATGCATCATATTTATAATAACAAAATATTTAAAATCAAGTATATTGCAGTATTTTATTTCTAATAACTCTTGAAGAAAAAATACTCCAATATTTTCTTGCATCAACATATTATTAGTTACATAATATCTTCAAAATATAGTTTAATAATCGAAAATATTGAACAATTCATAACATAATCATAATATCCACCATTATATTGCTATAATAAAATCAAGTAACATAATTTAATACAAATTACATTTCTCTGATAATGCAAATGTTGTAAAATATCTGTCGTATACACAATACCTTAACCAACCTTTAATAGATGCAAAATAACCAGGTTAATATTACAAACATTGTTTGCATCATAATTACGAAAGACCAAACTAATACAAAATAACCTGGTTAGGCAACATCAATTGCATCATAAGTTCATAATACTTACAAAAATATTAATATGCTTCCTCAAATGATTCATAGACTAGAAGATCGATAGAGGAATCCAAGTACAAAAGACTTTTTTAAATGACTTGGCAAAGCGAATAAAACCTGAACTTTGGCAAGATCATTACATAATAACAGTACAACCTTACCAACATCCATTTGCGATATGCCAATATTAAGAAGCTCACTCATGAGCTCTTGCATCTTCTCATCAGTTAGGGAATCAGATTTAGACTTCGCAATCAAAACATTTGTAACAGCTGCATATTGTGAGGCCATTTGTTCGCAAATAGACTCAAACTTAGCAATGAAATTGTCTAACCTTGACTCAATAGTATTCTGAAGTGTTGCTGATATTTTTTTCTTGTAAGAATTTTCCTTTCTTGGTGACAGGTTTTTTTCACCTTTTTTTTCCATGGCTGCTTGAAGGAATAGCCGATGATCCTTGTGTATCAAATACCACAACAAGTTCATCTTCACTGTTCGTTGAAGAATACACTGTCATATTCTTTGGGTTATTAGCCTTAACACTTGCTTTAGCTATATCCTCAGCTTTGAGTCCCGTCGCTCTATCTTTACCCCACACCATGATCAGTTTCTGCAAATATGAAAATTTAAAGTTCCACATTCCAATTGCATTTTTGTGATTCTATAAAAAAGAATTACATGAAAAAGAATATTAAAAACACAATAACAAGAAAATATTATAATTATGAAAAAAGAAACTATTAAAATAAGAGTTCAATCAACTTTTGAGTTAGATGTCCTTACCAAGTATCATTCGTCAAACCATTGTTTCTCACAATTGATCTTATGCTCAATATCATCCCACTAACAGCCACTTTGAATACACATTTCAGAAATTGAATTGTACTTGTTTATTAACCATTTAATCTAGTCAACGTGAGGATCGACATTTTTATCAAAATTGGGAATCTTACTAAGCAACATCTTGTGCACTTTAACCATATAATTATTCTTAAATCCCCCATCTACTTCCCATAAAGGATCACAAGCTAGTTCTTGCAAAACGTCAACCAAAGCTTCAACCTCATCATCCTTCCAATACTGCTTATTATTTCCCCTCCCACAGGCAGTTATAGTCATTCCTAATAAAAGAACAACAAAGTAACATTTATCAAAGAAATAACATATAACAAAAATAACTTTGCTGAAAAATTTAATGCATGCACATGTAATCTAATAAGTCATGAACGCATAGTCAACCAAACAGAGATGTTCACATGGGTACATTTCAAAAGTAATCCAATAACTAAAAATTATATATTACTGATAGTAAACAAACATAGATGTTCAACATTCAGGTACATTAATCGAAATCAAAATATTTCAACAATCTGATAAGCATATGCAACAAACATATCTTAAATTACTAATATACATCATTATTATTGGATCTATTCATCCATATATTTTACATGTTGGTTGCCATATTATCCCTGAATGTCAACCACTCATCTGTTGAACTAATTTGTATAATGTATTCCATTTCATCATGTTCTTCACTGTCATCTGCCTCACTATTCTCTTCATATTCAGTGATTGACTCTTGTGGATCAAAGCTCATGAACTTACGAATCAAGTTGTGCAGAAGAGAACAAGCCATTATAATGCGAACTTGGGTTTCAATTGAGAAAAATGAAGGGGATGCAAAGATCTTCCATCTTCCTTTCAACAATCCAAAACATCTCTCAATAACATTCCTTGCTTTGGAATGTTTCATATTAAAGTATTCCTCTGCTGTCTCTGGTCGATGACCATCGAATTCTTTGAGATGATAGCGTTGTCCTCGATATGGAGCAAGAAATCCATTTGCATTGCAATATCCAGAGTCAACCAAGTAATAACATCCTTCATAATTAAACAATAAGTTATGATTGAGCAGCATAACTCAAAGAGAAACAAAATTGGATATTGTAATAGAAATTTACCTCGAGGGACTCGTAGACCATGAGATCTTGAGATCGCATCTCGAAGCACATGACCATCTTGTGCAGAGCCCTCCCAACCAGGCAATACATATATGAATTGCATGTTTAGGCAACAAACACCTAAAACATTTGTTGAAATACATTCTTTTCTTGTCCAATATCAGGGCTTATCTTCATTAGGAGGTGTAACTTTAATTAGAGTAGAGTCCTATCTAAGGCTCCTAGGCAACCCTACAAATTAAAACTAAAAGGAGATTTAGCATATATAAGTTATGATATTAATATTATAGGTTAATTATAATATTCAATTACCTGAAAACATTTCCATCTCTATCTTGACAATCTTGAGTAATGGGCTCCAGCTTTTTGAGCAAAATATGATGCAATCTTATAATTGCATGAAAAACTTGATGGAATTGCCAACTTACGGTTTCTTTACTACAGAGAAAAAAGTAGGCTTATTATCCTACTCTTTTTATGGTGAGCTAAAGTGTATATGAACATTGTTACAATCTCATCTTTGGATGTGTTCCTAGTGTCTTTTAAATCCCGGACATCTCTTACCATATCACACAATATCCTAAAGGTTGCTCTATCCATATGAAGTTCACTAATGCAGGCATTATTACAATCCATAGTCAATCTAAACATTCATCTCATTCTATCAATCCTTTTTTCTTCCTTTGTTTTAATTTCATTAACCTTATATTGAAGGTACAAACAATGGACAATATAATGGATAATAAATAAGAAAACCATCATATTATTTGTTGTTTGTTGAAGTATTAAAAGTTGCTTAAGTTTGTTTTGTCGTTTGCGAATAAGGTGGCGAGCCATGTTGATCTACATTAAAAAATTCAGAAAATAATTGTCTAACATATAAATAGGGCGTGTTGAAAAGCTAAGTAACAACAGTAAAAAAAGAGATAAAACAAGAAGCAAAGATAACAGAGAAATGAGACATGTTTGTTTTGATGTATTTAAAATTATGAATGATAATGATATTGTGCAAGATCTTTCCTAAGTTGTTCTCAAGGGAACGTAGTGTATATATGTATAGTTCTTTTACACTTGACCTAATACGTATGTGACATATGTAAGGCAGCGTTGGGCGTTAGACAGCTATATATCAATGTCGGCAAATTAACAGCTATATATCAAAACGGCAAATTAACAGCTATATGACATATGTAACTAAAAATTTAACAAGAGGAGAACATAGCAACCAAAAAGTCGTAGGCTTTAGGCGGTAGTGGCGTGGCCGCCTGAAACTATTTGGCTATGTTAGGAAGTTTTGTCTCACACTGTTGCCTCGGCCCACAAGGTTTTGCTATCTATTTGACTTCTCCCTTTGGATGTTAGCTGCTTTGTCACCTCCCATTGTAATGGTAACTTAAAGAATAAAATTTACAGAGTTTGTAATATATCTTGCATAGCAACAGAGTCCCCACTGCCAAGAGAGTAAGGTGGAAACAAAGGAATTTACACTTGGCATATATTCCTTCTTCATAGCTGGTCTTCTGGAAATTCAAGTAGCCAGACACCAAATGGATCGAACCTGGGACCACTACATGCCATGTTAAAATGATAACTTGACTATCCTGTTGTACTCTTTGCTAAGGATATTCTCTTTTGAAACAAAATAGGATGACCAATTTATTTAGCTGGCCAGTCCATTGAAAATGTCATCAGCTATAATTTTCCTGTTGGGTTGTGCAAGTACCTACTATGGTTTCTGATAACTGAAAAACCAGTAGTTATTTCTTCCACGATTGACCATCAATAGATACTCAAATAAGCGATGCCAATCAATGCACCATAATTAACAATCATATCATACATATATAGATTATGACATACAAAGATGAAAAATTCCACTCTTTATCGATGTCCTGTTCGAGTAATTCAAAGTGTAGTTCTTTCTGTAAACTCAAAATAACCTTATAAGAAATTGAGAAAAATTTACCATTTGCATCATGAAATTGAAAAAAATTGAAGACCTTAATTTTTAGCGTAACATCTGCATAAATTCTGATTACTTCAGTTACCTACAATCATGCAACTCCTTTTTCAGAAACTCATGTTGATGATAAATGGTTACAGATGTATCGTTAAAACATAACCAACGAGCAAGAGGAAATATAAGCATATAGTTCTTTCCAGGTAAGTGGTTTGTACAGTCAGCTATGTCATGCTTGCAAGATGACTTATTATGTATTATCAGTTTCTGATAAAAGTGGAGACAACAAATTTTCATTATATCTGTTATAACTTGTTTAAGAATCAATTGTTCATGAGGCTACAGGATATCGCAAGAGATATTATTATTTTAAATATTTACATGAGCAAAATTTCGAGAAAATCCTCACTACTGATAGGATTCAAAGAGAAGCTGTTGAACATGAAAAGAAACTAACAGCCATAGCTTCCAAAAGCTTGAATATGGTAATCGGTCTATATTCTAAAACTGGAGATTTTAACAAGCAATAAGTAGCTTGCTGAGATTTCATGTGTTTAAGAGGTGAATGGGCTAAAAGTAGAAATCCTCGGGCATCATAAGCAGCATATTATTGTCATGTTTCTAAATGCAGGCAATGGAGGGAAGTGACATCGTAAATAACAAAATAGTGGATTTGGTTAGCCTTAATCCCAAGGTAACATGGTGGGATAGTTTTGTAGGTGACAGTTCAATACCTAGGATGGAGAAATGTCACTTGCATTACATTGTAAGTGGTGATTTGGTCTTTAACAGACGAACCAACAACTCATTCCAACCGTTTGTTGGACCTACTAACAACAAGATTTGATCAGAATATGGTATCATCAACAAATACGCAAAACCAATTAATATTAGCAAAAGCGCAGATGAGGTTTCATAGTGTAGAATTTACGTCAGTACTAAGGAAATCACCGTGGCATTACCAGTACCCTGCTTTAATCCATATTTAGAGAAAAGTACTTGGAATAGGAGTAACATGAAGGCTTTATAGCCACTGTAATTCAGAAACAGCAGTGAGCCAAAAAACCATAGTTCCGAGTTATTGCGTGCACTCGACTGTTTACCTAATATGCACTTAAAGTGTTAGCTGACTTCGGACTCCTAAAGAAAAGTTACTACATTCATCCACTTCATCTCTACTTTCACAAACTCAAATGGTCTTCTTGCTATTAAATGTAGCAGTAGCTTTTAGGTGATGTTAGTAGGCTTAATAGGAAATAAGGAGCTCCCTTAGATTATTGATCAGCTATGTAATTATCGGATATTCTTAATGAGCTGAAGAGTTTTAACTGCCACTCTCGCACATATTCATTCATTATTTTCTTTATCTATTGGGAGAATCGCTCAAACTCTACATTGGTTCTTGTGTTCCGTTACGATTTATTTTCAATAAAGGATATGAACCATTTTGAGGAGTTAATGGCAGTAGACTCGAAGGCATAAGTAAGGAAAAACAGGACAGTGAAGCTATCAGACTATTCGAACAGAGAGAGGACAATTCAGCTAAAAAGAGCGGTAATGATTTTTTTTTTTATAGTAAATCAGGTATGAGATTAATATGAGAAAAAAGTATGTAAATGGGTAAAGATAGTTTAGAAACTTATCTCATACCTATCAAAAGAGAATACCCCTATATTGACAAGAGTTCCTTGAGACAGTGCTTCACATATGGCAAATACACAGAAACCTAAACTAATTACAAGCTTCATTAAGATTCTAAATTTCTAAGAAACATACAACTAGTTGAACATTCAGCAAATACAATGTAGCAGCCAGATTCAATCGTGCATCTCTTCAATGGAGGAGTTTAAAAGCCTCAGAAAAACTACCAGCAGCTGTCCTCTTAGCCATCCATTAATGGTGGTTGCATTTTCTTGTCTGTGCCTACCTTTGGTGTAGAAGTCTGGGCCATGTCTGCTTTGCTGTATGCTTTGGTGATTTGGATGGTGCATCCCCTTCTGGATCTCTTGACCTTGTCCTTGTCCATTGAGTTGCACCTACATTCTTCTGGTCTACTTGGAACTTGTTGTTAGTGTTGATACCCTTCCATTGAGGTTTGGCTAGCTGCTCTAGATAGAATATGGGGAGTTGATGTTCAGCTGTGCTTTCCTTCTTTGAGGGTGGTTAGTGAGCTTCGGGGTGAGCATCTACTGCCTTCATTCTCCAAAATTTTCTGTTGTTGACCTGAAACAGAAACTTCATAAAGGTGGTTAGTGATTTAAAAAACTCTCCTACCTTTATCTTCCCTCGATGTTTACTCTGAGTTGCTCCTGGCATTTCTTTCTTTCCACAAATATTATACTGCAACTAAAAGGATGATTGGGAGGACATTGGGATTAATAGTTATGAGATTTTGGGGATGGTTCAGCCAAGGGTCAGATTTTGGGGATGGTTCAGCCAAGGGGGGATTGTGTGGAGGTTGAGTTGTTGTGGAAGTTAAGATGGAAGTAGGAGAGGCAGTAAGCCCATATTGTTTTAGAGAAAGGGCAATCAAAGAATAGATAGGCAATTGTTTCATTGTCCTTGAGGCATAAGGAACAATGATTTGGTGTATGAAAGAAAGGAAGTCTGTCTCTAGTTTGCAATTTGCCACAAAAGGCCAACCATAGGATGAAGGAATATCTTGGGTTGTTCCTTTTGAACCAAACCAGACTATGCCAACGGGTTATTTGTAGGGGGTCTTAAAAAGGTATAAGCTGAAGAATTAGTGTAAGCATGTCGCTTTGCTGACCCAGCTAACCACTCCAAACTATCTTGTTGAGAGCTATTCGGTTGATATTAAATAGGTTCCAAGTAGCCCAATGTATCGGCTATTAACACTTGCCAGCTCCACATATTATTCCTGATCACCTCTGAAACTGTAGCGGTCATTTTCAGTTCAGATCCATTAATGGCCCTTGGAGTAGAGAAATGCTGGAGAATTCCTCTCGGATGCTAGGCGTCCTACCAAAAGCAAGTTGAAGCTCTATTTTCTATCCTAAATTTAAATTGGTTCCCTAATTTGTCCCTCACTGCTAAAATTTTCCTCCAACTCCATGAGTTATTGCTATTTGGTTGGATACTCTAAAAATTCCCCTTCCTCAAAATTATAGAATGTACCCATTTCACCTAGAGACCTTCACGGTCATGAAACAAAATCCAAAGCCTATTTCCAAGCAACACATTATTCCATGTAGGTAAGTGTTTAATCCCTAGGCTCCTTCCTTTTTAGTTCTATAGATGTCAAACCATTTGACCTTAGCATTAGAATTGGAGGAGCCCTTCCCTGACCAAAGAAAGTTCTTAAGTTTGGCCTCTATCTCCTTTAGGATTGAAGAAGGAAGAATGAACATGGTAGACCAATATACTTGAAAGGAAGAAAGCACCAAGATAATCAATTGAAGCCTACCAGCATAGGAAAGGGTTCTATTAGTCCACTTATTGATCCTAGATTCGATCTTTTCCAAAAGGGGACTACAATCCCTTCTGGACAGCCTCCAAGTAATAAGTGGAATCCCTAAATATGTAATAAGAAGACTACTTCTCTTAAGCCCAAACATCAGTTCAATTTGAGGAGTCAAGTTAACCGACTCAGGGGATAAGAAAAAGTGGCTCTTAGTGGGGTTCATTTCCAGGCCAGATAATTGGGAGTAGGTCCTCAGACAGCTTAGCAAAGAATTAACAGAGGCCAAATCAGCATGACAGAACAGCATAAGATCATCAACGAATAGAAGATGGTTTATTTTAAGAGATTTACACCTCCAATGGTATTGGTATGAGGGGTTACTGTCTAAATCCTTGTTCAACTATCTGGAAAGGACTTACATACATAAAATGAAAAGGAAAGGAGATAAAGGATCTCTTTGTCTAAGACCTGATTTCCCTTTGAAGAATTTGGAAGGGGTTCCATTAATGAGGATAGAGTAAGAAGGGGAAGAAATACATTCTTTTATCCAAGCAATGAATTGCCCAGGAAGCCCCATAGATACTAAAACATTGATGAGAAACTCCCAATGAATGGTGTCATAGGCTTTATTGAGGTCTATTTTGAAAGCACAGCACTTGTGAGTATTTGAAAGGTGATAATTCCTAAGAATTTTTTGAGCCAACAAAACATTATCACCTATGCGACGATTTTTAATGAAGGCACTTTGGTTATGGCTAACAATGTGGGGAAGAGACTCTTGAATTCTATTTGCTATGATCATAGCAATGACCTTATAAAGAAAACTACAACAAGAAATGGGTCTATAATCTGACACTGTGGTTGGTTGAGTTTTCTTAGGGATAAGAGAGATAAAGGTAGAGTTAAGCTCTTTAAGGAGCTTCCCATGATCAAAAACATTCTTAATGGCTTCAGTGACTTCCTGTTCTATTGTTTGCCAAGAATGCCAAAAAAAGTAACCATTAAAACCATCTGGGCTTGGGGCCTTATTGGGATTAAGGGAATTGAAAGCCTATCTAATCTCTTGTGTTGAAACTTTAGCTATAAGAGTATTTGTGAGGCTTTCGGGTAAAGGGAGAGAAAAGAGAGAGGCCACAACTCTTGCGAAGGAGGAAGAGATTTAGAGCTCCCTAAAGACGTCTGGAAATGATCCAAGAACTAATCTTGAATCTCTTGAAGCCCTAAAATTCTAGTCCCATTGGCCAGGTGTAAGGAGTGAATGGTGTTCCTATTTCTATTTGCAATAAAGGAATGGTGAAAAAAATTTAGTGTTCCTATCCCCTTCTTGAAGCCATTTAATACAGAAAGCTTGCTTGAAAAAGGATTCCTAATCTCTAAGAGCTCTAAGAAAATCATGAATGGCTTCAGTCTCTCTATCTTTCAGAAGGGGAGACTGAAGATCAATTCTCACCTGCTCTTGAATACAATTGAGATTGGCCTGACATCTCTCCACTCGAACACTAACATCTCTTAAGATTGGCCTGACATCTCTCCACTCGAGCACTAACATCTCCTATTTTACCAGAGTTAAGGGATTTTAGGGCTCTTTTAACCAATTTAAGCTTAGACACTATAAACATAGGAGTGCCTCTTATCTGACTAGTCCAAGCTTCATCAACCTTTTGAAGAAAGTTGGGCTGATTGATAAGGAAGTTGGAGAACCTAAAGGGGGAGGATCTCTTCTGCTAACTAGCAAGGCCCTAACCACTAATGGAGAGTGATCTGAGATATTCGAATTGAGAGTGACACTATAAGAGCTAGGAAACTTGGAGGACCACTCTGAATTGATGAGAGTTCTATCTAGTTTTCTGGCTACATAAAGATCACCACTTTGTTTATTGGTCCATGTGAAAGTTGGGCCACTAGCATTTAGATCAAAAATTGCACAGTCTTCTACAGATTTCCTAAAGTCTCTCATGCCTTGCAAGGCCATGGAACTCATGGGTTCTGCCTCATGAGAGTATAGAATAGCATAGAAGTCCCCAGCTATAACCCAAGATTGATTACCTACTGTGGAAGAGATATGGTTCAAGGCAGTCCAGAGATGTTTCCTATGATTGAGATTATTGGACCCATACACACAAGTGACAAGGAAGGGAGAGGAGCTATTAATGGGAGTAACCTCTAAATGGATCAATTGGTCATTAGAGTTTCCTAGAGCAGGAGAAACTATCTGCATTCCAAGCTATAACTATCCTAGCATTAGAAGCATGATCAATATTGGAGTAGTATTGCCATCGAGGAAACATCAAAGAATAAAAATTATTTAGAATTAAGGTGGATCTTATTCAGGATTCAGTCATGTACACAAAAGCAGTTGAAAGGCTCTTAAGACAAGTCTTGACAGCTAAATGTTTATTAGGGCTATTGAGCCCTCTTACATTCCAAAAGACTAAATCCATAAAGCTATCTACCAGATTGGAATTCTACTTTTACTTCCTTCTTGATTTCCTATTTTTTCTAGTTAAATCCCCTTCTTCCGCTCCCTTAATACCTAAGCTACTGGGAACCAATTCAGAACTAGGAGAGGAAGGAGAACTACTTACTTGGTTTATGGCAGATAGTGCTGGGACATCAAGAGCTCCTTGTGGGTCTGCTTCTTGTTGATTGTCCTCTCTAGCTAAAGTTGAGATATTTGCTTCCTAAACTCCTTGACATAACTGTTGACTCTCTTGTTCATTCTAAAGTATTACCAGAGAAGAATTGGGTTCGGTTTGGGGCTCTTCACTTGGGGTGTTCGGTAATCTAGTTGGTTCTAAGGTGATGGACTGCTGTTGGTGGCTCTGAGGGTTAGTTTGTGGAGTTTCCTTCTCTTTCACCAATTCTTGCTGCATTCTTGTTTCAAATTTCCTCTCAATTGGTGCCCATTCCTGCTTAGGTACTTGGGGGTCTGGTTTCCATTCATACTCTATGGTTATTTCCTTGTATGTTGACTACTCTTCTTCATTATAAGTAGCCAACAGAATGGAATTGGGCCAATTCCTTTGTAATTCCAAACCCACTAACGCACGAGCATACACAATTCTGGTCATCTTTGTTGTAGGAGTGTCCATGAGTAATGGGACACCTACTACTCTAGCTATTCTTCCTAAACCTTCTGTAGTTCAATATTCAATTGGGACATTATAAAACCTAATCCAAACAGGAGCTGGCCTAACTACTTCCTACTCTCCTCCATTCAAACACCATTTCCTCATAAACAAAGGCTTTCCTTGTATATGCCACGGTCCTTTCTCCAGAACCTCATTCATACCTTCCTCAATTTCGAATTTAAAGAGGAAATTGTTGGAACTGGTGATTAAAATTTCCTTAAGACCAAATGCAGCCCATGATCTAGCTAGTGCTCTTTGTACTAAAGGAAAAGTCAGGCGCTTACCAATAAAGAATCCAATGAGGGAGGTTTTAAATTGAGTCGCACCTTGCTTGGCCAATTCTGGTGGAGGTGTAACATAGATCTGGTTCTCCTTCAGCTCCGAAGGATAGTAGGCCAAGGATTTATCCTGGGATGTAGCATCAAGTCCTACGGATACAACTGCTTTCCAGGTTCTGAGACTTCCTAGAGGTTTCTTTGTCAGGGGTAAGGTTGAAATTGGGGCCGAACTTGGGTCTGGATGAGAGGGCAGGTGAGGGGAAGGGGTTCGGAGGTGGTGGGAGTCCTAATTAGCTGTAGGTGAGGATGAGATCGATGAAGGTTGATGGTTAGGGTTGAGGTGGAGGTTCTGGTCACGATTAGGGTTTGGAGAAGGGGGATTTGTTAGCGTATAGGCAGAAGGAGGTGATAAAGGTTTTAGAGGAGATCAAGTTAGGGTCAGAGAAGGGGAAGACGAAGCCATGGAGAGGGAGGGTTGAGGCATAGGAGATCACCGAAGTAGGAGTCTCAGAAGATCACACTTTCTCTCATCGCAATCTCAATCATTCATATACATTATCTTTCTATTATACTGGCAAACTCAGATCCGTTCTTTCTAGTGTTTCACTCAATTATGAGTTCAATCAACCATGAAGCAAAAAGAACTACCATGGTATATTGATTGGAAAATTGACTACTTGTACCAAGCGAGGCATCTATAACAAACTGAAGAGCAGAAGGAAAACATATTGGTTAGGAAAATTACCTTTCTTCAATTAACAGACTCAAGAGTAGTATAAAGAAAAATCAGACTCTAGCAATATCCTGATAAAAATAAAAGCTGCAGTACAAAGAAAAATTAGACATGCTTAGAATCTGAAAACAGATTCTAATAAGTGCAGAACTGTACATTCAAAGAGAATGACGTCAATGCAGGATAGTATCTAATTCATCAATTTCAGTTTTGTAGGTAGAACCTTGTAGAAAAAGTGCATGTTACAAAGCAAAATAAAGAAACTCAACTCAAGAGTAAGAGACAGATCAAAACAATACCCATAACAAGAAATGACGTGGGGGAGGAACGACAAGGAACGTCATTGATAAAGATAGAAGAAAGAAAGTGCAGAAGAAAATGGATTTAGAATCGAAAATCCTAACCCAGTAAAAAAGAAACCCAGTAGAAAAGAGAAATATGCCATTATATTGACAAAAACAAAATTGAAGAAGAAAGAAAGAAAGAACGTTATTAGTGCTACTTCTTGGTTTCGGGTGTTTCCATGGTAGGCTACTGGGATTAGTTTGTGGAGAGATTTGACAAGGGTAGACGATTCTGGGTTAAGAAGAAAACAATATATCTATTACTTGAACAGAGAGTAGAGAGTTTGAACAGAGAGTAAAGAGCTAAGTTCGGAGGAGTAATTATGGTGGCACGAATGCGCACCAAAATAACAAAATAATGACTCGCATTCCTCTTGTAATTGAGAGGAATGGAGCATTACTAAAAAATAAGGAATGAAAACATTACCTAGTCAATGATAACATCTTATTAAACAATTCTTTTCATTCCATTCCCATACCCCATTTTTGATACCCGTTAAACAAGCGAACCCTAAGTTCTAATAGTCATGCAAGTTTTGACAAACCTCAACCAATATTTGACACTAGAGATGACGAAACAAGGCAAACACTTATAACTAGGCAAAGAAAATGGGCAATGTCAGGCGTCGGCATGAATTGGTGCATAGTGATGGAAATCTTTAACAAGATGCAAAATTCGAATGTGAGACCAAAAGAAGGCTTGAGATAGATATCAGGTAGAAGGTTAGCTGGATCACACGCATGGCGTTGGAATGCGAGAGTTTCAAGGTGACTTAGCAAGTTAGATCAAGCTTGGTGCAAATTTTAGTAGAGTTTCAGGCTTTACACGAGTTGACTTGCTAAGGCTAAGTTCTTAATGGATTAAGGACTTAATATGTGCTCAAATTGATGGATCATGGTTAATAAACTTGACATGAGAAAGCATTGAATAGGACTAGTGTGTTAAGATAGACTTTGGGATTGGATGACTAATCATCAACAGATATAGATGAGGAGATCTTTGATAATGTAGTGGATAAGATCACAGAGAATAAACATCGGCTCTCAAGGATAAAAACCATATGGGAAGATCATCTGAAGATATTGGAGATCTTCGTAACGTGGATAGATCATTCCTAGATAGATATAATCTTTCATCTTATTAGATGTGATATAGCTAGATCCTATTGAATAGAGTCCTAATTGGATGGGGATGCCATCCTATTGATTAATATGATGTGATGTGATAAGGATAAGATGTAATCTTAGCTAGTTGAGTTCTATTAGGAGTCTAACTTGGTCATCCAGAGGTGTATATAAATAATTCATTTGAGCTTTGCTTCTCAAAGTGAGTGTTAAAGAATGTGAGACATAAAGATTAAGAGAGCATCCTTTGTATACTTTAAAGGAAGTAAAAAAATGTTAACATTTGTTGTACTTCTTTCATGCTTATTGTTGCCATGAATATTTAGTTCTTTCATAGTATTCTTGTAAGAGTGTGAGAATTAAACAGCGCGAGGGTCGTGAGGCATTCGAGAACAAGTTAGTGGTCGATGATCATGAGGGAAGACTGAATCTTGCTTTAATGGATTTATGTGAGATTGTCGTACAAAGTGGTAAGCGAAACTTGAGGATAAGTTTGTTATTTTAAGGAAATATTTGTACCAACTAGTATCAGAGTCACATTTCGATATGGTGGGAGGCAGCAATTTGACGAAGCGTGTTAACAAGGTGGAGACACTTATTGGGCCAATCCCTTAAGGGGAGAAAGAGGTAACATCTTACAATACTCAATTTGAGATGTTAGAAGCATAAATCTAACAGTTGTAGCATCAAATAGCAGAGTTAATGAAGGCACAAGAGGATTCTAGATTAGAGATCACAATCCTAATGTTGGACCCCGAACTTTTTTGGAGATTTGATTTATTTAAATGGAATTAAATGAGGAAATATAGTATGATTTCTTGAAATAAAT
>JAOTAX010000196.1:17584583-17608607 GCA_025629825.1 Erythroxylum guanchezii | reverse complement strand
GAACCATCCAGACACTCGAAGACATGTTAAGAATGTGTGTCTTGGACTTTGGTGGAGATTGGGAATGTCATTTGCCTTTAATAGAATTCGCTTACAACAATAGCTACCATTCCACCATTGGAATGGCACCTTACGAGGCATTGTATGGCAGAAAGTGCAGATCTCCATTATGTTGGACACAAGTAGGAGAAAAATAGTTAGAGAGACCAGAACTAATTCAAGAAACAACTGCAAAAGTTCCCCTGATACAGGAAAGATTAAGAATGGCCTTCAATAGGCAAAAGGGTTATGCAGATTCTAAGAGAAAGGACGTACAGTATGAACCAAGTGATCAAGTTTTCTTAAAAGTCTCTCCTAGATATATTGGACCATTCGAGATCCTTAAAAGGGTTGGAAATGTGTCATATCGGTTGGCTTTGCCTCCTCATCTTAGCTACGTGCATCCAATTTTCCATATATCAATGTTAAGAAAGCACATTCCAGATCCTTCTCATAAATTACAAGCCCCAGAAGTGAAAATAGCAGAGAATCTTTCTTATGAAGAAACTCCAGTTGCCATCATAGACAGATAGATTAGAAAATTGCGGAATAAAGAGATTCCGATGATTAAAGTCCAATGGCAGAATCAAAGAATTGAGGAATGTACATGGGAAACAGAAGAATCAATGAGAACCAGATATCCACAATTGTTTCCCTAATAAGGTAAATTTCCAAAATTCGTGGACGAATTTTAATGAGGGGGGAGAATGTAACACCCGATATTTGATTTACCTGTTACACGGAAAATAAAAATAATTGGTGTGAACTATAAATTTTGGTGACATAAATTAAGGATGTATGACACTTTTTCGGTGGTCATAGGAAAATTATACGAGCGGATGTTTAAGAACCAGTACAAGAGTGGCATTTTTGTAAATAATGGTCAAAGAAGCTTATATAAGAAGCTAGTTGGGAATAAGACAAAACATTGTCTTCTTCTTCCTCCCTCACCACCGAAACCCCCATGGAAGCTCCCCTTCAAGCTTTTCAACCCTTGTAACAAGGATGGGAAGGAGAATCAAGCCATTCGGTTAGTACAAAAAGGTGAGTCTTAATCCCGGCACTTAGTTCTATCGATTAAAGCTTAGTTTTTCTCTCTTCTTTGGAAACCCATTTGATGGAATGTATGGGTTTGATGATGGGTTTTTGTTTTTTGATGTCTAATGACACATTAAAATGAAGAAATTTCATTTTTATGGTGATTTGGGGGCTAAATCAAAACCTAGGGTTTTGGAGTTTAAGCTGTCAATGGAGACAAATTCGTAGGTCCTCTCTCTACATTTTTTTTGAGATGGTTAACGTGCAAATTTGGAGAAACTCAAAACATAGAAGTTGTAGATCCAGATGTCTACTTTGTTCCTGAATTTTTTCACAATTTAGGGTGAGCCAAACAAATGTAAGAGGCCCCGAATTGACACTGGTTCAGAATACCAGAGGGATTGAAACACGAAATGAAAGTTAATTGTTTGAGGACTTTAGAGTTAGAATTGGATGATGCATTCTTCTTACGAAATTCTTGAAAACGTGTCATCTAAGTGCTGTATAAAGTAAATTTTAATTGGATGAGTATTCTGTGAGATATGGCTAAATAAGTGAAGGGTGTTGCTAACTTTAGTGACACAGAAGAGAACAGAAACAGGGCAGGCTTATAAAAATCACAATAAATCCAAATTACATCATTTTTGAGCCGTCTGTGGATATGTGATATCCATATGAGTCTATTGAAAATTAAGCTTTGAATCACCTTAATTGGATGTGAAATGAATAAGTTATAAGGTTTTGAGACATGAAGGGTCCAACTTATGACTGAATATTAAGGCTGACTATGAATGGGAGATTTGGATTTCCTTAATGACCGAATTAGAACATGGTCATAAAAGAGAAAATGTGAATTTATGTGTTAACTAGAGGTTTGGAAAGTTTGAAAAACATTGGGCCTATGTATAAAAAGTTATGCCTTCACGAATGAGACTTATGCAGTTTTTTCTTATGATATGTGTTAAGAAATGAGATTTATGTAAGAATAACTAATGTGGGTATATGTATTGTTATGCATGTTACCCAATAGCTTGTGAAAGTAGACAAAGACTAGAACTAGAAGTCGTACCTAGTACCTCTCAAGTTCAAGAAAATTAGAAAAGAGATCAAAACCCCTAAAACAGTCGAGGTGAGTATAATCATGCTACTATACTTATGTAGTAATCCTTTTCTTTTATCTTGCGGCTTGTTGAATTGTTCTCGAACCTATATGATTTATTTGACATATGACTCCATGTAGTTGAGTCTAGTATGTTGTATGCTAGATTGACCAGATGATATTCAGATTCTTGCATCTTCTGGTTCCCTTGTTATGTTGAACCTATTGATTGCGATTCTTTGATGAATCATATTTTTCTTGTTAGCCATGATTGATGAGTTTGCAAAATACCCAGCTGATAGGGTATATTATCAGACTATGTGCACATAGGTAATCCGTCGGTGATGGGTTAGATCCGGGTCCTACCTGGAGAGGGCAGGCCTCCAGGGGCAAGGTTAGGGCAACCTTGTCTAGAATCAGAAAAGGGGAGATATGTCGTACTAGCATGCCTCTGTCTCTTCCTAAGAAATTCAGAAAATCAGAACTCAGAAATGAGAAAGCTCAGAATTAGGAATCCTGTAGAACTCTACCAAAGAAAGAAACCAGAATTCAACAAGAACCCAGAATTCAGAAAGAACCCAGAACCCAAAAAAGAATTCAGAAACCAGATTCATGTTTTTTGAACAATTTATATTGAGCTTTATTAGTGATACTCATGTGATTGCCGCATTTGAAATTTCTACCTGTACATTCATTGATATCATGTATTGTTGCTTAGAATGTCACAGACCATTCTTGTGAAGCTAGCCTTGTGTTACCTAGCCTCATAAGCATGATAGTATGTTTATATCTCACTGAGTCGCGTTATAAACTCACCTCTCACTATCACCATTTCAGGGAATTAGCAGATCGTACGAGAGAGAAATCTAAGCCTTTTGAGACTCATTTGGATAATCAGTCAAGTAATGTTTTTGGCATGATATTAATTGCAGATGCTTATAGCTACTCCATGGTTTGTCATAATCATATGTACATGATACATGTATGGATATGCTATGTTATTGAGAATGATGTCAGTTAATGGCATGAGATGATCATAGATTGGTTGATTATAAGCAGATAATGTATGTGAGAATTGCAGATTTGGATCCTTACTTCTTACAACCTATTAAGCAGGTATAAGGATTAATCAGACAAATGAATAGGTCATGCCAGATTTTTAGTAGAACATAGAAAAGTTAGGCTTATACGGGTTTTGGTGGCATTAAGCCTACCCATCTCCTAGTGCCAACACGATCCAAAAAGGTGGGTCGTGTCACTTAACAAGTTAGATCAAGCTTGCTGCAAATTTTTGATGTTAATGAGTTGGGTTTCGTGATTGTTTATTGTATTTGCATGCTTTGATAATAACTCGAGAGAGTGAACCAATAGTAAAATGATTAGATTGGGTAATGAGAGTTAAACAATCTAATAGATCTTGTAAACAATCAAATAGGTAATTTATACGAAGAGAGATCTTGTGTGAGGACCCAATTGTTTATCAGAGTGCTTAAGATCTAATTGGATGTATGGCCTATTTGCTAATTAAGAGATTGCAAATTCCATGACGCAATTCAATTAGGGTTAGATGATTATAACTCGAAAGAGAGTAATCAACCTTTAAACTTCTAAGACTGATACCGAATTAACTCAAAAATGATTAAGTTACCATTAGATGATAGGATGAATCTCCTTCTCTCATAATTGGTTAATCTTCCTTGTTTGAATTTTCAATTGTTAATTGATTGCGCTCAAATTTTGATTTCTTGTGTTAATTTTACAATTTCACTTTCAATCTATCTATATTCAATTGCTTAATTTTCTGCTCATTTTTATTTTCATCCTAATTTCACTTTTAAGCTTTAGACAAATAAGGATTCGATTAGTTCACTAATTTCTTGTAAGATCGACACCTCATATACTACACTACAACCTGTGCATTTGCGAAATATTGAGGATTTTATAAGATTAAAACTTGGTCAACAATATTCGTCTATAGATCACCCAACAAAAGCAAAAACTTCAACATCAACAATGCTTCCTCACTTATTGGAATGTGTAAATGTCTAGTACTTGATTAAAACTTTTATTTGTATTTTTGTATGTCTTAGTAGTCACTAGCAAAGAGTATCATAAGTTATACAGTTTGGAAACATTTTGAACTACTTTTAAGGATTAAAATATTCAATTTTTTCAAAAAAAAAAAAGATTGGTAACTAATTTCTTATCACTTTCGTTTTTTGTTCAAATGAAGAAGGATATAAGACGAAGGTTTAGAAGTAAAGTTGTATGTCAGCATGCCAAATCTAATATTGGAATGGAGATTTCTAAAATTGTACTTAAAGATTATGAATTGAGTCCTAATCAACTTATCATATGATATTATAAGCCTTTGGCAAGAGTATTTCCTCAGATTTATAGTAATAAGGAAGCAACAATGAGTTACTTTTATGATTTCATAAAGATGCAAAGGAAGTAATCAAAATTGATATAGAAAATAGGTCTTCCATGTATACACTTTATCTTGCAGTTATTAATGAACAATGAAAAAAGACAATTTTACTCTTCATTCTTTGTTACTAGGACATTTTTGAACTCTAATGTATATTTTAGACTATGTTTACAAAGAAAGAAGAATTTAATAAGGGAACGCATAACTATCATAATAGCTATTTTACATAAGATGATGTAAGATCCCTTTAGCTCATAAGTAGAGGTGTACAAGGATACATGTCATGATTTTGGATGTCCATTACCATAAGTCAAAGAGATAAACTTAATTCAAGTATATATTTCTTCACTTATGTTACTTGTTTAAAAGTAATCATCACTTTATTTTGTTCATAGGATTACTTTTATTGTCTTATAGTTGCTTGATGAGACCAATTTGAAAATAGTGTTCTAGAATTGCAAAGGATTGCAATTTGAATTGTTGTCAATATGTGATCACAACTGCGTATGAAAAGAATTGAATCACATTTGAATTCATTCATTTAAAAAAAAGAAAGAAATTAGAACACAAAAGATTAAATAATTTGATATTTGTTTGATATAACTTGAAGATTCGAGAAATATATATTACTATCATTATTAAATTAAACATAATTTCTCATAAATTCTTAATAATTTAATTTTATTGGTTTACTAGGACTTTTGGTAGAACAAATAGTTCTATTGATTCAATTTGTCATGATTAGAGTGATCGTTTTAGTAGATTGTGTTTTTTAGGAGCCAAGTTTTATAGTTGTGAGTGACCTGGAAGATAATCTTGATTAGAAAAGTATTAACATGTTATTTGATGTAATAAATTTGAATGATGATGATGAAACTCCTCTTAATGATGAGAAATTCATACAAAACAAAAATTGAGGTTAATATGATTTGAGTAGAAATGTCATTGAATAAAGTTTTAGTTCTCTTTTCTTTTAATTTCATACATATTTGATGTATATGTTAATTTTTATATATACAATATGAATAAAAATTTTTCAGTATAATTTTTTTTTTCAGATTTTACTTTCTACTTTATTGTGTTTCTCAGTACAAATTCTTATTGCTATACTTATACACCTATATTATTCTTATTACATAATATTGTGATGTAATCAATTGTAATATTTTAAGTACTTTGTATTATTCTTAATTTTATATTTATATGATAATTAAATGATCTGTTTCTTATATTAATTATAATTATTATTTATATAAAAACATGTGAAAAGTAATATTAATAGAAATAAAACGATAATCATTATATAAAATTTATATTATTATAATTTTTTTAAGATGCACTTGAAATAAAGTTAAATACTATACAGTGTTAACATGT
Organism: Erythroxylum guanchezii; assembly: GCA_025629825.1. NCBI lineage: Eukaryota > Viridiplantae > Streptophyta > Magnoliopsida > Malpighiales > Erythroxylaceae > Erythroxylum > Erythroxylum guanchezii. The sequence continues at coordinate 17,602,623 of JAOTAX010000196.1, read as the reverse complement.
GTAGATGTCTAGTATTTGATTAAAACTTTTATTTGTACTTTTGTATGTCTCAGTAGACAGTATCATAAGTTGTATAGTTTGAGAACATTTTCCACAGGAATTAAAGCTTAACATATTCAAATTTTCCAAAAAAAAAAGGCTATACACTATAATATATCAAAGACTAGATAGAGAGAGTCCTCCAAATTCATGCTTTTCTCTCTTTTTTTTTCAACCTTCTAGTTCTTTTTTTTCAATCTTTTTCTTTCTTCCTATTTTTTCATTCATTAATTTGCTATTTAAATAATATTCTAATATTTTTATTATATGTTTATTTAAGTAATTATAACTTTTGGTGTAAAAAATACAGTTGTTGGTTAGAGTGAATAGAGGAATGGGTTGGAGATGCCATAAGAAAAATAAACTGCTCATGTATAAACAGCCACTTTGACCGGGGATTTAGTCGTTCAAGAAATTGCCGGCGACCTTGAACGGTAAACAAGAGAAGCCCTGCAAGTTTCCACTTTGGGCATACACCACTGGCCCCAAAATTTAAAAATTTTTTTAAAAAATTATTTTTAATATATATATATATATATATAAAGATGGAGTTATTTAAAATTTAGTGGTACACTGGGCCTTTAAGATTTTAAAAAATTAAATATTTGAATCCTTTTATCTTAAATTCTTAACTTTGTCGTTGACTTTGGGACTCATTTACAAAAAAACTTGCCAACTTTGAGCTTTTCTTCACCAGGAAACGACGTCGTGTACTCTGGTGGGATTGAATGGAGTTTGTAATTGGTGTGATGGGGAGGGTGGCGGTGGGAGTGGCAATGGGGGTGGCAATGGTGGCGTGTGCTGCGTCAGGGTTGGTTTTGGGAAGGAGGCTGAAGACTAGAAATAAATGGAAGACATTTGTGGGCATATTGAATGTTAGAGGACTCCTCCACTGTAGGGAGGTTGAGGCATGTTGTCAATGCTATGGCTGTGGAGATGCACGCTGGATTGGAGGTCCAAGCTTAAAATGTTGCTCATTTTTTTGTTAACCGGTTGCCTGCTGGGTAATCCATGCATCTTTTCAAGACTTTTTGGTCTATTGTTCTTGATTGATTGTAGGTTAGTATGACTATCTCGGAATGATTAATGATGGTATAGCATGTTTAATTATATGTATATGCTTTCTATTATCTTACCTGAAGAATGTCAAGTTCGATCTTTTTTGATTGCCGAGTCAGGCGAGGAGTATAAAAGATTGCGTTGTTCTTTCTTAGTTGTACTATTTCTGTTTTCAAGATTGGTCCCTAGCTTTGTTGGTCTCTTACGGGTACTTTTTGATGGAATTTTTTGTTTAATATTATAGTGTCTTATTCTGTTTTATAAATCTCAGCCATTTATTTATACAAATCTCGTGTTTATTTACGCAAAACTCACATAAATAAATGACTGAGATTCATATGATAGAATAAGACACCATAATATTAAACAGAGAAAGACTCGTTATTTTAAAGTAGTGTTTTGAACTTTTGTGATACCTTGTTCATCCTTTCTCGCGTCCTGTTTTTGTTACATTTTTCTATGTCGTTTCGTCCAAACTAGCCAAAACTTGACGTATTTTGGTGCATTTGTCGTTTTCACCTTCGTACAGTACATACAAATTTCGTCCTTACATCATTCCTTCTCTTTTCAATTTCTTCATTTTTTTAAATATTTTTTCACTCGTTCTGGCTAGTTGTAAAATTATCCGCATTTATACTGTTAATGTGTGTCATGTTGGATCATTGTTTAGAATTTTGATCCATACTCGGTGATTACCCTGTACCAAATAAGAAGATTTTGTAGCGGACTCTGGTCCTAGTTATTATCAGTTCTTTCGATTAGTAACAATCAAATGTCGGGAAGAATTATAAATTTAGAAAAAATTTAGAACTAAATTGAAAAAACTCAAATTTTCTTCTAAATAAAATAATAATTACTTATAAAAAAGAATATAATTTGTCTATAATTTATTTAATAAATAATAAAAATACAAATTATAGTGTATTAGATAAAATTTTAGTGTCATAAGACTTGTACAAATTAAATTGATTATAGATTACATAACTAAATATATTAGTTTATTATAATCATATTAAATATTTTATAATTTATATTGATAATATATATTTTTAATATATCTATATATAAAGATAATATTTGAAATTAAATTTACTTTAATTTATAAAAATATGTCAAAATAATATTAATAAAAATAAAGAGTATTTGTTATATTAAATTTATATTATTATAATTTCTTAAGATATGATTTAAGTAAAGTAAAAAAATTGTATAATATAATATATTGATAAATTATTTTACAATTTTATAAAATTTAGAAATTATTTTATAATTTAAAAATATTTAAATAGTATTTAATATTAACCGATATACAATATTATAACCAAATTTAATACTAAATTCGGTACCGTATTTATAATATTGTGTTGGGTATTGTTTTGGCATCTTTGACAGTGATGAATATATCCATTAACTATTGTCTTTTTTTTGGGAAATCCATTAACTAACTACTGTATAGGGAATATCTTTTGTGTCAATACTTGACAAATAAGATTTTCTAGAATGTTAAAAAGTTGCTACTCCTATTCTGGTTTTTTGTCCTGTAAGAGTGGTGGGACTGTTTTAAAACTTGTGACAGAAGACAAGTGCGGAAGTGAGGGTGGCATTTGATATCATTGACTGTAGTTTGATTAATGTATTTCGCAAGGATGTTGCATTTTGGAATGCAGATTGATACAGTTAAAAATTGTCAAGATTCATAATTAATTTTAACAACCAATTAAATGAAAAGGCATAAAACACAACCTGTTTAAGGTGGCCGTCTAAAAATTATAATATCAACGATGACAAGACCACTAAAAATGAAAAATACAACTTTCAAGTTTCCTAAAAGATAACAGAAGAAACACTCAAAGCCCCAAAAAAATATGAACCTGCCAGGGGCAGTTGATGTATCAGTCTTCTATGATGGCTTAAGATGCCAAAAGGATCTACCACTAGATTTGGATGCAGAGGATCCACCTTTCCCATAGCAAGAAGTGCGTGAGGAGCAATGTCAAAAGGTTCAACTTCATATTTACCAAGTAACATGCATAATTATAGCAAAGAAATATACAATTAACACATGCTAATTTTTATCCGAATAGTAAATTGACCTTCCAAGAATTCAATTAAAATCCCCATAAACCAACATAGGAATATCTGCACTGGTAGTTATTTTCTCCAATCCTTTTAAGAGTGTAAGAACATAGGTTTAAAATCAAGAAAGATAGATCAAGCCCACATTTTTCATCCATTAAGTAAAGAAAGCTTAAAAAGTAAGATGAATACCTATCAAAGTTTGACATCCTTCAAATCTACTTGGGCATTTACACGTGTATGCTATATTCGTGACAACAAAATAACCATTGATTGGAGATAATATCCATAGTTAAGGAAAAAAGAAGAAAAAGGAAAAGAAACTTGAGAATTGTAAAGGAAGAAAACATAATTAGAAAAGAAACATGAAAGGTTATATAACCTTAACATACAAACCGCAAAGGATTAGATAGAAGCAACATTAATTATCAACAAATTGCTTCTGAGTTAGATTATGATGAAAATAAAATAGGTGTTCAACTTCAGAACACAAGGAGATGCTCTGACAAGATTATAGAAGGTGATTAGACATTTCATACCTACTAGAAATTTGTCTGACACAAAACATAAGACACAATATAAGTACAAAGAAAAGAATACAATGATTAAATCATCAGTCGTGTAGTTTGATCATAATAAAATAACTCACAACACAGAGAAGTTGTCTTTGCCCAAAGTTATCAACTCCTTGATTACCAAATTTGGCTTCTAAAAGAACAATGAGTGCAACGTTGTCTTGCAAGCAGAAGAAAATATCCATGAGACTACTTGGATGATGAAAATCATATAACTTCTATATGCAAATACACATTTGTAACAAACTTAACTGCAGGAATCCTACCTTAACCAATCTACTTAAAATAGTTTTCCTCTAGGCGCTTGGAACCACAACATCAGTCAAAGACTGTGCAACTTTATTAAATTCAACCTGAATACAAATAGTATCAGCTCTAAAAAACATTAGAGAAAGTATATGCAAATGTCCAATTAAAGGAAGGAAACCAATATAACCTCTTTTTTTTTGACATGTGAGTGTCTATCCTTGCGAAAAAAGGTGGCACAACCATCAATTGTATGGGTTCCCATTGTAAACTTGCAATTACCAACATGAATTAGTAGAATATGTATCTGATATGTATAGCTACCAATTAATAAATGTTATCAAATAACCTCATTGGTTTTTCTTTTGTATAGAGCTTGATAACCATATTTGTCCAGTAGCATCTGTGGCATCTTTTCCTTCCTATTTCTTTCCCTAATCTTCAACTACTCCCTGAATCGTCTCCCTGAACGTTTTACAATCTAAAAGAAAGTAACAAATGAACCTTGTGATGAGAAATATTAGAAAAAAAAGTTATATGAGATATAGAGGCAGAAAACATGTGACTGAGAAAAATCCTTAGCACAAGGTTCAGTACTATAGATGATAAGACTTTAATCTCATTTCAGAAAATGATTTGACAAATTTAGGTCGATAAGACAAATAAACACAAAAGAAATCTATGACACTTATTGTGGTTCCTATAAGCCCCACATAAGTACCAAGCAAACAGGTTTTAAGGAATTTTCCCCCTCAGGAAATTCTCCACAGAATTTCATTAGTTGGGAAACGTATGACCTATCCACTAGGATAGCGACTTTGAATAAGAGCAACAAGCACTCCTGCTACTTTCTCTCATTTCCTTAATGCATGACAAGTGATGCCACCATTTTTGTTAAAATTATTACACCTTACATACGTTAGAGGAAGTATATCCCTGAAAAATCGAAGGGGGATTAGTTTCGCAAACCTTTTGATTCGTTTCTAGCAACCAAAAAAATAAGAAAAATTAAGAGAACCAAAAAATAAATCAATACCGAAAATTTGGTAACACAGTTCGGCACATCTTGCCTACTTCTGCGGGGCCCTCACCCAGCTTAATATATTCACTATAGTACAATAAATTGACCTAAGGCTTTTACTAAGCGGATACAACTCAACTCTTGACACTATCTCTCAATTTCACTTCCTGTGAAAGATTTTCACACCCACTAACACGACTGACTCGTGTTAACCTCATCAGAGGATTTTTCTAACTACTTTCACTCAAACAATAATTAATAAAAAATAACTCAAGTACTTAATCAACTAAGAACTGGAAAACAATATATTTGAGATAAAAGAAAAACTTCCCTATGGTTCAGCTTCTCGAAATAATCTTTCAATTGAAACGATCCATCCCAACTTTAACAGCTTCAATTAAACAATATAGACATATGGATAATAGATGAAGACGTCTGAACAAAATCACTCACAAAGCTAGTGTACCGTAGCACACATTAACTCACTGCGCCGTGGCTCACTCTTCACCATAACATCTATCACATACCCAACATTGTTCAGCTGTCTACCAAAACATTACACCCAACACAGTATATCTGTTTATTGACGATTAACGCACACTCCTTCTATAACACACACGCACGCCAACTTGTTTTTTGCACACTGACATATTTGATAGACTTCCACCATAATTAGGAGATGTGCACAATTCCCTGACACACTAAGAATTCCACTTCAACCAAATAACCACCACTTTTATTCCACCATACAACAACTTCATTATCTTTTCCTTTGTAATGTTGCAGTCGTATATCTTTCTCTATTAACCATTAACGCATAGCACGACAACTATTGTTTCACCACACACATCATTCACTTTAACGCAGTATATTATTCATTGACAATTAACGCACCACATACTATGCCACACACACTCACCCACGGTATTTCCATACACTAACTTCAACTCTATAATAGCACACTTACGCTGGAGATAGATATCTGCTACATATTCAAGATGTGCACAAATCACTCACCCAATAAGAGTTTCACTTTGACCACACAACAGTAAAATCCCAAATACCAAAACACAACAGCCTCATCCTTTTAGTTTTATCAATCCACAAAACCCGCAAATCCAGCAGTAATACAATTTCAATATCAACATGATAATAGACTCCAATATAATGTAGGATTCTTTTTCAACTAGAAGATTATCTATATAGCTTTTGAATCCAAGTCATTATCTAATTAATATCTTATATGTCCAATTAATAAATAATGCCAAAATAATTACTTAGATATATAACATATATCTTAACAATCCCACAACAGCTTGAGGATATAACAAAGATCTACAAAATTTCATTGAATAAAAGTTGAAGAAATCATAGGGAAAAATGAAAAAGAACTTTATACTGCAGAGATACTACTAGACATAGAAATTATGAAAGTGAAGGACATACTCTCAATCGAAGCAAATTTGATGCAGAAAAGCTCATCCTTCAATTCCTCATCAACAAAATCAGTAGCATGCTATACGCATGATTTATCATTTGCATGATGCTCTTGCACATTAACTGATGGTATAACAGAAATATGCGCAAACAGACATTAAGTCGATAATACAACGAAGTATGAAATAAAAATTGAAAAAAAGAAAAAGAATTGGTTACATTGATTTGTAACTTGAATCATCACAATAGTTTCGATTACCTTGAGCGCACAAGTTTAAGCATTAAAAAAATAAAAAAACAAATGAGATCAAATATAGAGCATAGTTAAACATTTCTAGGAGTAACACCTAAACAGAATTTAGACCGAAGTTTGTCATGATAAATTAATGGAAACAAATTACTCACTCGCATGTGCCGTAAACACAAAAGCACATACATAGAGAGAAGAGAAAGAGAGACAGAGACAGAGACCGAGATGGTGAGTGTAGATCTTGAGTCTTAGATTACCCATGACAAGTTGGACTTTCCTAGACTCCTTGTGCTTCAACAGCTTCACATTGCCAACACATCTCTCTTTCTACTTTTCCTTCCTTATCAAATCGATACAGTTTCGCCTTCCTTTAAATTTTTGAAGAAGAGAAATGTTAAGAACTTGAAAACAAATTAAAAAAGAACAATCACATAGACATTAGTCGAGAACTAAATGAAAATTTGTTGTATACGACAGAAAACGTGCATCAAAAACCTAGAAAACAGAGTTTAAAGAATGAATATACAGATACTACTCATAGATCTTGAGTCTTAGATTGACCTACGACAAGTCGGACTTTCCTAGACTCCTAGTGCTTCAACAGCTTCACATTGCCAACGCATCTCTCTTACTACTAATTTCCTTCCTTATCAAATCAATACAATTTCACCTTCCTTTAAATTTTTGAAGAAGAGAAATGTTAAGAACTTGAAAACAAATTAAAAAAGAATGATCACATAGACATTAACCTAGAACTAAATGAAAACCTATGGTATGTAATAGAAAACGTGAATCAAAAACCTAGAAAACAGAGTTAGAGAACGAATATGTAGATACTACTCACAGATTAAGAATCAGATCTTTTTCTTCTTCTCCTGTAGTTACAACGACCTCTTCTAGCTTGATGATTGAAGCGACTTGAACACCACTGTCCTCATCATCGGTGGTTGGTTCGTTCTCTTCCTCTTCCTCTTCCTGCTCTTTGCTCTGTTGCTCTAGCTCGTTAGCTGTAGTTGTAGTTGCAATGCTCGCCATTTTTGTAGTTATTGGTTCTTCTTCATTGCAGAGATCGAACAATCGAGAAACAGAGAGAAAACTGATATAAAGGAGACGGTGTCTCTTTTCCCAATTGTAACATTCTTCAATTTTTGTGTGTGAATTATGACCTACTTTTTTCAAAGTGACATGATTGAGACCATTTGATGGGAAGAACATTTGATGTTAAGTATTGCCAATTTCCAAGACCTGAACTGAATGGATACTTAAATACTTAATGAGACTCAAGTCGGTTATGTTCTAATTTCAACCACAAGTTTAATCAACATCCAATATGTGAGATTCCACATCGGTTGGAGAGGGGAACGAAGTACACCTTATAAGAGTAAGGATATCTTTCCCTTACAGACGCGTTTTCTATGGCCTAATGCACCGGATCCCATCAGAACTACAAGGTTAAATGTGATTAGGTGAGAGTAGTTCTAGGATGGGTGACCTCCTAGGAAGGCCTTGGGAAACGCAAAACCGTGAGGACTTGGCTGGGCCAAAGCCCAAAGCGGACAATATCTATAAGTGGGTGATCTGGGATGTTACAGGTAGTATTAGAGCCGGTACCCGAACCGTTGTGTTAGTTAGGTTGGATACCAAAGAGGGTTGGGCCCTAAGGGGGTGGAAAGTGTGAGATCTCATATCGGTTGAAGAGGAGAATGAAGTACGCCTTATAAGGGTACGGATACCTCTCCCTTATAGGCATGTTTTCCATGGCCTAATGCACCGGATCCCATCAAAACTCCGAGGTTACGTGTGCTTAGGTGAGAGTAGTCCTAGGATGGGTAACCTCCTAGGAAGGCCTTGGGAAAAACAAAATTGTGAGGGCTTAGCTGGGCTAAGGCCTAAAACGAACAATATCTATAAGCAGGTGATCTGGGATGTTACACAATCCCTCATGAGTCGTGCATGCTGAGAAAATATTGGTTTCAATTTTTTGAGAGAGAAGCAGAGAAGAGGAGGACAATTGCACCGTTCGATTATGGGAATAAACTGAGGCCGTTGGATCCCCGGCCTTGTTTAGTATATAATACTTAATAGACACACACAATATAGAAACCATAATTAGATCACAAGAAAGCAGAAGAAAATTTAAGAATGGATTTTAGAATGAAAAAGTTCAACTCAACAATAATTGGACTTGGACCGGAGCTTTTAGTCTGTTGGGTCCATTTTTGTGCTTTACAAACTGCACTTGCTCGCTATTCGCCACCAAACCTACTTCGCTGGAGCTCTCCCCTCACGGTTCTATTCTATGGCCACCCAAGGCAGGCCTAAATCCACAACCACCGCCGGGAACAAGAAGAGAAAGCAGCGCTATCTCCCGAACAATGTATCTATTCTTGCATCCAATGCCCTTTGCTTGTTTTTGTTGCTTTTGATTGACATGTTGCTTGTTATTCGTTTTGCAGAAACCAGTGAAGAAGAAAGGATCATACCCTTTAAGACCAGGAGTTCAAGGATTCTTTATCACTTGTGATGGTGGAAGGGAGCGTCAGGCCTCTTTTGAAGCCATTAACGTTATTGACTCTGTCCGTATTTTCTTATTAACTTTCTCTTCTACTTCTACTGTTTTTTCTATCATTTATTTCCATTTTATTGCTAGTTTCTCATTTGGGTATTTGTGTTCCTTGCCAAATTGAAATTTGTTGACTTTAGTTTCTTGCTCTATGGCACGAGTAGTGTAATAATTATTCCTGTACATCGATGGAGATGATTTTGAAAAGGGAAACAGTATGACGTTTTATTGGTTTTCATGACATATATCGGACAAGATTGAGATGAGGTTGGAAACTGGAAATTAATTTACTTGGCAAAACTTTCGCTACGCATGAGAATGACAACGATATAGTTTACTCTAAGTTCTCTTTTACCATTGAGCTCTGATGAAGAAATCCATTATCAGCAACCTATAGCCCAAAGACTGCATGGAATTGATTAATTTATTTAAACTGTAAATTAGACTACTAAATAACCTCTCTTTCTGATATATGGGAGGATACTGCTATATTCTTTTAATTTTTCTACAGTTTTATGAGGAGCTTGTGAGTAGTATGGGCACAAATGTGAAGATTTCACAGGTGTCTAATAAACCTTTAAACAAAAAGATTACATTCACCTATTCTGATGATGAAGAGGAAGAGGAGGAGGGGAAGGAAGGGCTGGCAGAAGAAGTAAATAGTGACGAGGAGGAAGAGAAGGGAGGGTCGAAATGTGAAAATAAACCAGATGGGGCAGAGAATGCATGCCCTGAAAAAAATACAGGAAAAATGACACAAGATGATGAAGAGCATGGTAAAAGTCATGGTAATCTACCAAATGAATCAGAGCCACCAATAAAGAAACAATGCATCGATTATTCTGCTACAAAAAGTGGAGCACTTGACCAAGTGGAGGAGAAATCCATTGATAAGCTCATTGAGGAAGAACTCAGAGATCTGGGAGATAAGAACAAGGTAAATAATAATCACCAGACTGTAATGATGACCTTCACATAGAAAATAAAGGGAATTTGTATTAGTGACCTTGTGTTCTCCAGCTTATGCACCTTTCTTCTTGTGTTTTCTTGCCTGGTTCCTTATTTCTCTTGGTTGGTTCCATGATTTCGTCTTATTGTTGTCTTCAAACAGAGGCGCTTTATGAAAATTGATTCAGGTTGTAATGGCGTTGTATTTGTTCAAATGCGCAAGAGAGATGGTGACCCTTCCCCTAAAGACATTGTACAGTACATGATGACATCTGCTGCTTCAACAAGGAAACACATGTCGAGGTTCATGGTTTCTGAGTTTCTTTATTTGAAATTTGTGAAATTATGCCAATAATAGATGTTCTTCTTGCCACGTTTTGTAATGTTTTCTTTTGCTTCACTAATCATTCATTCCTTGTTCCAAGATTGTAGACTTGGATTTGATACATGGTGTTTAAAACTGTGTTTGTTTAGGAGAAAGTGAGGATACATTCCTTTTTGGCACTGTAAAGTTACTTTGTTGTGGTATGTAGGTTCATCTTAAGGGTTTTACCAGTTGAAATTTCATGCTATGCTTCTGATGAGGAAATTACAAGAGCAATTGCACCTATAGTGGAGAAGTATTTTCCTGTGGATGCCAGGGACTCACAGAAGGTACTGTATCTATTCTATCAGTATTGAGATCCAGCAAAGACAGATCAAAACCATGCGACACCTACTAGACAGGAAAGCCATCGTCCAAATTAAATTCAGATTAAGAGGAAAATGTCCATACATAAATGCTTCAATAAAATTCTCTAAGTTCTCAAAATTAATAGTGTTATGGGACTGCAAACTAATGCTTTGTGCACTAGTGTTTGCTAGTTTTCAGTGTTGCATATGTTTCAAATCAAACTTGAGATTAAAGGAAAGTTGGGCGATATAATTTTAGCAAAATCTGTCCATCCCTAATGTTGCAGTTTGCAGTTCTATATGAGGCCCGTGCAAACACTGGTATTGACAGGATGAAAATCATAAATGCTGTTGCAAAATCTGTTCCTGCTCCTCATAAAGTCGATCTTAACAATCCGGACAAAACGATTGTGGTTGAAATTGTCAAGGTAAGAAAGTCCTTTATTCCTTTATTAAGTTTGAATGAAAGTGAAACTACAATTGTGAGATTAATTATAATTGTTTACTTGTCAGACTGTGTGTTTGGTCGGGGTTGTTGAGAAGTACAAGGAATTGGCCAAGTACAACCTGAGGCAACTCACTTCATCTAAACAACAGTAGCTGCTACCCTCTTTTTCTCCTGAATTTTGTTTGTTCACTCGCTGCTCTATGTTTTGTAGAATGCCCATATAACAGTAGGTGCCATTTTTACTATGGTTATGATTTCTGTTTATTAAAACCATTTTACATTCATCCAGATAGGTAAAAGAGAGCGCTGTTGTATACGAACTCGAGCACACCAAGGTGAACGAAAGAAAAAAAGAAAAAAAAAAATCAAAGAAGACTCATTCTCCTTCACTTCTTGTTCAATTCATGTAAACAAAAAACTTTCGGCACCCAAGACCATTGTTTCTTGTCTAAACTATGCACTTGAAGGCTTACACAATTTCAGCACCATCTTCCTGTATTCTGTAATACGAAAGGGCAGATGCATAATGGTTCAGATGTTTTACATCGTGAAACAAAAAATTGTTTTAACTATATTGAAAAATGAAGTGCTTACCTTCTTGATTGCTCCAGAGTTGTGCTGCTTGAGTATTTAAAGGAGAGCTTATGTTTGGCTCTGAAACATCACAAAATGGTTAAACTAAACCTTGTATAGTAAATTGAGATGTTTATTTAACGTCAAACCCCAAAAAGTAGCATTTTACCTCCAAGCAAACTCTGGATAGACAGTAATATTGTTCTAACGTCATAGGCCGACGACCATTTGTCCTGTAAAAGAAAGGAAAGTGATGTTGGAGACGCATTTGCATAACAAAAAATGGCAAGCAACACGGTTAAGGCCTCTCCATAAAAATATCAACACAATTATTTACCTGAAGGATGTCCAAGCAAATGTTGCCGTATACGTCAACATTTGGGTGGAAGCAGCTGGTTTCAAACTTCACCTTGGGAGCCTTGAAAGGATAGTCATTAGGGAAAGATAGAGATAGCTTGTATTCAGTGCCTTCGAAGACTGTGTCTTTGCTTCCGACAATTGTTCCTTTCCAGCATAATATGTTATCCTCCTCAGGGAATGCAGATATCCCAGATTCTCCACTCATCTGCATATCCAAAATCAACAATCACCAAAAAGTCGCGATTCAATTCAATGTACGCAAAGTTTTTAACTTTAGTTTGTGAATCCAAAATCAGATACTTGAAAAACAAAAAAGAAGATGATCTTTATATAAATGAGAAAGAAAAAGCTGAGGATCCACTGTCCTCACCATTAATGCCATCAACTCTGATTGCAGCCTGTTCCACACAAAAAAATAAAACAGAAAAAAACAAAGTTAGACTAATATTAACATATATGAATGGAGATCAATCTTGAAAGCCAATCAATTAGCTAATAAGGAGCCAACTTATGACACAGCTCATCTTAAGATCAATCGAAACACCAACATGTAAGACGAGCAAAGAAATTGACAGAAAGGTGGTCAATTGGTTAAGGGTGAAGATAATGAGCCCCCCTCAAAATAACAAAATCTAACGCTTCAAAAAAGCAAGAAATCTTGAGAAACAAAAACGAACAAAGCATGCCATCAAAAATAAATTCCGCACAGAATACAAGTCTGAAAAACAGACATAACAAATTAGGCAGACTTTAAAAAGAAGCACTATGACCCAGATAAGCATAATCAGAAAGGAGGAAAAAGAACTTTTTGGAATAGGAAAATACCGTTTGAGCACAGATTGAGAGTCAACAGTTTTCGGCGGAGGCACGCTCTGCTTGGACGACGGCCCTCCAGTAGCGGACATTCCGGTGTTTGCTTGATACCCATTAACAGTTGCCATATTGCTTCGTTACCCCTTTTTCAGTTTCAGAAATAGAAAGGTGGTATACTGAAAGAGAAGTTCCCAAGAAAACTGAGGAGAAGAAGAGATAACAGAGGGTGCAGAGTGCAGAGTTGTCCTTCTTTGTCTCTTCTTCTTAGGTTTTTAGAGAGAAGGAGTGAGAGGGGGAGAGAGAGAGACAGAGATGATAGTTTGGTTAATGATGGGGGTTTAGGCGTTTTTATAAGAAAGGCGAACGTTTTCGAACGTTGCAACTGACTCATATTGTCTGCTTTGCCATTTAGTCTCCAACGGCTAGTTTTATGGCTTACGGTTTTGAAATCAGGCCCATGGCAATTAAAGAATAAAGATAAGTAGAGTTTAAATGAGATGCATATTATAATTAGACTAGTGAACTAGCTTGTGAAGTTTACCATTATATATTGTACCAAAGCTTCGATAAATACGATCGTATACTTACAATTTATCAAGTTTCAAAGTCTTTCTGTTTTCATTATCTACGACAACAATCACATCGTATGAATCTTAACGAAATGCAAAGTTTGAGTCTATTTTCATTATCTCTCCTTAAATTAAGGAAATAATGTTATAGTATTGATTCAATAAGAAAATTTTCGTATTAAAACTTAAAAGTTTCATTTACCAAATTCTATTTCAACAAATTGGAACGATTTCGACTTGAAACCTTACCAAGATGCATACGAGCACTTGTCTTTTTGACCCTTCTCAATAAACAATCATTAATTCAAAGTTTTTCTGTTAAGAGTACAATTTTTAATTTTTATGCATCATTTAAAAAAAAGGCTCAACTGCTTGATACTTTGAAAACATTTAGATGTTGCAAAAAAAAAAAAATTGTTCTTATTGCAAACTCATAATTTTAATTAACCGGCGCTATAAAATCTTTTCCCTTTCAAAAATTTGTTAAATATAAATCTAAAGCTATAAGAGAAAATATAATTCAATTATGTCAAAAATTTTTCTTTTTAACAATTTATCAAATATATATCTTATAATATATACTTGTATATTTCATTGCAACACTATTAATGATAACTTAAATGAACTTGGTCATTATGTTCAAAACATTTTTAGGGAGCCTTACAAAATTTTACAATATTTAATTGTGTTTTTATGTTTTAGTATTTTTCATAAAAAATTATAAGAAATATTTTCATAATATATTTTTCAAATTATATTTATGGTGAATTAGATTATTCTTAAAATATGTATACATTTTAAGGTTAAAACTCTAAGTATTAAACTCAGTGCAATCAAGTTATGTCATTTAATATAATACGTAGAGCATACATTTTTTATTAGTCATGATATCTAATATTACAACATGGAAATTAATATTTTAGTATACTACAAGATATTTGAAATACTTACCCTTCTCCTTTATGGACTTTTGAACATAACTAAATTTTGATATATTTAATATTCCAACCATCACCGTTTATGAATAAAAATAAAATGTTTAATCCTCATCTTCTCAAACCTAAAATTCATACAAGAAGTAGAATTTAATTAGTATTGGAAAGTGATCATTTATAATTGTATATACATGAACAACTTTTGAATGAAAAATATATGAATCTAACTTTTAAAACAAAGTAATCTATCTAAAGACATTTGTACCTAATCAAATATTTTATATCTCTTGTTGCTCCACGTGAAAAGATAGCCTGAAAAACTAATTTGAACATGCCATAATACTTTACAAATTGCTAAAATTCTTCACTTTATTCTCATTTGAGCAATATCACCTCTTTTTTTTTAAAAAAAAATTAAGTAAAATATTACCAACAACAAATGGTAAACAACTTTTGTACTTAATTTAGACACTCAAATTGCCATAAGAACCAATGAAATATCAATTAGTTCCATTCAAAATATTAACATTAAGTTCATTCTTTTAAAAAAATTCTTAAGTCACCCCTTTGTTATGTAATATCCATAAATAACATCTTAAAAATTAATCCTTTTATTTTTTTTTCTAATTTCATATTATTCAATTTAGTTTTATAGGAAAAACACAAGTTCAAGATTTTCTACAAATCTAAGAAAGATTATGAATTATAACATAATTTTTAATTTATAAGCAAGTCCAACATAATACTCACAACCATAGACATAGTTAGACTTCTATCTTGCTTTTTTGTTCTATAATTAGAAGAATTATGACTACTCACCTTATTGTCACCAATTTTTAGGATATCCTTCACCTTAAATTTGTGCTTTTTATTAGAAAATATAAATATTCACCAAAGCTAATTCATTTTTCTCTATTCTTATAAAAAAATAGTAGAAGAAATAGAAGTACTTCTACCAAAATTTCTCTTACTCATAGTACATTTTATCCCTTTTATGAGTTGCTATTAAGTTTTGTTGAAGATAAACAGTGTCAATGTTTTAGTGCTAAACATTAAGGAGGGCCAAAACATCCTTGTTCGCTTAGTCTATTTAAAGCACCTATTTATAACCTTACGTACCTTACGTAAATAGTCTTTTACCATTCTTACTATATATTTTCAAGATAGTTTCTTCCTATGCCATACTCCAATTAGAAAATGAAACTTGTCCTATTATCAAAACATAATAAGTAATATCAATAAGACTTTTATCCTTTACAACTAACTCCAACAACCGCTTAGAACTAAGTAGCTTACACCTACTTTCCAACTACTACCTCCCTTTTCTTCAAAAAATGCTACACAGTTTAATAAACAATGACATTTGAGCATCTCCATAGTAGTATTAAAATCATGTAATAATCGATTAATTATAACCCCGAACTCTCGAAGAGAAGAAGAAAAACATATAATTTTTATGCTTATGCATTACTACACAAGAAGAAAAAAGCATGCTTTATTGTCACGTGATGGTTGGTGATCTCCTATATTTCAAATTTACACAAGTTTTACCTTCTTCATCCAAATTAAGAGAGCACCATTTCTTCAAAGGTTTATTAATATCTAGGACAAAAGAGCAATTTAGACCCTAGAGTTTACACCAATTGGACCCTAACATTTTGAAGCATTTAAGTTGAATCATAATGTTTGCAAAAACTTCAAATCAGACCCTGATTGGCCAAAAACTGACAACGTTTGGCCTCCGTCAATTAAATGTCATGTGGAAAATTTGTCCAATGTGTATTTTTTTAAAAAAAAATTGTAAAAAAGGGACTCATATTAATGATATGGATTTTTTTCTTTATTTTAAACATAAATAGGTCCCACTTTTATTTAAACGTATCGCATAGAAGTGGACTTTTAAATGGAAGTGGGTCCCACATCTGTTTAAAAATAAGTCATGGAAGCTTGAGTTTAAATGGAAGTGGGACCCATTTCCATTTTCCCCAATATGCACCATTTTGACTTAACAAGTACCGTTTTGAAGTAGTGAACAACAATTTGCACCATTCTTCGTTCTTCCTCAATCCCTAATTCTCTTCTTGCTCTTCAGACAATTTCAGTTTAGTCTGCTTCAATCCACCTAATTATGCTTTAGACGATTTCATACGTGCTTAAATCTCTAATTATTTCTTCTTCTCCCAGATATTGTTTCTAATCTTAGAAGCAACTCGCATGCTCTTCAGATTTCTAGGAAACAAGAAGTCGACAATTCATCATAGTAGGTCCATTGTTGTCTTGTTTTTATGTTTTTATAGATATGGTTCCCAAATCTGCTTGTTTGTACTTCTTTATTTATGATTATATATTGTGGTCCCATATACGTAGATTTATGAATACTAGATGCTAGTAGTCAATGTGTTGGTAACAAAGTTGTCCAAATTAAAAAAGATGATACTTGGCATTGAAGTTATAAGATGCTCTTTTTTGGGGACACATGATCTTGTTTAAACTTGTTGGGACCGATCTCGAAACCGGACCCCAACCGAAACAAACGGAAAACGAAAAGCGAAACGAACCAACCGAACGAATCGGAAGTCATAAAGCGGAACACGAAGCGAAGGCGGAATTCGAAGTAACGGATTTCGAAGCGAAACGAATCGGAAGCAAAATCGAAAACGAAGCAACTTACCAACATCCTAAGCGAAAGAATCGAATCGAAACGGATCGAAAGCGAATGCTTAGACGAGCTGAACAAATGTCTGACATCTGAGAACAAAATGAAAGCAAACGAAACTAACGTGTTGCGTTGAAAACCGTAAGACTAAATCAATCCGAAATTTCGGTATATCTTTTTTTTTCTTCCTTTTCATATTATTCATTTCTTTTTCGCTTTATTCAATCTATACCAAGCAAAACATATCCATATAATTTCCCTTTTGGAAATTCAACCTCAAGAAAATCTCAAATCATAAAAATTCTTCTTATACATTCATACATATCCCAAAAATCATCTATTAACCAAAAACTTATTCTTATTCTAATTCTTTCTTCAATCAATATTTACCAAAAATAGGCAGCATAACGGCTGCCTTTCATAAAACCCAAAAATCCTGCAAAGGATTTTAAACGCACTTCTATATTCCAAAATACAACACATAATTCCTCGGACCTCCCGTCCGGAATCTAAAACAAAATCATATAATATTCATATACTATCCTAATTCGTATCTCATAATCATACATCAATTTATAACTTAGATTCAATACACAAAACCATACTTCATACACATTATCAATTACATGCTTAAGAACATTAATGGCTTTCCAAGCCATGTACAAATCCAATACTAAATCAAATTTTACATAAAATACTAACTAAGCAAAAATCGAACATAAGCCTTGACTTTCTTTCATCCGATCTCCTGCTCGAATACCTGGAGATGGGGATGAAAGGGGGTGAGCTAGACAGCTCGT
>JAOTAX010000196.1:17528719-17564155 GCA_025629825.1 Erythroxylum guanchezii | reverse complement strand
ATAATTGTCTTCATGAACTAAAAGAAGAAAAATTCGGATGAAAACATAGCATAAAACGAAGATTTAAAGCAAATAAAGGATACACGACCATGTCGATAGCTATGTAAGTCTCTCAGCCTGTGTAGATTTGCAATTATTAAAATTTTGGAGTATATAAGATCTAGTATACGCCCGTATATCAGATTGTATATCTCCCAAAAACCTTAAAAATTATTATAAAATGAAGTGAGAGGAGACAAAATAGAAGAGCAAACTTACAGAGGCGATTACAGATATAAAGATCGTTCAGAAAGGGCGATATTGATCCAGAGATGTAGAAAACATGAAGAAATCGTCGATAGATCCAGTAGATTACAACATTAAACCTCTACCTTGTACGAACATTTGATAAAAAAGAAAGGAAATTTAGAATTATGAACTCTTTGTTTTTTATTCGTTTTTCTACTTGTTTATGTTTGATTTTAACGCAAATTAGAAAACCCTAGCACTTCTAATTCAACTTGTTTGAATTGATTAAGCAATTTTAGAAGATAAGGATGACCTACCTCAAACTTTCGTGTGAACATCTGCGAGAAGTACTAAAATTAGAGTTAACTGGTGTTTTCTAAATTCTAGTGTTAGAAGACTGGGAGGCGTTTAGGAGACCATAAAGAGCGGAAAAAGGGGAGTATTTGGTCGCTCTCGCTACTCTTTATTCATTTCATTTGAATTTGAAATTTATCTACTCGAGTAATGAAAATATCTAATAATTTAATTAACTAAAATTGTATCATTGATGCAATTGAATGTATGGTAATTAATACATATTGCTCTGTTTAAGATACCCTCGAACATTTCATATAAAATGTAAGATAACTCGTACTTTTATTTTTAACACTAATTTACACTCATATTTGATATTTTAGGCTTTTATTGCATATTTGGTATTTAATTCGATCCAAGTGCATTTATAGATTATAATTGTCTTCATGAACTAAAAGAAGAAAAATTCGAATGAAAACGTAGCATAAAACGAAGATTTAAAACAAATAAAAGATACACGACCATGTCTATAGCCATGTAAGTCTCTCAGCTTGTGTAGATTTGCAATTATTGGGATTTTGGAGTATACAAGATCTAGTATACGCCTGTATATCAGATTGTATATCTCTCAAAAAGCTTAAAAATTACTATAAAATGAAGTGAGAGGAGGCAAAATAGAAGAGCAGACTTACAGAGGTAATTATAGACATAGAGATCGTTCAGAAGGGGCAATATTGATCTAAAGATGTAGAAAACATGAAGAAATCGTCAACAAACCTATTAGATTACAACATTAAACCTCTACCTTGTAAGAACATTTGATAAAAAAGAAAGGAAATTTAGAATTATGAACTCTTTGCTTTTTATTCATTTTTCTTCTTGTTTATGTTTGATTTTGTTTTCTATCATGTGTAACTAAACTTCTTGTTAGTATCTAGGTGTGATGAACCCTAGTTTGTGCTATAATATGTTTTAACTCTTTTATTTAATGAAATTGTTTTTCATAACATAGAGATTGAGAAATCTTGTATATGAATAGATCTATCGTAATTTAAAGGAGTTGATTGCAAACCTAGAGATAAGTCAACATAAATTCTCTAGATTAGAGTCAAACCTAATAGTGGAATTCACGAATCAATAAACCAATCTTGGAAACTTTAACTAGAGTAATTTGATTGCTAAAACCTAATATTAGTTGTTAGTGATCTTAAGTGAGTTATTAGCATACGATAAGATTTTTCACGGTCTAATGGTCAATGAAACAATTGGATAATAAAAGGTTTATTTTCTAATGGTTTTAGGAGAGATTATTACCTAGGCACTAATTCATGATATTGATTACTTTCTAAGTGATTTTTTTTGTCATCTACTCATTATTTTTTCTTGTTTGTTTTAATTGTTTAAGTTTTATTTTCTTTATTAAAACAAAACTTAAATTTGTAGATTAGATAATAAGATAGTATTCATTATCTTCATGAGATTCGATATGTACTTATCTATACTAGCTATAGCTATATAATGCACTTGCAGTTAATTCAATTATTGGCCCTAAATTTGGGTCAATAAAATTTTTGGCATCGCTATGGGAGACATTGATATTAAGAAAACATTAATTTTATTATTCTAGTCATTATTTTATTTTATTTTATTCTTTTTTTATTTTACTAATTTTATTTGTTTAAGTTGTTTAGTTTTGTTTCTTTATTTTCATAATTAGACTCCCGATCAGACCCAGAGCACATTTGAGAGCCTAATAGATGTAAATCTAGAGATTGAAAGAATAGCG
The DNA here is from genome assembly GCA_025629825.1 of Erythroxylum guanchezii. NCBI lineage: Eukaryota > Viridiplantae > Streptophyta > Magnoliopsida > Malpighiales > Erythroxylaceae > Erythroxylum > Erythroxylum guanchezii. The sequence goes on along the minus strand of JAOTAX010000196.1, from coordinate 17,561,847 downwards.
CGAAAGAATCTTCACAGGACACAATTGCGTGAGTTTGAATTAGACCGTTGAATATAGGACTTGGAAGGTCAAGTAGACATGGATGAATTGTACAATATAGCAGACCAACCACAAACCATGTTCAACTGCGCTAGGCCAAACTTAACTAATGTGGAACCCAGTATTGCGAGAATAATTGTCCTAGCGACCAACTTCGAGGTCAAGCTGAGCATCATCCAATTAGTGCAACAATCAGTCCTGTTCAATGGACTCCAGGACAAAGATCCTAACACGGACATCTCTAACCTTCTAAAGATCTGCTATACTTCTAAAATAAATGGAACTAATGATGATGCCATCAGGCTGCCCATTCTCTCTAAGAGGAAAGGTTAAGCAATAGTTGAGTTCCATGTCACGTTCTTCACTAACTGCATGAAGCAAGTGACGAAAAGTTTTTGTTGAAATACTTCCCACCTGCTAAAACTACAAAACTGAGGAACGATATCTCCTCATACCCCTAAACTGAGGGAGAATCTTTATATAACACATAGTAGAGATTTAAGGAAATACTCAGACGATGCCCACATCATAGATTACCCTTGTGGATGCAAATCCAAACCTTTTACAATGGGTTGAGTCCAACCACAAGACAGTTTATTAATGCAGAAACTGGAGAGACACTAAACAACAAAACACCTAAAGTGGCCCAAAGATTTAATTAAAGATACGATCATGAACAACACCAATGCGGCTTATTCCCTTCAACCATACTAGTCATTACAACTTACCAAGCTTTACATGTTTACTTTTCCCTGTGTGCTTATTTCCCACCTTTAATTCTAAACGAAGCCATCACCTCCAACTAACCTTCTGTATTTGTTTCCACCGTCAATCGTCCCACACATGTAACCCAAAATCGTTGCAAATTGTTACTGTAGGTAATTTGAGAATTTTCACTCTTTTTAAGGTTAAGTTTTCTTCAAATAACCTAATGAAATTACATTTAAGGCAATAGAAAACAACATTAAACACTGGGCATAGATTAACATGTATATATATTTATATATATACGCTGCAATTCAAAAAAAGACAACAGAAGATTTCTAAGTAGCCGGTACAAAATGCCATTCCAATTCATGAACTCTTCAAGGCTGACAAAGCTTCTTTTGTTGTAGCTGAAATGACGGCGTCTGAAGCATTTGGTAAATAGTAATATTTCCCTGCGGGGAGAAAGGGTGGTTTCTTATGGTGTTTGCAGGTATTAGTACTAAGATTTATTATGCATGGTGAGTTTCCTGAAAAATCACAAACCTTGAGCAACTCTTGCAATCTCCTTAGCAAAACCTGTAGAAACGAACTTATTTTCCGTGTCAATGACCAGGAGAGACATGCCTGCCTTGTAAATTTTCCCAGCCACTTCAAGAATCTCGTCCTGTCAAATGCAAAAATTAAAGAGTTATGCAAGTGTAAGAATTGTAAGACTATTCAATTCCACTTCACCAACTTCCATACTGGCTTTGTAAGAAAATGTAAGCAAAATACAGGCTTAAGATCTTGAAATAACTTCTACACGAGCTATACCAGTGGTTGGAATGTACCTTCAATTCCTGTGCAGAAGGTCTTGGAGCATCAGCAGTACTTGTTCCAGGATCAGTTGACCTCTTCAGTGGTATATTGGCTCTACCATCAGTAATTGCCACAATCATTATACGTCCAACGTCACCACTCTTTTCAGCATTAAGTCCAACTCTGACAGCCTAAACAGATATGAACAGATAGCACTGAGAAATTGAAAAGAACCCAAACATTGAATATTTTAAAAGAATTGATATATAACAGACACAAGTACCAAGATACAATCTATTTTCTGAGAACAAAGGAAATTAGCATTAGCAAGCATGAGCTGTATGATAGAACCATTTGATGGATTAGGGTAACCATTCTATCTATAGGCAGCAAGTGATCAGATGAGGAGCAATTGGAACGTAGTTTAAAATTTTCCATTTTGTGTCCTGGTCAGCTTACTTACCTATGTTGGGGGCCTTTGCTTACAGCCTGTACTAATGTGGATTAACATTATGGTGATGTATAAGCACATATGCCTAGTTTTATACCAAAGATCAAACAGCTTTCGATATTAAGGAATAATCAACATGAAAGAACTTTTAGCCATAGCACAAGCAGATGAGGGGCATCAAGTGGCTCTACTCACAGTTGTTAGACCATGAGCTAAGGGAGAACCTCCACCACAAGGTAGTCTTTCAAGACGTTTTCTTGCCATTGCAATTGATCTTGAAGGAGGTAAAAGGACTTCTGCAGCATCTCCACGGAAAGGAATAATAGCAACCTTCATGGCATAATAGTGAAAGAAAATTGAAATTTAAAAATTGTATAAAAATATGCAAACACAAATATCGTGTTCGTGCTATATATTACAGAAATCATGGAATTCACTGGCCACAGAGCCACAAGAAAAAAGAAGCTTTGAGAAAATCTCCCCTTGAAATCACAGTTTTGAGTACATTGCAGGATCCCAACCATCTATAGATTCTAAGGACAACAATAATAAGGATAAAACCATAGCACATTAGTAATCAGAAAAAACCCTAAACTGGTTTTAAATTGTCTATAATGCAGGGAATTCACAGAAAAAGGTGTAAAATCTCTAGAACTTGATCAAAAATATTGAACTATGAATTTATTTTTAAGGAAATTGGATTATACGGGTATAATGAAGACGTGTTAGAATTAATTTAAACAATGTTATAAGGGCCTGCTATACCACAAGAAATAAATTTATAATAAAAAGAATTAGGTGTAAGTCATAAGATTTTGGCAATTTCTCGTAAGATTTTGGCAATTTCTCGTGTGGTTAATTTATTTTCAAAGTTACCTGGTCTCTGCTTGTATAACTCTCCGCTAGTAACTTAAGCGCAGCACCTTTTGCATTTTGCATCCTATTTAATGCCATGCTCCCACTTGCATCAACCACAAATATTACCTGTCAAATATACATATTTGTAAGCACAATTGTAATCAGTAACTTCACTTAAGCATTTCCTTAATGCTGTTTCTCTCTGTCTCTCAACCTAGAAGCATTATGCTATCTGCAACCAATTTAGAAAATTCCAGCTCGTTCTTTTAATCCTTCAGCACCGTATTTGTTCATGTTTGAAGAAAGTCATAAGCAACTCCTGAAATCTTCTTTTATTTTCAAGGAAACTAAGGCCAATTCACAACCTATTAAAAATAAATTCCAAGAGTATTTTACTGTACTTGCCAGTGTCATGAGATATCACCAATAGCAGTGCTCAATTTACAATCAAAGCAGGCATGCATCAATTATTACCAGTGCTCCAGCTTTTCTGGCCATTCTTTTTGCGCGCATGTCAGTTTTCTCGACAAAGACTTTCCTAGTCTTTAGGATGTCCTTCTCTCTACGTAATTTCTGGTATGGAGCGGCTGCCCTAAGGGTTGCATCAACAGCTAGCCTCTTTACAGGACCCTGAAAGGATCGTTAGTTGATAAGTATAATAAACAAAAATCAAAACAATAGAAGGTTTGGAAGACCTAACGAAAGGAAGACTACCATGATTTGGCAGCAAAACGGTACATTCCATCCCTGAACTTTGGGGTTGTTTCTAGTTTGGTCCTTGTTGAATATGTGACTTAATCGTAATTAAATACGTGATTTAATTGCAATCAATAAGGACAAAATAGGGTGATTTAGTTTCCTAGAGTAGGTCCTGTATAATTGTCAATTAACCTTTGTTTTTAGGGATTCTGTCCTTATTTAGATGGCTGTATAGCTATAGATTTGTACATATTGTACCCTAAAAAGATATACAATAGAGAATTTTTACAATTCACGTTCATAAGGTATCAAAGCAAAAAGTCATTCCTAGTAACCCTAGCTGCCAATAATTCTGCAGAAAAGCCTAAACACTAGCCGCCTACCCGAACCAGTCTACCTTTTTCTACCTATTCTGCCTCTCAATCATTATGTCTGTCGAATTATGTTGTCTTATTTGGAAAGATTGTATAGTTGTAGAAATCGTATAATTCCCTGATTTCTAGGGATTAGAGTAAGATACAGATTTCCCTATTTATTAGGGAGTGTATATAAAAATTAAGGCTGTAACCTAATTTATATAACAAAGAAATTCATTCTTCTCTTATAATATTCGACAATGTCTGACGTTTCTGAGACAAACATCATTCTTGAACTGCCTATAACACCTTTGCTGGCCGACAAACATCCGCTATTACTACTCAGGCTCCTACTTCGGATTCCCACTCCATTCATATCACCACTATCAAACTGAAAGGAGAGAATTATCTGTACTGATCTCAATCTGTGCTTAAGTATATCAATGGTGCAGGCAAAATTGGCTACTTGACAGGAAACAAGAGGAACTTGAAAAATAAGATCCAACTTATCCAACATGGGACGTGGAGAACTCGATGGTGATGACATGGTTGGTGAACTTAGTATTTGTGTTATCACACAACAAAGGAGCTTGGGACAATAACCAAATGTACTTGGACTTGAAAAATATATCTATCCAAGTATATGCGTTAACCTTGAAGCTTGGTGAAATCCGTCAAGGTGAAGCTAGCATCACTAAGTGTTTTAATTCTTTGAAACTACTAAGATGTTGATGTTGTTGTTTAATTATGAGTAGAAATCCTTGGAAGATTGTAATTATTATAGGAAAGGCGTAAAGGATAACCATACTTTTTAATTTCTTATTGGTCTAAATATAGAGTTTGATGAAGTTAGAGGCAAGATTACTGATCACTTGGAGAAGTCTTCTCTCAAATCCGACATGAGGAGAGTCTTCGTCCTGTCATGCTCAACTCAGCCTTGTATGGCAAGATGAGTGTTGGACGAAACACTGTTAAGAAACTTAATGACAACTCGTGTTTGATATGATTATTGTGATAAGTTTCATCACACACATGATACCTGCTTAAGCTTAACAGAAAACTAGTAAATTGGAAGGGCTCTCATAAAGGTTGGTTCAATCAATCCTACTACACATGAGGCAAGCTTAGTACCTCTCAATAAGGAGCATATTACTAAAAATTCAACTCAGGTTTATTGAGTACTCCTGAGGCTTTCATTGTTCAAGCAGGATGTATTTCAAAGGCACTATCTTGTCATTCACCTAACTATTCTAATCTTCGGATCATAAATTCGGGAGCCTTTGATCATATGACAAGCTCTTCTAATTTATTGCGTACTTATTACTCAAATTATGATCATGATAAAGGTCCTGTTTGGCAATCAGCGGATTGCATTAGCTATTAGCTAATTTTATTAGCGATTAGCTAACAACATATTAATATAGCTAATTAATGAGTTTAATATGAAATTAGGCTTCTAAAAAGGATATTGATTTAATTTCTAATTTAAGTAAACATAATTTTTTGTTATTTTAATTTTAATTTTTTAAATTTAAAAATTAAAACTATATTTTTTAATATATTAAATTAAAATAAAATTATTTTGAAAAACCGTTTATATTAATCTATTAAAATTTAAACTTAGATAAAAAAATAATTAATTTAAATTTGGCTTATTAATTTTATATTAAATTGAATTGAATTGAAGACAATATACAAGTGATAATAATATTATATACTAAATATTGATATAAAAAGGGACCTAAATATCAGGTCTATAAAAAATGATTAATGTAATATAATTAGATATAACAAATTTAAATTTAAAATTGATATTAGATATTTTAAAATTTTAATTTAATAATTAAAATTTTAAATTTTGTATAAATTGAGTCAAATTTATATTTATATCTATATCTTTATCTCTATCTCGATCTTGATCTCTCTCTCTATCTCTTTGCGTAATTTGTAATAACTTTTGGATATAATAATCTTTTAGTCCCTTAAAAAGTAAACGCTCCTCATAGTAACGTTTTCAGAATCAGCAAATTGGGTTCAATCCATCAATCCAATCAACTAATTACCAAACATAATTATCAGCAGTTTGATATGGTCAAATAAATAAAACCTTTCAATCCGCCAAAAAATGGCTGATAAGCAATTTACTAAACAAGGCCAAAATTTGTATAACATATGGATTTATGGCCAAAAGAAAATTTACTAAATCTATTGAAAACCATTTCTCTAAAAAATATGCTACACATTCCTAAATTTACTCGTAACTTATTATCGATTAGTATATTATCTAGGGACTCAATTAATCATGTTATCTTTTCTAAATCCCATTGTATTTTTCAAGAACTTAGCTCGAGGAATATAATTCGTAAAGCTAAGTTGATAGATGACCTCTACTTTTTTTAAGATAAAAGTTTCAAGAATAAAGGAGTTCAAAGTTTAAGTAGTATCAGTTCAACTCAGTTAAGAATCGGGTTATGCTTTGGCATTATAGACTAGGCATCATAGTTTTCCTAATATCATTTCTTGATTTATTTAAAAGCTTGGATTGCTCTAAATTACATTCCAATAACTGCATTCTATCCAAAAGCCATAAAACTATTTACCATCAAAAAATATATTACCCCTCAAGGCCATTTTATTTAATACATAGTGATGTTTGGGGTCCTTGAAGAATCAAGATAACTATAACCAATTAAGTTGGGTTTACTTAATTTCCAAAAAATCTGATGATGGAAAACCTTTTAAAACCTTTTATTCAATGATTGAAGGTCTACTACGATCCATTTCAATTGCTCACAACCCAATTTTACATGATAGAATAAATATTTTATAAAAAAAATTGAAAGTAAGTTGCTCATTGTTCCTTATATACCAATTATAGACCAAATAACCGATATACTTACCATAGGGCGACACAAGCGGCAATTTGAACTTTTAGTCAACAAGCTAGCTATGGAAGACATTTTCAAACCAGCTTGAGGGGTATGTTGAATATGTGATTTAATTGTAATCAATTAAGCCATAATTAGGGTGATTTAATTTTGTAGAGTAGCTCCTATATAGTTGTCAATTAACATTTATTTTCTAAGATTCTTTCCTTAGGTGGTTATATAGCTATAAATTTGTACATTTCGTACTCTTACAAAGATATACAACATAATTCTTACAATTCATGTTCATAGTCCTTGTACGTTCATCTTATCCAGTTTGCTCATTCTAATTAACTATAATACTAAAAACTCAACCTCAGGCATGGTCATTCCAGCCAAATCTCAAAAAAAAAAACTAAAAACTAAAAGTCACATGCTGTGTATTTCTCTACCTTCTAGATTATTCTCTCTTCTTTACTATGTTAATTTTTTTCTTTAACAAAAAATAATCAAAACAGTTCCCATGTGACTGATACGGAGAAAGAACAATCAAAACTCAACACAAGTTGATGCATCATACAATCCAATAAGATTTCAAGAAGAAAAAAAAAAGGCAGGTTCAAAAGAATCTTTCTTACTGTTTAGAAGGAAAAGAAAAAAAATGTGGCACTAACCTTTGGCAGCATAGGTTTAACATACCGACCTCTATCCTCAGAAAATATGACATTCTTTGCTCTACCAGCCTTCCCTCGGCGCCTTTGTGTTTGTTGTACAAAGAATAGAAGTTTTTCATCCACCAAACCTCCTTCCGCATCAAAAATAAATTCTTCAGGTATTTGTTCCTGTTGTTGTTCATTCTCTCCATCATTTTCATCCTAGTTACAGCATAGAACATTGGCATTTTGGTGAAAATGATAAAAGGTGAATCATAAATAAAAGAGTTGATGTTATGATCAAGAACAGGTGACAAATCCTATAAAAGCAATACTTAAAAATAGATTGAATATTTGGTACAATAAGCAAGAAAAAATAAGTAGGACAACATAAAAAACCTCTTGATCTTCCTCCTCATTTTGCTCGTCACCAGAATCCTGGTTTTGAGGGGGTGGTGGAGGTGGAGGCTGCTGGTTTTGTTGTTCAGGTGGGTTTTCATTTGTAATTGAACGAGGAAGAATGACCAGTTCAACCTGTTTAAGGGATTATATCAGAAAAGGACTTCGACAAAAACTTCTTAGTGCCCATAGTAAACAAGTTATCTCAGAAGATTCTCCCTAATGTTTCCGTCCTTCCCTCTGAAAATGTATACAGATATGTGTAAGTGTGGGCGCTTTATGTGCACATACATCTGTATGCTTTGTCCAAAGTATTATATTGATATTAATAACATATGTATTGCTTTTTCTTCTTCCCATCATTGCCTCCACATGAATCTAAATTGGTTAATAAACTTGCAGTAACAGAAAAAGTAATTTACAGCTTTTTTCAAGTCATCCACGCTAACTTTTTCGCGTCCTTCAACAGCAGCCAAACATTTTGTTACACGGGTAGCATAGAGCTCAGCTCTGTGTCCCTGTTATTCAGAGTCAGCAGTTGGTGGTTCTGCAATGTCAAATCCATGATGACAAGAAAAGATGCAAAGCAACTAGTAGTACACAAGCCTCCCTACCACCTTCAATTCCAAAAGACCTTCTCATACCAGAAATTGAGATATTTGACAACTATCGAATCTAATTAACTGAAACCATAACCAAGAATTTGTTATACCAAAGACTAGGTAAACATAAAACTGCCAGTAATATATAAGTATTAATCCAGTATTTCAACCTCTATATTGGTTTCTCATTAGATTACACTTGATAGTTGATGACAACAAAATCATAAAGCTGCCTCGCCTGTCAAAATCAGATCCTAAAATTGTTTTCATTCATTTGCAATGAAAAAGGGATAGGTTAGATGGAAATATGTTATCGTTTTTTATTTCCGTTTTACCCATCAACTTCCCTATAAAGTTAACAGCTTCTGAAAAGCATTAACAGATCAAGTAAGACCAATAAATACATCACCTGACAACCACCTCGAATGGCTTCCATTACTAAGTACTTTAATTGCTCCTTACTGATTGTAACATCCTTCAAGTATTCTCTTGCTAAAATGATCTGCACTTAGAACATATTTATACAAGAACACATGAGTATTTAGTGCACAATGTAAGTGATTTCATCTAACATGACAAAGGCAAAGGCAAACAATTATCATGAGGTCCAAAGAGGATAAAGGGAGTAGTGCACATACGAGTGAACCAGGGTGAATGAATGCGATTTTTGTGAGATATATGCATGCAATAGGCAAATAGTGGTTTTGGATGCACTAAAATGCATCAATGACCTGGCTCTCCTTGCCCAATAAAATTACCTGAGTCTTTGCAAACTCTGTCTCTTCCTCGACCATCTTAAAAACTTCAGTACTGCATTCCTGAAATTGTGTTGCAATTCTAACAGCTGCAACACGATCTTCAAAATTCATTGGAAGATCTGCGCTGCAAAGCAACTGTCATTGTTCTAATGGGAACAGAATGTTAAAGACAATGAAGGTGTTCCAAAAAGAAATTGCAGACCCATACCTCAAATTAATTGCAATACGATCTAATAGATGTTCACGAACAGCACCCTCTTCTGGGTTATAAGTAGCAATTAGAAGGGGCTTGCAGGGGTGCTTAAAGCTAATTCCCTCTCGCTCAACTATATTAACTCCTTCAGTCAACACATTCAGAAGTAAATTGCTGACACCCTCATCCAAGAGATTAATTTCATCTACATATAGTACACCTCTATGAGCTTCAGCTAGAAGCCCAGGCTGGAAGACAGTTGTTCCGGTTTTCACAGACTCCTCCACATCAACAGATCCAATAAGTCTGTCCTCAGTGACTCCTAGTGGAATCTGAAACAGGAATTTTTGAGAGTAGTTAGTGATGCAACAACAATGTTCTCAATAACAACACTTCTTTCGTTCAGCGCACCTGAACAAAGGGAGATCTGATAACTTGAGTCTTCATATTACCATCAGAATGGTACTCCAATCGTGCAGCTAAACCGTCCTCCCATCTTAAAAAGCATTTCCAAACAAGTCATGTTATGAAAAATAGAGAATACAAATAATGTTCAGCTTTTTTTTTTCAGCAAATCTTTCGGACCTTGTAATATAGTAAGGAGAAAAGTATTCCGTATGTACTTTTATTCAGTATAGTCCTCTATTTATATACAAGATGAGATCAACAATCAATCCCTACAATCAAGTTAATTTTAACATTCAATCTTTATAAACATATACATAGAATAATTCTTAACCTATAACAGTCAGTCCCTATAAATATGTACATAGAATAATTCCTAATCTATAACACTCTTCCCCAAGCTAGGCATAGATGTTAATGTTGAATATTGAAGATAATTTGTATTTCTTGTATTGTGTACATACGAGCAAGGGTTTATATACAAAATTCCTAGAACTATTTAGGAAGTAATCTAGCTATCAACTCTATGAAATCTCTCAATTATAGAAGAGATTATAGGTATAATGATAACAGTATCAATACAATATTAATGCTAATAATCTCTAGTCAACACTCCCCCTCAAGTTGGTGCATAGATATCGCACATGCCCAACTTGCAAACGAGGTTATGAAACTGTTTGTTGTAGAGTCCTTTGGTGAAGACATCTGCCAGTCGGTCAATTTCTATGTGTTTTGTTCTATCATGCTGAATAGGATTGTGAGCTATACTAATGGCAGCTTTGTTATCACAATAGAGAGATGAACTTCCTTCATCCGTCAATTGTAATTCTTTCATTAGCTTCTTTACCCACAATAGTTCACACACACCTTGAGCCATAGCTCTATATGCAGCTTCTGCACTGGATCTAGCAACTACATTATGTTTCTTGCTTCTCCAAGTGACTAGACTTCCTCTTATGAGCGTACAATAACCAGTGGTTGACCTCCTATCATCTGGAGATCCAGCCCAATCAGCATATGTAAATGCTTCTATCTTAACATGACCATTGTTAGTGAAAATAAGGCCTTTTCCTGGAGCAAACTTTAGATAGTGCAAAATGCGAAATACAGCTTGTAAGTGTGGTTCTCATGGTTCATGCATGTACTGACTTACCAAACTAACTGCAAATGCTATGTCTGGCCTAGTGTGAGAAAGATAAATGAGTCTCCCAACTAACCTCTGATATCTTCTCATGTCCACTGATGTACCCGTTCCTGCTTGCAGTTTGTGATTGCTTTCGATAGGAGATTCAGTTGGTTTACAACCCATCATATCGGTTTCTTCTAATAAGTCTAGGACATATTTTCTCTGGGAGATAAAGATTCCTCTTCTTGATCTAGCAACTTCAACTCTCAAGAAATATTGCAATTTTCGTAGGTCCTTAATTTCAAATTCTTGAGCAAGCATTTTCTTCAGCCTAGCCATCTCTTCTGTATCACTTCCAGTTACTATAATGTCATCAACATAAACAAGAAGAAGCGTGATCTTATCTTGGGAGTGCTTGATAAATAAGGTATGATCCGCATTACTCTGTTGATAACCAACAGAGATCATAGCTTGATTGAACTTTTCAAACCATGCTCGTGGTGATTGTTTCAGCCAATACAAGGCCTTTTTTAACCTACAAACTTTCCCTCGTGTCTTCTCATCTTCAAACCCTGGAGGAATCTCAATATACACCTCTTACTCCACATCCCCATGAAGAAATGCATTTTTAACAACGAACTACTATAAGTCCCAATCCAAGTTAGCTGCACACGAGAGTAAAATTTTGATTGTATTCATCTTAGCAACAGGAGCAAAGATTTCTTGATAGTCCACTCCATATGTTTGAGTAAAGCCTTTAGCCACCAATCTCGCCTTGTACCTCTTAATGGATCCATCTGACTTATGCTTCACTGTGAATACCCATTTGCAGCCAACCGTCCGTGTTTCTTCTACAGCAGTGACAAGTTCCCAAGTCTCATTTTTTGCCAGGGCCTTCATTTCTTCAATCATAGCTTCTTTCCATTGGACAATTTTCATTGCTTCTCTCTAATTCTGTGGAATAGACACAGAAGAAACAGACAAGATAAAGGCTCTATAGGCAGGAGAGAGGGAGTGATATGTAACAAAGTTAGAAATTGGCTGCTTGGTGCACTTCTAACACCTTTTCGAAGAGCAATCAGCTTATCTAAATCATCAGATAAATCACATTCTAGCTCACCAGTGTTTTCGAGGGAAGAGGACGGCATTGGCATAGACTACATGATGGCTTTTGCTGTCTTATCTCGCCTTGAGTATGTCTTTAAATCTGGTCTATCTAAGCATCAACTTCGATCCTCTTGAACAAAACTAGTTGTCTCCCCCTAAATTGTTCTTTCACCTTGGATCACATTATCTCTAGAGTCACGCAACACTTCGTCTTCAATCTCATTCTCCCCTTGAAGAGGAGTTGAGGATGTGATGAAATAGGACTCATATTCCAGAAAAGTGACATCCATACTTACAATTTATTTCTTAGACAGGGGGTGATAACACTTATATCCTTTTTGTGTGGGAGAATATCCAACAAACAAACATTTCAAACCTCTTGGCTCCAACTTGCCAACATTCCGAGCATGAACAAAGCAAACACACCCAAAGACTCTTGGAGGTACAGTATAAGAGTTTGTACCTTGTAATATTTCAACAGGCCTTTTAAAATCTAAAATTCGAAGTGGTATTCTGTTGATATGATAGGCAGCTGAAAGGATTGCATCACCCCAATATCCCTTTGGAAGATTCATTGTGAACATGAGTGATCGCACAACCTCCAGAATGTGTCTGTTCTACCTTTCCACAGCTCCGTTCTTTTCACTAGTATAGGCACAACTAGTTTGATGTACTATTCCATTAAAATCTAGATAAGCACAAAATTTGCCATCCATATACTCCATTCCATTATCTGACCGTAAGATCTTAACTCTAGCATCATGTTGAGTACAAATCATTTTGTGAAAAGATTGGAAGCATGAAAAAACTTCATTCTTGGTTTTCATCAAATAAACCCACGTCAATCGGGTGCAACAATCAATAAAGGTCACAAACCATCTATGGCCAGAAAGAGAGGGAGTTTGAGTAGGACCCCAAACATCGGAGTGAATGGTCATAAAAGGAACATAACTCTTATTATTTGATAAATGATAAGAACTTCTAGTGTGTTTAGCAAGTTCACATGCTTCACAAAACAAAGAATTAAAAGAAGTTCTTTTAAACAAGTTTGGATAAAGTTTTGCTAGAACAAAAAACGAGGGATGTCCTAACCGCCTATGCCACTGTAGAATTTCCTTATTAATCACATCATTTCCAAAAGACACTTGATGTGCAACTGTCGGGCGCTCTTCTTCCAAGACATATAAGCCATCCTGCAGTCTACCAGTTCCAATCCTCTGCCCTGTGTGAAGGTCCTGAAGAACACAATAGTTAGGAAAAAATTCAACTTTCCAATTAAGGTCCTTAGTGATAGAACTGACAGAGAGAAGATTAATAGAAAAATGGGGTACGTGAAGTACTGAGGATAGGGCAATATTGGGAGTACAATTAACAGAACCTGTACCAGATACGGAAATAAAAGACCCATATGCTATTCTAACCCATCTGCTATTCTAACCCATCTGCTATTCTAACATTATCCCTGTTGTTTCCATGAGAGTATGTTAAAAATTTCTTTTGAGAGCCTGTCATATGTTTGTTAGCTCCAGAGTCTACAATCCAAGGATTATCTTTAGAATTGTAGTACTCAATACCTGATTTGGCAAGGTTTGATGCACCAACTGTGGAAGCAAAGTCTGTTTTTGAGAGAAGCTATCTTAAGGCCTGAAGTTCCTCATTGGATAATCCCCCGGCTAACGATGTTTCAGACACTTCATTTCCATCAGCCAAGTGAGCTTGACTCCTTACCACTGAGCCACCTCATTTTCCACGACTCTAATTAGGCCTTCCATGTAATTTCTAGCAAATTTCTCGGGTATGTCTTGATTTTCCACAGTAATCACAGTGTAAGTGGTCCTTATTAGATGAGGTATTTGCAGATTTCGGTTTTCAGTAGAACTTGCTACTAATCCTGCTTTTTCAATGATAGGTGTATGTAGCATAACATTTCGGCTACTTTCTTCTTACTGTACTAGAGAATGTGCGATAGAATGTGCGAGCTGAACAGAAGGGAAAGGATCTTTTCCAAGTATTGTACCTCGTATATGATCATACTCTGGGTTAAGACCTACTAAAAAATCAAATACTCGAGCTTCGTCTATCATTCTTTGGAATCTAGCAGCGTCTTTTGAGCATTTTGCTTGAAAGTCCTGATAATAGTCTAACTCCTGCCACAACCCACATAACTCTGCAAAATATTGTGATACAGTCATATCTCCTTGCTTCATGTTGTTCAATTTATTACGAATATCAAAAATTTTGAGCTTTATTACCTATTTAAGAATAGGTCAAAGAAGCAGCTTTCCACATCTTTGCTGCTGTGTCAAGTAGTAAGTATGTCCGAGCAATCTTCGGATTCATTGAATTGATGAGCTAAGACATGACAAGAGAATTTTCGGACTCCCACTGGTTGTAATCAGAATTATTGACGTTGAGTCTCTTAGTATCATCATTAATATAACCTTGTAATCCTCTAGCTTTGATGAACAACAAACAGGATCTTGACCAAGCAAGATAATTAGTTCCATTAAGCTATGGGACTGATTTGAAGTGAAGGATTATCGGAACTCAACATAATTATCTTCTTTCCTTCCATCTTCTTTAGTGTTACTCAGGACAACCAACAAAAAATTGCCAATAGAGTAAATAGAAGCTGCTCAAACAAATGTGCTTCTGGTATATGGGCAGAAAAATTACCAGACGGACAAAAACACAAAATACACCGATGAGAGGCAAGGAAGCAAGGGTACGGGCAGAAGCTAAGGATATGTCTGACACCACCAGAGGAGAGGCAAGAGGCTGGCGACCCTGATGGAGAAAGAACGGAGACGAAATACTGGCTGGAGGGTGGCGCGTGGTGCTCACGCGCGGTGACGGCAAAGGGACTGCGGTGGCACGTGGTGGCTTGGCTGACGTCGAGTCTTTCACAGTGGAGTCGCCGGTCACAACTAAAGCAATCTAGGTGGGTGGTGAGAAGAAAAAATCACGTTGCTGTTCGGGCGAGTACACACTCACCCAGTGAAGAATAGCCGAAAGAAAAGAAAAAAGGAACAGTCCCTAAACCAGATAGGGCTTTGATACCATGTTGAATATTGAAGATAATTTTTATTTCTTGTATTGTGTACATAGGAGCAAGGGTTTATATACAAAATTCCTAGAATTATTTAGGAAGTAATCTAGCTATTAACTCTATGAAATCTCTCAATTATAAGAGAGATTATAGGTATAATGATAATAGTATCAATACAATTAATGCTAATAATCTCTAGTCAACAGTTAATTATGTACAATTGCTTACAAAATTAAACTTGAATCTCATTTAAAGCCGTCGTAAAAAGATCTAGTTGTTCTCTAGTCTTCACATGTCCTATAGAAATCTAGTTTTGTTGCACCTTTTCAAGAACAAAATGATAGTCTATTTCAATATGTTTAAATTTGATCATGAAACACAAGATTAGAAGTTATATAAAGAGCAGCTTGGTTATCACACCATAACTTTGTTGGCATTGAGATTTTGCGACCAATTTCACTCAAGAGTTGGTATATCCATATTATTTCAAACACAAATTGTGCTATCGCTCTATAATCTACTTCTACACTCAAGCGAGAAACAACATTCTATTTCTTATTTTTCCATAAGACTAGATTTCCTCCAATGAAAACATAATAAATTGCGGTGGAGTTCAATCAATCATGGATCTTGCCCAATCATTATCTGAGTAGCACTCTATACAAGTGTGACCATGATTTTTCTACATTATACCTCATCCGAGAGCTCACTTCAAGTAACACAACATCTGCTCTAAAGCGGCTCAGTGATGAACAGTTAGAGCAGGCATATATTGACTTATAATGCTAATAGAGTAAGCAATATCAAGATGAGTTATCATAAGATAATTCACTTTCCCAATCAATCCCTTATACTTCTTAGGATCTTCAAATAACTCTCCATCTTTTGTGAGTTGCAGATTAGGAATAGGAGCACCACATGGTTTAGCCCTTAATTTTTCAGTTTTGGACAATAAATCAAGCACACATTTTCTTTGAGATAAGAAGATAACTTTCTTATTCCTTGTCACCGGAGCTCCCAAGAAGTACATTAGTACCCCCAAATCCTTCATTTGAAACAAACTATGAAGAAATATTTTCATGGATGAAAT
The DNA here is from genome assembly GCA_025629825.1 of Erythroxylum guanchezii. Lineage (NCBI taxonomy): Eukaryota > Viridiplantae > Streptophyta > Magnoliopsida > Malpighiales > Erythroxylaceae > Erythroxylum > Erythroxylum guanchezii. The sequence goes on along the minus strand of JAOTAX010000196.1, from coordinate 17,545,689 downwards.
TCCCATGGTGTCATTATCAATGATGACAAACAATAATACTAAATGTCGAGTTTCTATAGAAACTTGCTTTTACTCGTTCAAAATCGTTCAACTGTTTGACTAAAATTTTCAAACTAAGCACAAGGACTTTGTTTCAAACCATAACAAGAACTTTGAAGGTAACACACTTTCCCATACTCTCCTTAAGTAACAAATGCAAGCGGTTGCTTCATATAAACTTTCTCCCATAAGTCTCTTGTGTCAAAAGGCATTTTTGATGTCCAACTAATGCAAGGGCTAGCCATAAGTAGCTACCATAGAAATAACAAACGAACAGATGTCAATTTAGCCACAAGAGAGCAAGTATCGAAAGAGTCGTAAGTCTGAGCATAGCCTTTAGCAACAAGGAGGGTTTAAGTGGAACTTTAACTGCAAATACCCACTTACATCCAATAGTCATCTTTCTTGTAGGTAAAGCTACTAAATTCCAAGCTCCATTAGCATCTAGATCATTCATCTCTTCCACCGTTGTCGCTCGCCATCTAGGATGAGATAAGGCCTCATGAACAATTTTGGGAAGAGATACAGTATCAAGAGAGGTAATAAAAGAATATGAAGAAGATGACAAATGGTCCTATGAAACAAAAGATAAAATTAGGTAAGTACATCGATGTTTACCTTTTCGGAGAATAATCACAAGGTTAAGAGTAGTGTCTGCAGGATCTAGATGTAGAGTGTTTGTATAAAACTGAATCGTCAGACTTGCTTTTACTCATTCAAAACTATTCAACTATTTGACTAAAATTTCCAAACAAAGCACAATGTTTCAAACCATATAAAGAGCTTTGAAGTAACACACTTTTCTATACTCTCCCCAAGTAACAAACGCAAGAATATAAACTTCCTCCTATAAGTTTCTATGTCAAAATGCATTTTTTATGTCCAATTAATGCAAGGGCCATCCATGAGTAGCTGCCATAGAAATAACAAATGAACAGATGTCAATTTAGCCAAAAGACAGAAAGTATCATAATAGTCTACACCATAAGTCTTCGCATAGCCTTTAGCAACAAGGAGGTCGAATTTTAACTGCAAATACCCACTTACATCCAATAGTCATCTTTCTTGTAGGTAAAATCACTAAATTCCAAGCTCCATTGGCATCTCACAAACAATTTTCGAAAGAGATACAGCATCAAGAGAGGCAATAAAAGAACATGAAGAAGATGACAAATGGTCATATGAAACAAAAGATAAAATTAGGTAAGTGCATTGATGTTTACCTTTTCTAAGAGTAATCAAAAGGTCAAGAGCAATGTCTCTGGGATCTAGATGTAGGGTGTTTGTAGAAAAATGAATGGTCAGACTTGCTTTTACTCATTCAAAATTGTTCAACTGTTTGACTAAAATTTCCAAACTATCAAACCACATAAAAAGCTTTGAAGCTAACGCACTTTACTATACTCTCCCTAAGTAACAAACGCAAGTTGTTGCTCCATATAAACTTCTTCTTATAAGTCTCTATGTCAAAAGGCATTTTTGATGTCCAATTAATGCAACGACCAGTCATGAGTAGCTACCATTGAAATAACAAACGAACAGATGTCAATTTAGCCAAAAGAAATAAAGTATCGGAATAGTCCACACTATAAGTATGCGATAGCCTTTAGCAACAAAGAGGGGTTTAAGTCGAACTTTAACCACAAATACCCTCTTACATCCAATAATCATCTTTCTTGTAGGTAAAATCACTAAATTCCAAGCTCCATTAGCATCTAGAGCATTCATATCTTCTACCATTATCGCTCGTCATCTAGGATGAGATAAGGCCTCGTGAACAATTTTGGGAAGAGATACAGTATCAAGACAGGTAATGAAAGAACATGAAGAAGATGGCAGATGGTTATATGAAACAAAGGACAAAGTTAGGTAAGTGCATTGATGTTTACCATTTTAGAGAGTAATCAAAAGGTCAAGAGCAGTGTTTGTGGGATCTAATGCCAAATAAAGAACCGATGTTAGAAGCGTATCAAGAACATCTCATCAACTGGAATAGAGATGAGAAATAGGTGGAGGTGATGGTGGTGTCAAAATGGCAAGTGTAGACATAGCATTTAATGACTACTAGGTGATTTGATACACTAATAGAACATTGCTCTCATCCCGACTATTAGAAATTTTTAAAGTAGGAAAGAAAGGAAGATTTTACATAAACATGATATCAACAAACACAAGGTATTTATTAAGACTAGGACCATAACATCGATAACCTTTTAAAAGACGAGAATAATCCAAAAAAACACATTTTACAGACTTGGGATCCAATTTGGTAATTTGAGGATGAAATCCAGTTTGGTAATTTGAGGATGAAATCCAATTTGGTAATTTGAGGATGAACATCTCAGACAAAACATGTACTTCCAAAACACTTGAGAACATACGATTGATCTAAAATAGTTGTTGAAATCGCATCAACCCAAAAACACTTGAGAACATATGTTTGGAACAAAAGCGTTTTGAGATGTCCTTGTTTTTTTTCAACTACACCTTTTTAAGATGGTGTGTCAACACAAGAAGTTTGGTAAAGGATTCCATTTTTAAGCGTATAAGATTGAAAGGAATCTGAAACATATTATTTGGCATTATGACTTCGTAAAGTATGTAAAGAAACATTAAATTGTGTTTTGAATTCAACAGAGAAAGCGGTGAAATGGGAAAACAGTCTATAACAAATATTCATTAGTAAAGCCAGGTTATCTGAGAGAAGTCATTGACAAAGGTAACAAAATACCAAAACCCAAATTTAAATACAATAGGACATGGACCCCAAACATTTGAATGAACTAACTCAAAAGAAAAACTAACTATTTCATTGATTTGAGAAACAGAAGGCAAATGCTGATGTTTTGCAAATTGACATGACTCACAATCTAAAGACGACATAAGTTGAAACTCTAAACACGATTTCTTTAACACGAAAAACGAAGGATGGCCTAGCCTACAGTGTACTTCAAAAGGGGTTAAGGTCACGGAGCAAGCAATGGGTCCAAGTACCTGCTCATGAATATTTAGAACATACAGACCTTTTGATGCATTCCTGTTACTAATAATCTTCTTCATCATAGGACTTTGACATAGACAATAACGCCAAAAGAATAAGACAACAGTTTAAAGCTCGAACAATTTTGCCAACAAATATTAAATTAAAGGAAAATTCTTGTAGGCCTACAACATATGATAGGGAAAGTAAAGGAGTAGTATGAGCAGTTAAACCAAGAGAAGATGAGGTAGAACCATCTACCAAAATGACTCTAGAAGGAGAGCTATGGGTTTTAAAGACAGTAAGAAGATTAGGATTACATGTCATATAATTATTAGCACCAAAATTAATAATCCACTGGGTGTTGGAAGAGGAAAGGAGATTCTTATCGGGAATAACTGTCTCAGCAATAGTAGTAATAGAATTAGATGAGCTTTTCAATGCTTCTTGGTACTAACGAGATTTAACAAATTCATCTGCAAATAGTAAGATTGTCTATTATGAGGATAGATTGGGTGTGGAAGAAACAATGTCAACATAAGTTGAGTGAGATTTCTGAGACTTGCTTTGCAGTTTAGTACGTGTGCGTTTGATATGACCGAACTCATGACAGCAGTGACACACTTCTCGTGTATCCTAATTCTGCTTTTCCCAACCTCATATATTGACTCCTTTATTGTGATTCTGATTAGAAGGGCTTCCATTATTACAACTGACAAGCACTTAAAGCCTAAACAGATAGAATGACAACATTATTTTCTTTGCAAAAAACTCTGGTGAAGAACTTGTGTAGAGTGGAAATTTCCACACTAGAGAGAATCTAGGACTTTGTCGTATCAAATTGAGAGTTGAGTCCTATTAGAAAACTCATAACTACAACTTTCTCCTGTCGGGTTTGCTATACTTTGATATCATAACTAAAGGGTAGCAGGACATTCAATTCTTCATAAACCTTTTTATAATTCATAAAATAGGCTTGAAGAAATCGATCATGTTGCTCAGCCTGATAAAAATTCTTACAAACCTCATAGATACGAGAAATATTGTCTTTTCCTAAATACAAAAACTTCAAATACCCCATTAATATCTTAGCATGCTCACAGTGATTAATCATGTTGACCACATCAATTTCTATTGAATTCCAAGTCTGCAAGAACAATCTAGCATCATCCTTAGCCATTCCTTTCTAGTATTCTCTTTTCCCAAATATAAAAACTCTAGATACTCAATTTAATTGCTTAACATACTCACAGTAATTAATCATGCTAAACGCATTAGTTTCTATAAAATTTTGAATCTAAAAGAACAATCTAGCATCATTGTTTAGCCATTCCTTTCTAGTATTCTCTTTTACTAAATATAAAAACTCTTGATACTCGTATTAATTCCTTAACATACTCATCATAGTGACTAATCATGCTGACCACCTTAGTTTCTATCAAATTTTGAATCTAGCAGAACAATCTAGCATCATCATTCAGCCATTTCTTTTTCGTATCATTAGTCAGGAGATCATCTATAAGGTGCTCATCTTTGGAAATACTGCACATATAAATCCTAATTGTCTTGCTCCAATCTAGATAGTTAGGACCTGTCAGCTTGTGTTTAGTGATCTTAGATAGTAGTAGAATAACATCAGTAATCACAAATGATTTATTCTCATCACCTATTGGAAGCAACCGAAATAAAAAGAGATACTAGATTTAGGTCAATAATAAACCAGAGAACCCAAGACCCAAGAACCACAAATTAGTACTCCCAAAAACAACTAAGAACCAGAAACCACAAAATGTAATTAGCACGGTGAGGAAATTTCCCCATACTAAAATGAAAGGTCAGACTTAGCATGGACAAGAGATTGAAAACTTCACCGGGCTAGTATGAGAGGCTGAATAGGACCAAGCAACACCAAAGAAGTTGAATAGGTCAAGGCAAAGATGCATGAGCTTCCACAGGTCTAAGAGGACAATAGGAGCGATTTGGAAAGAGGGGTGCGTGTCGCTCATGATCTGGTCAAACAGAAGTTGGATTGGAGGGATTGACCAATATGAGGGAGGCATACCAGTTGTGGTACGTGCTGAGACCAAATTGTCACCCCTAAGGGTAATCCACAACAAGTAAGTATTCTACTATTCTAGAGCATAATCAAAATGGTTGCACACTTGGAAACCAAAATCAATGGAAAAATGAGCCCTAAGGCTGATACCAATGGTTGCGCACTTGGGCAACCAAAACCAAAAGGAGAAAAATGTGCCCTAATGACTTAGATACCATGTAATACAGTAAGGAGAAAAGTATTTCGTATGTATTTTTATTAAATATAATCCTCTATTTATATGAAAGATGAGATCAACAATCAGTTTCTACAATCAAGCTAATCACGATAGTCAATCCCTATAAGTATGAACATAGAATAATTAATTCCTAACCTGTAACTGTAAATGTATATAAATAGGTACATAAAATAATTCCTAATCTGTAACAAGCCTTTAGGGTGAAATCTTAAGATACTCACTTAGTGTCATCAATATTACTTCTAATGTAGCAACTGATGCTTTGTGACCAAATTAACATCTTTCAAATGGAATAGCATTGTGCCATTGAATATTTGGATAGTTAAAGAGCTTAAGGGAAATATGCCTCAAGATTCTAAACCATATGCTGATCTGTAAAGGAAAGCAAGTCCAAACTCTTTAGAACATTTGGTGACCTTACTCTTCTGGGCAGGATAACATCTTTCAAATGGAATACCATTGTGCCATTGAATATTTGGATAGTTAAAGAGCTTAAGGGAAACATGCCTCAAGATTCTAAACCATATGCTGATTTGTAAAGGAAAGCAAGTCCAAACTCTTTAGAGCATTTGGTGACCTTACTCTTCTGGGCAGGATGGATCAGCATTTGCAATTGAACCAACAACTACATCGATTGGTGGCAGAATTGCATGCAAACCACGCGCCATCACTGTCTTGGCTGTCCCTCGCCTTCCAGAGATGGCAATCCCTCCAATCTCACGGTCAATAGCTCCAAGCAAAAGAGCAGTTTTTACAGCATCCTGTAACCAAACTCACATTTAAATTAATTGGGATGAATTAAAAATAAAGCAAAAACAAAACCCATACAAAAACAAGTTTGTCGATATTGTGACAAATACTGGATGGGGACCAACTAAGAATTCTGAATTTTCTGAGGCGGACAGACTAAAGTAACCAACTTGTTTGCGCATTTCTTAAATCTGACTTCATTGTTTCCTCACAAATACATAATTCGCAATCCTTGGATAACTAAATTCAGTAAGCTATGAATTGCATTCTTAGTTCTATCCTTATCAATCCTCCCAATCAGTAATACCAAAGATCTCACCTTGGTTATCCATAACATAACTTCAAAAATGAGCTTCCTACTTCTAGATATAAAATTACAGTATAACTAAACGCTAAAACGACAAAAACCCATTAGCCCATTTGCAAGATAATGGTCAAAATAATCGAGCTTCCAAGATAGAGAGCAAGATAAGACCTGACCAACAACAGCAGCTAAAGGGAAGTACTGTCTTCCATAGGAAGAGGGGTCGAGCTGCTTCTCAAGAGAAGTAACAACAGCACCATTGCTCGACTCGAGAGAAACTGCAGAACCGGAAACAGAAGAAGACGTAGAAGCGACAACGAGAAAAGTAGGAGTATGAGGTCGTTTTGGACGCTTCCAGAAGGAAGAAGAAGAAGAAAATGACTGAAGAAAAGGGTTTAACTTAAAAGAAGAAGTAAGAAGTAAAGATGAGTGAAACTGAGCAAGTGAAGAAGTAGCAGAAGGAGAAGAAGAGATTGTCATTGGAGACATTGGAAGAGAGAATGAGAAGCCGAGAGCATTTGTACCGTTGCTGCTTCCTTATCTGTTAATCTGCTGGCCACTGGGCAGAATTCGATTTTACAGTTAAATTTTTAAAAAATATTTAATAGATAGAGTTTATATTATAAACTCTATCTATTATAAAAAAAAATTAAATATAATTTTAAGATATATGTCCATGTTTTTAAAAATTTTGAAGATTATATAAAATATATATCATTTATTAACATTAAAAATAAATAAATTTGTTTATTAAAATTTTTAACCCAAACAAGATTAATTTTTAAAATTTAACGATCAAATCAAATGAGTTACACCATTTCCTACATATTTTCTTTGAATAAAAATAATAAAATATAACGTAATAGAGCATAGAGTAACTTGATGGTCTGGAATATGTCTTGCCTCTCTTTTCTCTCCCAAGAGTGCAAGTTTTGGTCTGCCAAGTTTGTGCATGGTAGTTTTGTGTGAGAACTATTCTTTAATATTTGCAGTTGCTGTTGTTTTGTAGAATGGATAAGGGCTTTCATAAACTCTCTATCCGAGAAAAGGAAAATGCTGAGTTTGTGATTCCTGCAGAAGAAATCCAAAGCGATGCGATCAATTACGAACTATGTCTGCTGGGCAAATTGGTTGGAGAAAGAGCAATCAACGCAGAGGCTATGGAACAGACGCTGTTAAGTCTCTGGCGTCCAATAAGGGGAGCGTACATCAAACCAATGATAGACAACAATCTATATATCATCTAGTTTTATCACCACATCGATTTGAAGAAGATGTTAGCTGGAGGACCGTGGTCTTTCAACTGATATCTGGGTACAATTTCACGGCCTACCACTGGGATTTGCTTCAGAGACGCTAGCAAGAAATATTGGAAACGTGATGGGCACCTACCTTGAATACGACTCTACCCATAGAAGCAACTCATGGAATAACTATATGCATGTTCGGATTCGGATCAATGTGGAAGAACCCCTTATACGTAAGAAGAGTATACGCAAACAGGGAGCTGAACCTATAGTGATAACATTCAATTATGAGCGACTGCCTCTCATCTGCTACCTCTGTGGTATAGTAGGACATAGTGAAACTAATTGCCTCAAGTTATTGGAAATGCCGGAGGAGGAGATCTGTTGTGAATTGCCGGAGGAAATTCAGGTAAAGGTGCGGGCCCGGAACGCCAGGAGAACGGTGCAATGGAAACATGATTGGGAAATGATTTGGAGTTAATTTCGCTGCACAAAATCCAGAGCTGAAATCTCCACAATCAGCAGCCAAAAATCCTCACAGAATTAGCAATAATTTCTCCTTCTTTCTTAAGAAGTTAACGCTCAAATCCAATGCAGATCGTGGCTCTCAATTGGGCCATAATTACCTTACACTCAGCGGTAGCTCAATTGGAAAAAGCATGATCATTGTCCTTGCACAGAATGAGAAAGAAGCTATGATCATGGATATTGAGGAACTTAAAAAACGTCCTAGACAAGGCAACAACGTAGATAGCTCTGTAGAGATGATGGACATGAGCGAATCAGTTTTGCCGCAACTCCCACATCATATATCAACGGCCGGTCTTGCTTAGCAGACCCGCCGAGAACCATGAGTTATATAGCCTAGAACTGTCATGGCTTAGACAACCACAGGACAGTTCGAGCTGTAAAAGACCTAGTTAGGTTTAATCAGCCTCGTATTCTTTTTATGAGTGAAACTATTGCGAACTCTGTTAAGGTTGAAGAAATAAAAATTTTTGTTAAAGTATGATTTCTGTTTCTGCGTTGATCGGATTGGTCGAAGTGGTGGCCTAGCTATGTTCTGGATGCATGACGTTCCCGCTACAGTTATAGGTTTTTCTAATAACCACATTGACCTTAGCATCGAGGATCCAACTACTCCCAAATGGCAACTTACAAGGTTCTACGGATTCCTTGAAGCGAATAGGAAACGAGCTAATTGGGAGCTCCTTCGATCCCTCTTACGGATTCATAGCATGCCCTGGGTTTGCTTTGGGGATTTTGACAATCTTTTGTCCTTTAATGATAAGCTAGGAGGAGGGGAGTATCCTAGCTCCCTAATGGAGGGTTTTCGCCAATGTATTCCGGATTGTAATCTTATTGATATTCCTTTGCCCAGCTTCGGGTATACTTGGGAGAGAGGTAGAAATACAAACTCGCCTACACTAGAGCGACTTGATCACGCTTTCGTTAACGAAGAATGGATGGCCATCTTTCCTTTTCACAAACTTCATAATTTGGTGTGTGCGTCGTCGGATCATAACCCTGTCAAATTGGTGGCTGAACGTCAACTTTCAGTTAAGAGGACTAAGTGTTTTAAGTTCGAGAATAAATGGTTAATGGAAGAAAGGTTTTTTTGGAATTTGTATCATATTTCTGGGTCGACAATCAGGATTTAAACATCATTCCCAGGCTCCAAAAATGCGGTAATAGGTTACTTAACTGGCAAAAACAACTGGGAGGTAACTTCTCCGAGTGGATTCAAGTTCTTAAAAGGAACATGACTTTGGCGCGTCAACATCATCAGCATGCTTTATTGGGGATACAGAAAACTGCGCTTAACTGACTTCTTGCCCAAGAGGAAATCTATTGGAAGCAACGTTCAAAGATTTTTTGGATGCAGTATGGGGAGGCCAATTCAAAATACTTTCATGCGCAAGCATCCAAAAGGAAGAGAGTGAATCACATTAGCGCACTTACTGACGATAATGGTCAACAAGTTTTGGATAATGAGGGTATCAGCAAAGTTATCTTAGATTATTTTGCTCAGTTGTTTTCAATGTCAGGAGGCTCATATTTTCAGTAGTTTGATTCTGTTCAGTCAGTGGTAAATCCAGAGGACAACGATCATCTTTTGGCACCATTACAGATGGAGGAGTTCAAGAGAGCAATTTTTGATATGCATCCGGACAAGGCGCCCGGGCCGGATGGGCTGAACTCAGCATTTTTTCAAAAATGTTGGCATATCTTGAGGACGGATGTGTTCAACAACTGCTGCAATTGGATGGAAAAACAGGAATTCCCGGACATGCTAAATGACGCAATGATTGTTTTGATACCCAAAAAAGACAATCCTAGCTGTATGAAAGATCTTCGTCTAATAGCTTTGTGCAATGTCCTTTACAAACTCATAGCCAAGGTAATTGCGAACCGACTCAAAACCCTCCTTCCTAGAATAATTTCTCCCATACAGTCGGCCTTCGTCCTAGGGCGTCTCATCACTGATAACATCATGGTGGCTTTTGAAATTATACACTACATGAGAAACAAAGGTAAAGGAAAAGTTGGCGAAGCAGCTCTTAAGATTGATATTAGCAAAGCATATGATAGAGTTGATTAGGATTACTTACGTTTCATCTTGTTAAAGTTGGGATTTGATAGAAAGTGGGTGGAGCTTATTATGGTGTGTGTTATCATAGTCCGGTATTCGGTGGCATTCAATGGTTTTGAAATTGGACCTATTATTCCTAAGCACGATCTGAGGCAGGGAGATCCGCTATCCCCGTATCTATTCATCCTGTGTGCTGAAGGATTATCAGCTTTGCTCCGGAGAAATGAGGATCGAGGGGATATCCACGGAGCTAGAATCTGTCCAGGGAGCCCTAGCATCTCTCATCTCTTTTTTGCAGATGATAGTTTTCTTTTCTTTAGGGCAAATGCGAGGGAAGGGCAAAATATCAAAAGGATTCTTGCTATATACGAAGCAACGTCGGGACAGGCGATTAACTATGAAAAGTCAGGCATCATGTTCAGCTCTAACACTACACAAGTTGATAGGAATGCAGTGGAATCTATCTTGGGCATAAGTACTCCTCTTCACCATAGAAGGTACTTAGGTCTTCCATCGTTAATTGGGAGACGGAAAAAACAGGTCTTTGCCTTTATTAAGGATCATCTTAGTAAGCGCATCATGAGTTGGAAGAACAAACTATCTTCTAGACCAGGAAAAGAAGTGGTTATCAAGAGTGTCGCCCAAGCGTTGCTTGCTTACTGCATGAGCGTCTTTCTTCTCCCCGAAGAACTTGTGATGAACTACAAAAATTGATGAATTCCTTCTGGTGGGGATTAGGCACGACTAACAGGAAGAATATACATTGGGCAAGTTGGGATGGCCTCTGCGTGCCAAAAAATTATGGGGGCATGGGTTTTCGGGACCTCAATTGCTTCAATCTTGCCATGCTCTGCAAACAGGCATGGCGGTTTGTTGCCTACCTAGACTCACTTCTGAGTAAAATTTTTAAAGCAAGATACTTTCCTACTAGTAGTTTTTTGGAAGCGAAGGATCAGGCCGATGCGAGTTTCATTTGGAGGAGCATTTATGCCGCAAAGGATATACTGATTCAAGGGGTTCGGTGGAGGCTTGGCTATGGATCATCGATTAATGTTTTCAAGGATTCGTGGATTAATGAGGCTGATAATTTTTTCATCACTTCCCCTCCAATCCAACATGCAGGTAACATGAAAGAGAAGGAGTTTTTTAATGAATCGGGTTCGGTTTGGGACGAGTAGCTGCTTGAAGGTTTGTTTACGCCTTATGATGTCGGACGGGTTTCCAGAATTCCCATTGCGATTTCAAAACCCCCTGATCAGTTGATTTGGCATTATAATAGGGATGGTTTGTATTCGGTTAAGTCAGGCTACGAACTGACTCTTAGATTGTTCACTAATATTGCTAATTTTACTGTGGAAAAACCTTGGAATCAGTTGTGGAATTTGCCTATCCCCCCTAAGATTAAAGACTTCACATGGCGATGTTGTCGGGAGTTTCTTCCATGTAAAGTCCGTTTATTGAGGAAGGGTGTCATGTTCCCCCCGATTGTGATTTCTGTGGCAATGAAGAAGACCTAAACCATGTGTTATTCTAGAGTCCTAAAGCAAAAGAAAGTTGGGCTCTAGCGAACTTGCGTGCTCCGGCTCTGGGGATCGACACCATGTTTGGGCATATCCTAGTAAATATGCCTGCCTCTCTTTTTAACTCGTTTGTTAACTATATTATGGAGTATTTGGTGTCTTCGCAATCTCCGAGTCTAGAAAGGTAAGATTGTCCCCTCTAGTATGATCATTCACTTTGCTGATAATTTTCTTAAAGACTGGCAGGATGCTCGGAGGTGTTATGAGAGGGTTAGCGCAACAGATAGTATTTCCTGCTCTGGCATTTCAGGTTGACGTCAACCACCGGAAGACTTAATGAAATGCAATGTGAATGCGTCTATTTTTAAGGAATATAATGCTATGGGTTTTGCTGCTGTACTTAGGGATGCAAGGGGCAGATTTATAGCTATTCTCTTAGGGCATTATTCGTCTTTGTTTGATCAAGTTATAGCCGAGCTAATGTCGATACGGGAAGCACTTTCGTGGTTGAAAGACAAACAAATCGACTATGTCATTGTGGAATCGAATTGCTTGCTAGCGGTTCAAGCTATCACAACTTCTTCTTTAAATTATTCAGAGATTGGAATGTTGGCATTTGATTGTCAAATGCTTAAATGACAATTCCTTCATTTGTCCTTCCAATGGATGTGTAGGATTTCCAATAAGGTGGCTCATTCCTTAACGAGGGTAGCGTTATTATATGCAAACCACCAACGCTGGGACACTAGTCCTTCTTCTTTACATTCTATTCTATTGTTAGAGCAATCTGTTTGTAATGTCGCTAATAGGGAAAGGCTCGTAGGACCTGGGTGTATAGGGTAAGCCTGTCGACTTGGGTTAGATCTTTAGCCTTTCTTTGTCTTCGATACTTTTATCTTTTGTTAAAAAAAACTTAATGGAGCAATGATTTGGGTTTGGTACCGTACCAATTGAAAAACAATACAAGACCTTGTTCAAGGGTACAATTATCAGTACCATTGGTATCGACGATTTTGCATGATATCAGTCAGTACCGTAAGTTTTGAAAAAATAAAAGGACCATTTTACAAAAATAAAAAAATTTAACCCAACTGAAACTGCTTCCAACCAGCCACCGCTGCTAGAATTTGCAAATCTGGAATTTCAATTTTTCATATCTAGATCCAAACCCGACCAGACCTTAATTGAACCAAACTGACCCAACATTTAATTGCATTTTCAATTTTTTTGGGTGTGTTTTGCCTTTGAAATCTGAATAGCAATTGCATTATATTTGGTTATGTATATATGTTTATGATGGTTGGAATTGTGTGGAAATTGGAATTGATGGAATTGTTGGAATAGTTGCAAACTTAGAATTCTTGGAATTGTTTATAAGTTGAAAATTTTAAGTTTAAAAGTTGGAATTGTTTGTATAAGTTGGTCCAATTTTAATATAATTTAGATATTGTCAATTTATGAAGAAAATTAATGGATTGGAAAATTTGAATTTGAAATTTGAAAATGCATGTGTGAGTTGTTTCAATTTCAATATAATGTAGGCATTGTCAATTTATGAAGAAAATTCATGGATTAGAAAATTTGAATTTGAAATTTGTAGTTATTTATGTGACTTGGTTCAATTTCAATATAATTTAGACATTGTCAATTTATGAAGAAAATTGATGGATTAGAAAATTTGAATATGAAAGTTGGAATTGCTTATAAGAGTTGGTTTAATTTCAATATAATTTAGACATTGTCAATTTACGAAGAAAATTAATGGATTGAAAATTTGAAATTTGAAATTTGGAATTGTTTGAGTTATTAAATTTCAATATAAATTAGACATTGTCAATTGTTGAAGAAAATTAATGCATTGAAAAATTTGGGTAAGAAACTAAAAATGTTAGTTAAAATTAATGAATGAAAGATTGTTAAATCAAAGTTGGGAATTAGAATTTTAGTAACAATATTGATTAAAATTAGTTAAGAAAACAAACAAATTATAAGCATTATAAATTGAATTGTATAAGTAAACAAAATATAATAGTTTACAGTTAAATTACGAGATTATATAAAGTAAGTTGTAAACGTATAGTTGTGAGTTACGGTTGAAGTTGAATATGTTATAATTGTGAGTGTATGTCTTTAGTTTATAGTTGAATGATGTAATCATATAAAATGAGTTATATTATATAAGATGTATACGTGTATTGTGTAATTGTATATGTTAAATACTTGAATTGTTATTTTTGACTTATTGGTGAATTGTTTTGGATGAAATTGAGTTGTGTATGATATAATCATACAAAATAAGTTATATATTATAAGATGTATATGTGTAATTATGTATGTTGAATACTTGAATTATTGGTTTTTGACTTATCGGTGAATCATGTTGGATGAAATTGAATTGTTTATGATGTAATCATACAAAATAAGTTATATTATATAAGATGTATACATGTATTGTGTAATTTTATATGTTGAATACTTGAATTATTGGTTTTTAACTTATTGGTGAATTATGTTGGATAAAATTGAATTGTGTATGATGCAATCATATAAAATATAGATGTATTCTGTAATTATGTATGTTGACTACTTGAATTGTTAGTTTTTGACTAATTGGTGAATTGTGTATAATTTAATCATACAAGATGAGTTATATTATATAAGATGGACATGTGTATTATGTAATTGTGTATGTTGAATACTTACATTATTGGTTTTTGACTAATTTGTGAATGGTGTTGGATGAAATTGAATTGTATATGATGTAATAATACAAAATGAGTTATATTATATAAGATGTATGTGTGTAATGTGTAATTATGTTAGTTTGGACTTTTGAGATAAACAATACATATTTTGTGATTGTAGTTGATAATGAAATTATGCGCTCTTTATTTTGATATATGTCTTTATTTATTTTTACTAATAAATGGAAGGAAGTTAAAGTACTCCTAATAATTTAACCGCTTCAAGAAGATGCAATTATCCAGCTTGTGCTCATACTGGACTAGTCCCCGGTATGAAGAGCCATATTATTTGCTTGTTTTGTAACAAGCATTTGAAAGGTGGAGCAAATATCAGATTAAAGAAGCATTTAGCTAAGGTTAAAGGAGATGTGAAACCTTGTAAAAAAGCGAGTCATGATGTGAAATGGAAAAATGAAAACTTTGCTTAAAGAGTATCAGCATGAGAAAGACAGAAGGGAAAGATTAAATTGTGAAATTGGTAGTGATAATTCGTTTACTGGTGTTCAGGACAATAGTAGAAATGTTGAAGGTGGTAGCGTTTCTATCCAACAAGAAGTGAATGTTGCATCTATACCTGATGTTAGGAAAAGAAGAAGGCAGGTGTGAAAATTTTTTGCACCACGAACAACTCTTGGAGCTCAGCCTTTAATTTGTCGTATCATGCAATTAAGAGAAGTGTCTCACAATGTATATATGGCAATGGCTAGATGGTGGTATGATTCAGGTGCAACATTCAGTGCTTCTTAATCTTATTATTATCAGCTTAAAGTGGAAACTATAGCCTCTTACGGTCTGAGATACAAAGTTCCTTCTATTTATGACTAAAACGGTAAACTTTTGTGTAGCTCTACTGAGATTAAAAGTTATTTAGAAGAAAGAATAATGACTTCGGCTACTTATAGGTGTTCAATCATGAGTGATGATTGGACAAATAGGAGACATGAGCATATTATTAATTTTTGGATTATTCTACAATGGGCTCAATGTTTTTGAATTCTATCGATACATTTGACCTTGTTAGAAATGCCAATACTAGAAAATATTGTTCAATTCATTACTGACAATGACTCCACTTATAAAGTGACGGGAAGAAGATTACAAAACAAGTATAATTCTTTTTTTTTACTCTTTGTGTTGAACATTGCGTTGACTTGATGCTCGAAAATATAAGGGATGTTAGGTATTTTTCTATTATTGATGTGATTGTGTAGAAAGCAAAAAAGGTGACCAAGTTCATTTGCAATCATGCATGGGTCTTGAATTTAATAAAAAAAGATTTTACTAATGGTAGGAATCAATGTTTTATTATGATGAAAAAAAGTTAAGACAGATATTTACAAGTGATAAGTGAGTTACTTCTCAGTAAGCTAGGACTATTGCTAGATTGGAGGTTTCTAAAATTATGCTTGAAGATACTAAATTTTAGTCCCAATGTCAATTTGTCATCTGAGTTTATGAGTCTTTGGTGAGGGTGCTTTGTTTGGTTGATAGTGATGAAAAGGTAACAATATGTTATTTTTATTATGTCATAGAGAAGGTAAAGGAAGCAACCAAGGCTAATATGAAAAATATACCTTCTTTATATACACCTTATCTTGCAGTCATCAATGAGAGATGAGAAAGGCAACTTTACTCTTTGTTATTTACAGCTGGTGCATTTTTGAATTACCGTTGGACCCCAAACTTTTCGATTAAATGAGAAATTGTTAGCGATTATTTATGTGTAGAGAAAAGGATAATTCTTGAATTTGAAATGAAATAGAAAATATGGTTTTGATACAAGATGGGTCATTTATGAAATGTTGGAAATTAAAAGTTGAAAAATGTAATTGAAATATATTCATTGAGTATGCTTTAGTGTTTTAGCCATAACCTTTGTTCTAGTTATCCAAATGAGATGATTTTTGATTTGAAGTAAACTAGGGATATAAGGCTACAAATTGTCTGGTGAAATTGAGTTTTAATTCGGTCTCTAAGAATGTCAATTTTGGATGGAAGTTAAGCACCGAATATTGTTTCGCATAAGGACAGTCCGAAAATGTTTAGGGTATAACTTTTGGACTATTGAATCAAATTGAATGATTTTGATGTCGTTGGAAAATTGAGACAATGAGGAACATTTTTCTAGAAGGAAGTGTTACTAAATTTGTTGGGTCCGTGTTTTGTGTACCGGGTCATTCTCCCGAATAATTCAAGTTTGCACGCGACTACAATCTTAATTGGTATTGTCCTCTTTGGGAATCGAACTCGCAACCCCTCAAGGTTTTGTTGCACTTTCATGCACGCCTCTTACCATTGAGCTACAAATGTTGGGACCGGAACCCAATCGCTTAACCTAAACCATAACACTTACACTCTTGCTCTGATACCACAACTGTTGGATCTCGTTGCCGGAACCCAACTCTCCTGGTCTTGCGGATAATTTTTTTTCATTGAACCCTTATAAGACATTTTCAATCATCTCCATGCTCATAACATCCCAAAATTCACTCACAAAAG
>JAOTAX010000196.1:17480630-17514923 GCA_025629825.1 Erythroxylum guanchezii | reverse complement strand
ATTTCAGTTCCTAAGCCTCCTCTTGAAAGCTCACGTCCAGGCAAGTCATGTCCTAGGCTTCCTTGAGGCGGATCACATCATGTATGCTTCTCTGCTTGTCCTTCACATGCCCATAGTTCTCCATCAGATAGAGAACCCAAAAAATATACACAAGCTCATGATCTTGTTTAGAGTTTATGATTATTATAGTGTTGAAGCCAAGAATAAATAAAAGCAAACACATACTTAGAGAGATGTGTATTTAGGTTTTACAAAACAATTTGGTATATGGAGTGTCATGATTTACGATTGGTGTAGGCATATAGTTGCTAAGATATA
Source organism: Erythroxylum guanchezii (assembly GCA_025629825.1). NCBI lineage: Eukaryota > Viridiplantae > Streptophyta > Magnoliopsida > Malpighiales > Erythroxylaceae > Erythroxylum > Erythroxylum guanchezii. The sequence continues at coordinate 17,514,605 of JAOTAX010000196.1, read as the reverse complement.
CAATACTTTGAAAGGATAAAATATTCAAAAGTATTTAATTTTTTTTTTCAATTCAGTACCTAAGCTTTTAAAATTTTTAATTGAGTGATCAACCTTAACAATTTGGTTCAAAAGATTATTTTTGATTGCATAGCATATCTACTAAATGTCACGTGGATATCCGTCTATTAGTCACGTCAGCAAAAGTTAATGTTTTGAATTGAATTGTTAAGGTTTTAAAAGGTTGGTTCCTCAATTGAAAACTTTAAAAGCTTGAGCACTAAATTAAAAAAATTCCAAAAGATTGAGCACTTTAGGATTCTTTATCTTTTCACTGAAAGGGATGAGACCAAAAGTGAAAAAGATGACTACATTATAGAGAAGTGTGAGTCTTTTTCGATTATAAAACAATGCTTGCTTTTAACAAATCCAATATATTCATAGGGTGAAAGGTAGAGAAGTATTGAATTCCAAGGTGAGCTAGAAGATGAGAGAGAGTTGTATATGCTACACCTCCATCTATACATAAGGTCTGAATTTGGGTATGGAAAAAATTTCTAATGAGTTCAATGAAATTTTCAAAGACGCTAAGTACATTAGGTTTAATCTTAAAAGGTTACAACGATGTATATCTACTATAATAATCAAACAAATGCATGTAGTAGTGAAGATTTACAAAAGTGTTAATAGAAGCAAGGTCTAAGCATATGAATAAATAACTTGGAATAGTTTATTACAACTGATAGATTAGTATTTAAGGGATAATTTTTTACCTTTTCTGCAAAGAGAAGAGAAGAGTAAAAAATTAAATTAACATCAAAAAGGCTTTGAAACATTAATATTATTGCTAGTTAATATTTTATTTTGAATAAGATGAGAGCGTTAACCAAGATGTTGATGCCAAATATAAGATGAGAAAACAGTTGAAACTAATGGGATAATGTGTGATAATTAAAGAGATAAGTTAAACATCAGTCACTCATACATATTGTTTTAACTCTGGCCTTTCACCAAAGGTGCTTTCTTAGTCAAATCCTTCACAAAAAATGTTTAAGGAAAAATTGAAGTGACATTTTGCTTGCAAAATTTTGAAAAAGTTATATTAAGTTTTTCTTTATCAATGCAGCGCATAAACTATTAGCTACTGTAGAGAGAGATACAAGTGAATTAATTGCTGAAGAATCAATATAAGATATCAATATTGTTACCATCATCGACTACAACATTTCATTTCTAAACTTAGTTTGAATGCACATTTAGGTTTTAGATATATGTAATGATATAATGTATTACAAGTACCATTTATTATTTTTGCCATTCTTACTATTACTAGTTTCAGAAAAATCTCCTACAATAATATTGACTTAAGGTATGGGATAGTACAAAGATAACTAATGTCGTGATTGACATGTTCTAGCACTATGCCTAAGCTTATCACACTGTTTACATATAGAAAAAGAGTGACCTTGATTTTCCTAATGAGAGATAAACCAAAAAGGTTAGCGACAATGAAAATTAGAGTTATATGTGGATTGTTATTAATTGAATTTTGGATGGCTGGTTTGAAATTGTTATTCATTTAAGGTACTACTAGAATTGTAAATGGTATTATTATCAATGTTATGACTATCATACTGGTCCTAGTATCGAATTGGGTTAGGTTACGAAACAGTACCGATATCAGTTATACCGAGTACCGTTTCGAATAATTTTTTAAATTTATGAAATAGTTCCTGAATTTTTTTAAAAATTTACACAATAGTTCATTAGTATATTGTATTTTATACTTTATAATTTTACATCAATCATATCTCCAAAAATCATAATAATAAAAAAATTAAAATAACAACACGTTTTTTTTATTAACAAAAAATTTTCAGATATTTCACATATAAATAATAATCACAGTTAATATGAAAAAAGAAATCATCATACAAATATAAAATTAAGAAAAATACAAAATATTTAAAATATTATAATTTCATCATATAATAAATAATTATTAAATACGATTAAGTTTTTGTGAATTAAATGCATTCAATTTTTATCACTTTAGAAATGAAATTTTTAAAATTTTAAATTAATAAGTTTCATTTAAATAAATAAGTAAATTTATTTTAAAAACTTAATTAATGTTATTATTTTTAATTAATTTATAATAATTATTATATTACTAATTATTGTTAACTGTATTAAAATTAAAAAACTCTAATAATTGTCAGATAATTCTGAAACCCTAATTTGGCTTCAATTTGTCTCATGCCACCCAGCAACAACAACATCGCTACCACAAAAGTATCAACGATGGCTTTCAAAGGGTAAAGACTTTTTTTCCTCGTTATCTTTTTTATTTCGTTATCTCTCTCTTTTGATCTACTTTGAAATTTTGGTTTTATCCAAGAAAAAGGCCAAAAACTGCCAAGAGTTCCTAACAAACCCTTTTGATTGTTTTGATTCAAGAGACTTGTTGGCTTCCTTTTAGAAGCCATAGCCATACGCCACTGCCATTCCTTGTAAGCACCTTCATTCACTTTACTCCATTTCTGCTTTAAGTGTTTCTCCCAAAATGATCACTCACATATATACCCCTCAAACTACTACATACTTTTTCCAATGTACACAACTCAGCTGGCGAGAGCTTATCAAGAATTGCTTCCAAGGCCAAGTTAGGCAAATCTAGAAGAGAAGTCTTCACATTTTCCACTTGTTCTTGCTCTCTCAGACCCAGATTCATCTTCATCTTCTTAGGGGGGTTTTTTTGCTGACAAGTCCTTGAATTTTTAAAACTTTACAATAGGCCGATATTTTAAATACAGGCCGAAACTGGCCAGTACCAGACAAAATTGTCAGTACTAACTGGCACTGAAAATCGGTATCAAACTACTAAGTTTCGTACCGTTTTTCAACTGGTAAGGTACGAATCTCAAAACTTCAATTATTATAACCAATAGGATTTCTTCCTTCTTGAACTTTGTAAATCGATCTCTTTCAAGTGAATTAAGTAGTAACCTACACTTCTTCTTCTTTTCACTCACCATGGTTTTTTTTATTAATTCTTCATCAAATAATTTTTCATTGAGGACCTCAATGTAGTTGATATGTCACGAATGCTAATTATTACTACAAGTTCTTTTAATTCATTACCTAAAGCATTGAGAGTGTAGGATATAATTTGGGAATCATACAACATATATCTAATAAGAGCTAAATCATGATCAAGACTATTTACTTATATATATATTTGAAATTTTAAAATAATAATTACTAGTAGTTGGGATTAATTGTACAACTTTAACATTTACAAGAATCGACTTTTAGTACAAGGTAGGCAAGACTACTGGATGCATATACCCTAATTTAAGGATCACTTCACTCCACGAGTCCCCACTTTACTTATATATATGGTGACTAAGTTTCCTTCCTTTGAATTGTTCATCAAAGATGATAATATGGAGAGCATTCCAATGTTAAATCAATTTATATATCTTATTTCTAACTTGTTTTAGGCTTTAATACACACCTTAAAACTAATAATGGTGGGGACTAACTATTATATAGATTATATATTAAATAACTAGTAGCAATACTGGATCCTAATGAATCCACAAGCAATATTTTTGGTTTGATTATAGTCAAATATGGCAGAGACTTGTCCACAAACCCAAAGAGTTCATATACGAGAAGAAAACTTGTTATGTGTAACTTCCAAGAGGCACAATTTTAAGCATTCTTGGCAATTTTGAAAGGAATATGAGAAGTTTCATTAAGGGTTATCAAATTCCCATTAGTAGAAAAAGGTTTTTGATATATTGGTGTTGGTGAGTGAAGTTTCATAATTGTTAATAAGGACTCCATTGTGTATGGTAAAAAATAAGAGAGCAAGAATGATATGTGTTTAATTGTTGATACATTTAATCCATAACATTTAATAATTAATGCTTTAGAATGCTTAAGACACTCACTTTAGTTCATATTTGATTTTAGGTACAATTCAAAAGCATAATAGCTAAAATGAGCTGAAAGCATACTCGTTAAGCCATATTCTCGAGATTCATTCTTTAATGCCGTCATGAAGCAAGAAGGAAAATGATTAAAATGAAGATGAGACAAGAAAGCACCAAAAAGGATGAAGAATATCTTTGTCATGGCATGAGATGTGAGTGTTGTCACGACCATGACAAGTGTGTCAAGGCCGTGACATCCAGTGTTATGGGTGTGACACACCTTGTCACACCCATGACTCTTGCCACCTATCCATTTTTAACCTAGCTTTTTACTATATAAGGCAATATGTTGTGATGGCAGAGGGGTATCATAGACAGAATGGGTTTTTCTTCATTCTCCTTCAGTTTTCAACATGACAGGCGATTTCATAGTTAATTCTTGAAGATTGATGGAGAAAATGGAGGGCTAACTTTCCCACACTGGTTCGAAGCTAAAATCAACACCCAGATCATGGCTAAGCTTATCTCATCTTTGTTTAATATTGAATCTCTCGTTTCGAATTGCTATCATTGTTTGATGTAAATTGAATTGGGTTTTGTAAAGATAATCGTAATGCATTCATTGGATTGTTTTACCACAAACCCATTGCTATAATTTTGAATATAACTTGTAATCGTTATATTTGATATTCGTTAGTAGCCACTAATGATCTTGAATCGTTAGGAACAACGTAACTTATATTAGATAACTCGAGCTTTTGAGGTTACTGCCTATATTGATCCATTTTCTACTTCATAATGCAGCTGCCCAATTGAATCTAAAGACCGTCTCCTAGGTTATTTGGTAGTTAGGTTTAATTAACGAGTGTCTCTTAATTAAACACAACCTAAGGGAAAATCGGGATTAGCATAATTATTGTTAGTCCACGATCAATAGTTCAATGAGAGGTGTGAAAGCATTAAAACAATAGAATATGTTTAATCGTGTCTAGGCATAGATTGATCCAAGAACCAGGCTTTACCCATATTAACTTTCATCGTTTTCAATTGTTTTCTATAATTTGCTATTGTTAGTTTAAGTTTACTTTGTTTTCTAAATCGCATCAAATCAAAACCCCCTTTTTATTTCCTTTACATCAATTATTTGCGTTGTGAAAAATTAACTGAACATTCCCTGCGGATACGATCCTACCTCATCACAACTACAAATTTTTAGTGTGCAGAGTTAGGTAAATTTTACAATGCACTCAACACGTGCTATCAAATTTTGGCGCCGTTGCCTGGGAGTGGTGATTTAATTTTCATTTATGATTTTAGTAGGTGTTTTGTGTATATATCTGTTTGTAATCGTTTCTTTTAGTTATTTTCTTATCTTTAAACGCTTGTTAGTGATCTCCTCATGGAGAACCTGTAAAATCTGATTCGGAGATCGAGAGGTCATTGCTGAGATTAATAAGAGAAGTAAGAACAACTTCGGAAGTAGAACCTGAACTTGAATTCAAAGAAACAATAGTGAATATGAGAACATTAAGGGAGTTGGCTGCACCAGACTTAACCCAAAGACCTTTATGCATTACATTTCCTAATTTTACTGAACATGTTACTTTTGAGCTTAAGTCTAGGTTAATACATTTGTTGCCTAATTTTCACGGTCGTGCAGGTGAGGATGCTCATAAGCATCTCAAGGAACTAGATGTGGTGTATTTGAGCATGAAGCCTCTAAGGGTGACATATGAGCAAATCATGTTGAGAGCTTTTCCGTTCTCACTAAAAGATGCAACGAAGGATTGGTTGTTTGAACTACCTGCTAAGAGTGTGAACACTTGGCTAGAGATGAAAAGGTTGGTTTTAAAAAATGTTTTCCAGCGTCGAAGACAACAAGTACACTGAAGGTAATCTGTGGCATAAAGAAACACAATGGAGTCCGTTTATGAGTATTGGAAACGCTTCAAGAAGCTATGTGCTTGTTATCTACACCACAACATTCCAAAACAACTTATCATCGAGTTTTTTTAACAAAGGATTGCTACCAATGGAGAGGAGCCTAGTTAATGCAGCGAGTGATGGGGTATTGTATAAGAAGACTCCCATTGAAGAAAAGATTTTACTTAAGTGGATGGATGCTAATACTAAATAATTTGGCACTCATAACGATGTTTGTTGTGTGAACGAGGTGAGTGTTTCATCTATCAAACATCGTTTAAATGAGCTAACATCTTCTGTTAGACAACTTGTAGTTGGACAAACACAAGTAAAGGCATTTGGATTATATTCAAACACGAGCCATTCGAATGATGAGTGTCTGACACTACAAGAGGGAAGTATGGAATACGTGAATGCTACGGGAGGGAACTTTCTTAACTAGTACAACTCATACTCCCAAACGTATAACCTAGGCTGGAGAGATCATCCCAATTTGAGTTACAAAGGGAACAGGGGTAGAATTACTTTCAAAATCGATCAAAAGGATCACAACAATTTCAACAAAGGCAACAAGCTTCTTCTTCCTGTTCAGGTTCATCTCTAGAAGACTTTATCAAGACTTTAACTGCTAACAATCTTCAATTTCAATAGGGTATACAACAACAACTTCAATAGGGTATGAAGCAATTTCAATAGGGTATATATAGTAGCAGCTTCAAGATAGTGTACAACAGTTTCAGCAAAAGGCAAAATCGAGCATACAAAATTTGAAAAACCAAATGGTTCATATGACAGTGAGGATCAACCATCTAGAATCACAAAGTGGTGAAAAACTGCCATCTCAACTTGAGATGAACCCGAAGAATGTCAGTGTTATAACTTTGAGGAGCAAAAAGGAGATTGAGGGTCCCAAGAGAACTCCACCAAGGATTGCTAATGAAGAAGAGATCGAGGAGTTGGGAAAAGAAGATAAGTTCAAATCCCTAATATCATTAAAACTAACCCTCCACCTTTTCCTAGCAAATTGACAAGATTGAATAAGAAGGAGAAAGACAAGGAGATATTAGAGACTTTCTGGAAAGTGGAAGTGAACATTCCTTTGCTAGATGCAATTAAACGAGTACCGAGGTACGCAAAATTCCTCAAGGAATTCTGTATGCATAAAAGAAAGCTGAGAGGTGATGAAAACGTGACGATGGGTGAGAATATATCTATGGTTTTTAAGAAGAAGATACCTCCAAAATGCTAGGATCCAGGAATGTTCACCATTCCCTGCAAAATTGGTAACACTGTGATTAATAGAACTATGTTGGATTTGGGAGCTTCAATTAATGTTATGCCTCATTCAATTTATGCTTCCTTGAATTTTAGACCCTTTGAAAGAAGCAAGTGTTATAGTACAATTAGCTAGTCACACTAACGCTTACCCTGATGGTGTGGTTAAGGAAGTTTGTTGCAAGTGAATAAGTTAGTAATTCCTACGAATTTTTATGCTGTTGATGTGAATGATGACACTTCGTACAATCTTGTACCTATCTTGTTGGGGAGACCATTTTTCAATACGGCTTAGGCTAAGATAGACGTTTATGAGGGCACCCTCACGATGGAATCTGATGGGAAAGTGATTCATTTTAACATTTTTAATGCCATGAAACATCCTTATGATGATCATTATGTTTTCTCTATTGATGTGATTGATCCTTTAGTACAAGAAATGTTTAAATTGAGTTACAAGGATCATTATTGTCTTGACTTAAGTGTATGGAAGCAAAAGGCAATAATAATGTTGACGTGGGAGAAGAGTTGGTTGAAATGGCAGCTGTTTTGCAATCATTAGGGGGCTCTCCAAAAAGGTATGATTGTGCTTTCATGCAGTTAACTGAACCTCACCAGAAGTTGTTAGAGAAGTGCTTTAAAGACAATCACGTTTAGCACTTGTTGTACAAATCATTTTATGATTAAAAAAGGCATTTTTCATTATTTCGATGTTCATACGTTATGGATTTGATGTTGATCTTAAATTGATTTAATGAAGCCTTTGATACAAAACATAGCATGGAGGAAATCATGATGAGATCATGATAATGAGATTCCTATCATGTGTAATTATGTTAGTATCTAAACTTTCCTTAGTCATAGGATTAATGAGATAGGATATCATTAATCCGGATAGACTAGCACATGTTATACTCCTTGATTGGATCACGCAGTAGATCTTATAAGCTGTAGATATGAGTTGTTTAGAGTTAACATATGGATGCTTACTAAGGGTAGTAAGTACATTGAATTGACCTACTATGAAACAATCATATGGATATTCTATTCCAGTGTCAATGATAGTATCATCATAGCAATAGTGTGTAAGTATCCTTTGACTTGAGGTGCTCAAGGATATCTCGGATACTGATTCTGTACTTTGACTCCATTCATCGGTGCCTTTCAGGGGTTACTCATAGGGTGGGTGGTGACTGGGTACAACTTGAGGTATTCAGAGGTAATTGAGTAGCCAATAAAGGATTCACCACTCCTGATAGAAGGAGATGATACCTATGGCCTCTTATCGGGGTCATTACTTGAGAGTCTCTGGCCAAAGCAGATATGTTTCATAAAGGGAGTCTTCAATGATACATAGAGTAATGAGACCTTAGGACAAGATCTAATATCACTTGGACTAGATGTGACATAGTCAGTCTAGTGGGAGTTAACACTTTGACCATACTCTGGCAACATTACGTAAGGAAGGGTTCGTAGTCAAACCACAGACTTTTCGGTCAATTAGGGGTTATGACGTGTTGCTATATATTGCTCTTGACTTATTTGAATTAAGTGTTAATTCAAATGGCCAACATAACTGAGAACCTAATGGGTTAAACACATAGGAGATTCGAAGGATGAGTGAAATGGTATTGAATGGTGATTCAAGATATAAGAGAGTGTTTTGAGATTGTATCGCGATGTGATCGTGGTAGAAAATGTTGCGTGGAATAGATTAAAAAGAAGTGTTGTTGGCTGTCAATTTGATCAGTAACTTCCCAAAACTTTCATTAATGCATGTTATTCATAGTCATTAATTTCCCATAACTTCCATTAATGCATGTTATCCATAACCATTAATGCATGTTATTCATGACCATTAACTTCCCATAACTCTCCATTAATGATGGGGGTTATGAAAGGCCAAATGGTGTAAAAAATAGAGATGATTTTCGTGCATCTTGTATAAGATACAAGTGAAAGAAAGGTTCTTTCTTACACACACACACTCTTTTTCTCTTTAATTCTCACAAGAGTTCTTATCTTTGCTAGCATAAAGAAAGAATTCTAGCCATCTCTTAGTGAGGTTTCTTCCTTCTATCTTCGTGTGCAATTTCATTAGAGACGGTCTACATTGATCATTTTGGTTTATGACAACCCAATGCGGAGAAGATTAAAGAACGAAGGAGATCGTCAAAAAGGTATGTAAACATCTTATATTTCATATTTTTGTTTTCTATATCTATATGCATGAGTAGATTTGGTTTTTAAGGTTTCGTTTTATTTTTTGCTGGATATATTTGATATATATTATGTATGAGATGCATGATTAGAACCCTATAGTGGTATCAAAGACATCTTGTGTCTTGTTAGATATAGAATACATGACATGTGAAAATTGTTTTCATGGTTGTGACAACTTAGAGTCCTATAATGTTTTGTTTGATATTAATTATACAAAAATGGTTTTCACGTTTTTCTTTCACCGGTCTATTCATAAGATGTAAGTGAATGATTCAGTATGATTGAAAATATTTTTAATGTGATTAAAATATTTAATTTTGAATTTACAAGAACATGCATGAAATCTATCTTTCTGTTGGGCATATGATGTCTATTGGCTAAACTGATGAGGTTATACATGATTTTCGAGGAACTTTATTCTAGAAAAATTATGTGAACATATTTGGGATGTTTTTATGCCTTTGCAATTTTTTTTATAATTATTAAAAATGTTTTAATAATTTTATCGGACAATTTTCCATAGCTAGATAGTTTTCCAAAAATTGTAAGATCTGTTTTGTTTGACGTTTTTGTATGTTTATATTTCGGTTCCAAAATCTTAAAAAAAATTATGGGATAAAAATGTGTTAATTTGATGTTTGATGCATGCCTAAATGATTTTTATCGAAATTTGATTTTCAGAAAAATTTTAGAAGTCATATTTGTCGTTTTTGGTGTCTTATTGGTGTTTCAGTGATCATAATAATTTTTAGGTGATTCCTAAATTATTTTGATCATCATGAAATAACCTGGAGATGTTGGGAATGATGATTTGATGTTCTGAAAATTTTTTGAAATTATAAAAATTAATTTTGAATTAATTTTAGTAGAGCAATAGATTTTCTAGTAAGACTAGAAAAATTGGCATGTGTGACAAAATTTAAGTTATTTAATTTTGGACATCAAATGATTATTTTAAGGTAAATTAATTATGAATTAACTTTTGGAATTAGGAATTCATGTTAATTAGATTAATATTAATTCCAAATGAAATAACATACAATAGTAATTTTAGCCAAGTTAGTAAAAGGAAGATAATAAATCTAAGTATTAGATTGGGCTTAGATCCAAGTGTTGGATTGGGCTTTCATGTTAGGATCCATAAGATGTCATAACCAAAACAAAGTGTTTACATATATCCATTAGAGAATGCATGGTTAGGAGAAAAATAGTGGGCTTGTATGATGGATGGTTATGGGCTTAGGCTCAATTTGATTGAGTAGTCCATATCATGCCATGTAATTATAGTAACTATATGTATATATATATATATATAAGTTATATGTATAAGACCATCTAAGTTAGATGAGACCTTAGTCAAACCCTTAACTTAGAATATTAAAACTAACGCCTTCCTTTAATATGGCGAGAACTAGAGTCCTTTTTAAAGTTAGGATTATTGGATAAACCCAAGCTCGCTTTACACGGATATGTTCGAACCATAGAAACAAGATTTTTGAATTAATAGGTTGGTTTTAACTAGAAGCGTTGGTTTGTTGGGCAAACTCAAAATCAACGTGAACAAAGACAAACTTGGTTAGTGTATATTAGATGTACACATGTCAAGAGTCGAAAGCCCAATGAGTGTGCAGACATCAATAGTTGATAGCACTATATTTGATAGTTGCATTGGAGATGTAATTGGTATGATCGATACCTACTAGTTGAACAAAGATGGCTTATTGGGCAAACCCAAGGTCATTCTTAGGGATATTGGATATCGATCCACTAGGAGAATTTCTCTACGAGTTCTCTCATATTTATACTAAGGGTTCTGAATTCGTGAAAAATAGCGGGAGTCATAATACGTGTTATTAAATTCCTTATAAACATGCATTTAAGTACATTCTAACTTTTCTCTCTTTGATGAAAGGTTGCTATTGCTCAAGTCAACACCATGAGTACTAGTATGAATCTAAGATCATTAATGGAAGCTAACAAGTTGATTGGACCAAACTACCATGACTGGCTCAGGAACTTGAGAATAGTTCTCAAGTCCGAGAAGTTTGGTTATATCTTGGAAGAACCACTTCCCGATACCCCTACTGCTGATTCTTCTGATGATGATTGGAGGGCATATAGGGAGCATCTCGATGATAGTGAGATGGCTAGTTGTATTATGCTAGCCACTATGTCACCAGAGTTGCAAAGGCAGCACGAGGCTATGGATGCTCGTACTTATAGTCTATCATCTTAGGGAGCTCTTTGATGAGCAAGCAAGGTCTGAAAGGTTTGAGACTTCACGATTGCTCTTTCGCTCCAAGATGGTTGAAGGGACATCTCCAGTGTAGTATACAATGAAGATGAATGGCTACATCGAGCGATTGGCCTCTTTGGGTTTTCTTTTGGATCATGAATTAAGTATTGACTTAATTCTGACGGGTTTAACTGATAGTTACTCACAATTTGTACTTAACTATCGGATGAACAATATATCCAACACAATTCCCGAGCTGGTTAACATGCTCAAGCCAGTTGAGTCATCTGTCTACAAAGACAAGGTTGTGATGCTGGTGGACTCTTTTGGTTTGAGAAAAAAGAGCCAAAAGAAGAAGAAGTCTGTAGGGCCTAAGGGAGGTGTCAAGAAAGCAAAGAAGACTGCCTTGAAGGGAACTTGCCTCCACTATGGCAAGGATGCCACTAGAAGAGAAACTGTAAGGCTTTTCTAGAGTCCTTGAAAAGGCATCTTATTACTTTTAGACCTAATACATACTGATGTATGTGGTCTGATGTCCATACATGCCAAAGGTAGTTTCATATACTTCATTACCTTTATCGATGATCATTCTTGATATTGGTATAAGAATCTTATGAGATACAAGTCTAAAGCCTTTGAAAGGTTCAAAGAATTCAGAAATGAAGTTGAGAAACAATTTGGGAGAAGTATTAAATCACTTCGATCGGATCGAGGTGGTGAATACTTAAGCCAAGAGTTTTTGGATTATCTTAGGGATAATAGAATATTGTCCTAGTGGACTCCACCTTACACGCCATACACAATGGTGTGCCCTAGAGGAGAAACCAAACCTTATTAGACATTGTGAGGTTTGTGATGGGTTTAGTGGATTTACCAAAATCCTTTTGGGGGTATGCACTCGAAACTTCTGTTTATGTATTAAACAGAGTCTCATCCAAGTTAGTTGATGTTACTCCATATGAGATATGGATTAACAAGAAACCCTACCTTTCTCATATGAAAGTTTGGGATTGTCCTGCTTATGTGAAGCAGATTCAGTCAGATAAGCTTGAAGCTAAATCTGACAAGTGTCTATTTGTAGGATATCCTAAGGAAACTATAGGATATCAGTTCTAAACAGACACAAATCAACTGTCTAAACCAGAGACTATCATTTATAAAGATGAAACAATAGCTCAACCTTCTGACACACAAGAAGTTTGTAGGTCAAGTAGGATATATCATGTTCTTGAGAGATACGGATTTCTCATAAGTGAACTTAACGACGTATTACTCATAGAAGATGATGAGCCTACTACCTATGAAGAGGTTCTGAAGAGTTCAGAATTTGACAAATGGCTTCAAGCTATGAAATTCGAATTGGATTCCATTTATGAAAACCAAGTATGGACTTTGGTTGACCCACCCAAAGGGATAAAACCTTTAGGATGTGAATGAGTTTTCAAGAAGAAAACTGACATGGAGGGTAATGTAGTTACCCATAAAGCTAGGCTTGTAGCTAAAGGTTATTATCAAAGGCAAGGTGTTAACTATAACGAAATGTTTAGCCTAGTAGCTATGCTTAAATCCATTAGGATACTCCTAGCCATTGCCACTCATTATGATTATGAGATATGGCAAATGGATGTGAAGATGGCTTTCCTTAATAGAAACCTAACCGAGGATGTGTATATGACACAACCTGATGGTTTCATATCCATAAATGGAGAAAAGGTATGCAAGCTTTAGAAATCCATTTATGGATTGAAGCAAGCATCCAGAAGTTGGAATATCCGATTTGATGAGACAATCAAAGAGTTTGGTTTCTCACAAAATCTAGATAAACCATGTATGTATAAGAAGGTTAGTAGGAGTGCAATCGTGTTCCTTGTACTATATGTAGATGACATATTGCTAATAGGAAACGATGTCTCTGCTTTGTAACAGTCAAAATTTGGTTAGCTAAGAACTTCTCTGTGAAAGACCTTGGAGAAGCAACTTATATTTTGGGGATAAGTATCTATAGAGATATATCTAAAAGGTTGCTTGGTCTTTCTTAGTCTAAATACGTAGACAAGATGCTAAAGAGGTTTAGCATGAACTAGTCCAAGAGAGTTATCTTCCCATGGTACATGGGATTACACTTTCTTACACTTTCTAAATCTAAGTGTCCAAAGACACAAGATGAGAGGACTCGCATGAGTTTAATTCCTTATGCTTCAGCTATAGGATCAATCATGTACGTTATATTATGTACTAGACCTGATGTATCGTATGCTATAAGTGTTACTAGCAGATACCAGTCAGACCCTGGTGATGGTCATTAGGTAGCTGTCAAGAATATCCTTAAGTACTTGAGAAGAACTAAAGATGTATTCTTGGTATATGGAGAAGGTGATCTTGTGGTAAGCGGGTATACTGATGCTAGTTTCCAATCCGATAGGGATGACTCCAGATCTCAGTCCAGATATGTATTCACATTGAATGATGGTGCAGTCAGTTGGAAAAGTTCCACAAAAAAAAGACAATTGCAGATTCGATGACAAAGGCGAAGTACATTACGACTTCAAAACTGGAAAAGGAAGCAGTTTGGATTACAAAGTTTATCATAGAACTTGGTGTGGTTCCGAGCATTGCTAACCCAATACAGTTGTAATGTGACAACAACAAGGATATAACGCAGGCGAAGAAACCGAGGTCTCATCAGAAGTCCAAACATATACTCAAGTGCTACTATTTGATGAGAGAGATCATTGGTAGAAATGATGTCAAGATAGAGAGAGTTCCTACCGATCAGAATATAGATGATCCGTTGACTAAGCCTATTTTCCAAAAGAGTTTTGTGTCATATGTAGACGCCTATGGTATTAAATATCAAGGTGATTGACTTTAATGCAAGTGGGAGTTTGTCAGAGAATGCTCTAAAGGCAATCACCTTTAGCACTTATTGTACAAATCATTTTATAATTAATAAAAGCATTTTTCATTATTTCGATGTTCATACTTTTATAGATTTGATGTTGATCTTAAATTGATTTAATGAAGTCCTTGATACAAAACATAGCATGGAGGAAATCATGATGAGATCATGATAATGAGATTCCTATCATGTGTAATTATGTTAGTATCTAAACTTTCCCTAGTCATAAGATTAATAAGATGAGATATCGTTAATCCGGATAGACTAGCACCTAGTATACTCTTTGATTAGATCAAGCAGTAGATCTCATAAGTTGTAGACATGAGTTGTTTAGAGTTAACATGTAGATGCTTACTAGGGGTAGTAAGTACATTGGATTGACCTACTATGAGACAATTATATAGACATTCTATTCTAGTGTCAATGATAGTCTCATTATAGCAATGATGCAAGTATCCTTTGACTTGAGGTGCTCAAGGATATCTCAGATACTGATCATGTACTTTTACTCCATTCATTGGTGTCTTTCAGGAGTTACTCCTAGGGTGGTGATTGGGTACAGCTTGAGGTATTCAAAGGTAATTGAGTAGCTAATAAAGGATTCACGACTCCTAACAGAAGGAGATAATACCCATGACCTCTTGTCGGGGTCATTACTCGAGAGTCTCTGGCCAGAGCATATATATGTCATGAAGAGAGTCTTAAATGATACATAGAGTAATAAGATCCTCAGAACAAGATCTAATATCACTTGGACTAGATGTGACGTAGTCAGTCTAGTGGGAGTTAATGCTTTGACCACACTCTGAACCAAGTGGGGTATAGATGGTGAAAGGACGAATTGCATGACAACATTGCGTATGTAAGGGTTTGTAATCAAACCAATGACTTTCATGTCAATTGGAGATCATGACTTGTTGCTAGATACCGCTCTTAACTTACTTAAATTAAGTGTTAATTCAAGTGATCAACATAACGGAGAACCTAATGGGTCACACACATAGGAGATCTGAAAGATGAGTAAAATGGTCTTGAATGGTGATTCAACATATGAAAGAGTATTTCGAGATTATATCGTGATGTGATCGTGGTAGAAAACGTTGCATGGAATAGATTAGAAACAAGTGTTATTGGCTGCCAATTTGGTCATTATCTTCCCAAAACTTCCGTTAAAGCCTGTTATTCATGGTCATTAATTTCCCATAACTTCCATTAATGCATGCTATTCATGACCATTAAGTTCCCATAACTCTCCATTAGTGATGGGGGTTATGGAAGGCCAAATGGTGCAGAAAATATAGATGATTTTCGTGCATCTTATGTAAGTCATAAGTGAAAAAATGTTCTTTCTTACACACACACACTCTTTTTCTCTCCAACACTCACAAGAGTTCTTGTCCTTGCTAGTGCAAAGAAAGAATTCTGGTCATCTCATAGTGAGGTTTCATCCTTCTATCTTTATGTGGACTTTCATTAGAGACGGTCTACGTTGATCGTTATGGTTTACGATAACCTAACGTGGAGAAGATTAAGGAACGAAGGAGATCGTCAGAAAGGTATGTAAACATCTTATATTTCATGTTTTTGTTTTCTATATCTATATGTGTGAGTAGATCTGGTTTTTGAGGTTTTGTTTTATTTTCTACTGCATATATTTGATATATATTATAGATGAGATGCACGATCGGAACCTTACAATTGTTACCTTCTGATGTGTAAGCACCTAAAGTGGAACTAAAGCCACTCCCCACACACCTCAAGCATGCCGATTTGGGAGATAAGTAGACTCTACCAGTTACCATTTCGATAGAGTTAACTTTAAATCAAGAAGAAAGGTTGGTTCGAATGTTGAGAGAGTATAAGAAGGCCATCGGATGGACGGTCATTGAAAACCAAGGAATAAGGCCTTCTATATGCATGCATCGTATTTTGTTGGAGGAAGTCAATTCCACAAGGCAAGTTCAACGTATGTTGAATCCTCCGATAATGGAAGTTGTGAAGAAGGAAGTGCTTAAGCTTCTCGATGCTGGGTTATTTACTTGATCTTCGAAAATAAGTAGGTAAGTCCTGTTTAGGTGGTTCCAAAGAAGTCTAGAATCACAGTTATGACCAATCAAGAAGGTGAGTTGGTTCTCACTCGAGTGCAAACCAGGTGGCGACTTTGTAGTGATTATAGGAAATTGAACTCAGTGACTCATAAAGACCACTTTCTCCTTCCCTTTGTTGATCAAATGCTTGAGAGATTGGATGGTTATGAGTATTACTATTTTATAGATGGCTTTTCAGGTTATCTTCAAATATCGATCACACCGGGAGATCAAGAAAAAACCACCTTTACATTTTCATTCGGTACATTTGCTTACCGAAGGATGCCATTTGAATTATACAATGCACCTGCTACGTTCAAAAGATATATGGTGAGCATTTTTTTTGAGTATGTTGAGAAAATCATTGAGGTATTCATGGATGATTTTAGTGTTTATGGTTCTTCCTTTGATGAATGCCTTAAGAAGCTTGTTATCTTGGAATGACGCATTGAAACTAACATTGTGCTGAATTGGAAAAAATGTCATTTCATAGTAGATCAAGGTATAGTTTTAGGACATGTTATATCTACTAGGGGTAAGAGGTAGATAAATCTAAAGTTGATCTCATTTCCTCTTTACCTTACCCCTAAAATGGGTGCAAAGTGCGTTCTTTTCTTGGTCATGCAGGTTATTATTGTAAATTCATCAAGGACTTTTTGACAATAGCTGCATCATTATGCAAGTTGTTACAACAAGATGTCTCCTTCAAGTTCAATGATAAGTGTAAGGAAGCCTTTAACAAACTTATGAAGCTATTGAAATCCCCACTGGAGATTCAACCCCCAGATTGGAGGCTCCCCTTCTAGATCATGTGTGATGCAAATGACTATGCAATAAGGTGGTTATAGGACAGAGAGTAGGCAAAACTTTACACGTCATTGATTATGCTTCAAAGACTCTCAGTCCAACTCAATTAAACTATTCCACAACCTAAAAAGAACTTTTATCTGTATTTTTTAATTTAGAAAAATTTCGATCATATTTTCATGGTGCTAAAGTAATTGTTTATTTTGATCGTGTAGCTTTACAAAACCAAGTCACAAAGAAAGACACAAAACCAAGGCTAATCAGATAGATTCTCCTCCTTCAAGAGTTCGACTTGGAGATAAGAGATAAAAGGAGGCAGAAAATGTGGTTACCGATCACCTTAGCCCCTTGATCAAAGAAGAAGATGACACCCCTTTGAGAGAAACATTTTTAGATGAATAACTGTTTTTTGCCAATATGTCACCACCATAATATGCAGATATTGTGAATTTCTTAGTTACTAACAAATTACCTGTTGTTTTGTCAATGGCTCAAAGGGATAAGTTGAAGAATGAAGCAAAGTACTACTTTTGGGATGACACATATCTATGGAAGCACTATGCGGATCAAGTCATAAGGAGGCGTGTGCCTGAAAGTGAAACACCTTCAATTTTAGCCTTTTGCCACTCATATGTGTGTGGAGGACACTTTGGATTAAAGAGGACGACCTATAAAGTTTTGGAGAGTGATTTCTACTGGCCCTCATTGTTCAAGGATGCATACATCTTTTGCAAGTTATATGAGAGGTGCCATCAATCAGGTAACTTGTCCCGTAAGGATCAATTGCCACAAACTCCTATTCTTTTCCGTGAAATTTTTGACATTTGGGGTATTGAATTTATAAGACCTTTCCATCCATCTTTTGGTTTTAATTATATATCTTGCAGTCGATTATGTTTCTAAATGGGTGGAAGTTAAAGCCACCAAAACTAATGGTACCAAAATTGTTGCAGATTTTATTAAAGTTAACATCCTTTCTAGGTTCAAGATGCCAAAGGAAATCATTAGTGACAAAGGAACCCATTTTTGCAACATAATGATGGAAACACTATTAAGGAAATATCATATCATACATAAGGTTTTCACCTCTTACCATCCTCAAACCAATGGATAAGTTGATGCGTCAAATCGAGAAATCAAGGCAACTCTAGAGAAAATAGTTTAGCCCAATAGAAAGGAATAGAGTGTGAGGCTAGGCTTACCGGATAGCTTATAAAACACCAATCGGGATGTCTCCATATAGACTGGTGTTTGGGAAGCCATGTCACATTCTGGTGGAGTTATAACACAAGGTGGATTGGGCTATGAAAAGATGCAACATGAATTTGGATGATGTGGGTGTACATAGGAAATTGCAACTACAAGAGTTGGAGGAGATGCAGAATGACTCCTATCAAATGCAATGACATATAAAGAGAAGACAAAGGCTTTCATGATAAGATGATTTTAAGGAAAAGCTTCTCGGTGGCTCAGAAAGTGCTGCTATATCACTCCGAGCTCAAATTATTCCTAGGTAAGTTGCGCTTTATTGGGTTGGTCCGTTTGTTGTTACTCATGTCTTTCCTTTTGGTGTAGTAGAGTTAGGAAGTCTTTCCTTTTGGTGCAATAGAGTTACGAAGTCTAAAAACCAACAAGACATTCAAAGTGAATGGTCATCGCTTGAAGCTGTATTATGAAGGCTTCCAAACGGAGGATATGGGAGAGTTGATGTTGGAAGACGTAAATGGCGTCACTTAATGAGAGCAACATAGAGTCGAGCCAACAACGATAAACAAAGGCACTTCTTAGGAGGCAACCCAAGGGAAGTTGATTTCTATTTATTTACATTTTTGCATTTGTTATTTTCATTAAATGCTCCATTTCTTGCATTTGATGTTACAATGGGAACAATATAAGTTTTAAGTGTGGGAGTGGGGATCTTAGTTTTTTTTATACACGTTTTTAGCTTAATGGTTGCTTATGTGGCTTCTTAGGCGTTTTCAAAATCAAATAAACAAAATCAAACATTTTATCTTTTTATTTGCTTTTAAGACTATATAGTCATAATTAAAGTGTGAATTAAATAGAAAAATCCATAGCAACTTTAGCATTTACTTTTGCTCTTGTGATTAGTCAGTATGCATTATCTTTACAAGAGTACTAACCAATAATAGACAAAAACCAGTGAGATTTTGAGCCTTATAGACTGACACATCCATATCAGTCTCATTGTCTTTTGTTTATGTATAACCTTCATGACATATACATCCTAACTTGGCGTTAATTTTCTATCCAAGATCACATTTTTTATCACTTGTGTGAACATGAAAATGATATAGGCATTATTTGTTTTTGCAAGCTACATTAACCAAATAGCCTACTCATTAATAGGACCTTTGTTAAGCCCCTTTGAGCTTTATTAATCTTTCTTTTTCTACTAACTACATTAGATGTTTTAAACTAAATCAAATGTCTTACCCAATCCTTAAAGCTAGTGGAGTATTTGCTAATTGTTGATAACTGTGAATGTACAAAATTATAAGTGTAGGGGTGTACATATTTGTGGGATGGTTGTTATTATTAGGATGTCATTTTACATTTTATCAATGAAATTACCCTGTTGATGTTGTTTCTTTCAATTTTTATTAAAATAAATTTTAAAAAAAAAAGAGAAACAATGTTTGAATAAAAGTATCAAGGAGGAAATACATTTGTTTTGAAAATTTGTTCATTTGTTTTCTCCTCCTAAAGTTGTATTGAATAGGTGAATTAAGTGTGTTGCATATGAGATAGATGTTGTTTTTGAAGGATTACTCCTTCTAATTTCAATGTGTTGTTATCAATAAATTTACGAGTGATTTCTTCTAATAGATTATACTTCATGTGGTTTATGGTATGAGAGCTTGAATTTGAGTTGTGAAATATAATTGTTACATTAAACATAGCTGATGGTACCCAGTTTTGAATGAATGTTAGCTTATGTGCTTGATGTTTCATTGGTGTTAACTTTGCTTCACTAGCTTGATTGTTTTTATGCTACATTACCCAAAATACATCTCACCTTACCTTTGCCCACATTACAACTTTAGAAAAATCATTTGATTCATGATTATGCATGACTTAATAGTGGAGAAATGAAATAGTATGCAAAGTTGTAAAATGTCATGATTATGAATGGTATTTAAGTGTACCTATGAATCTATCTTGTTTAAACACATTTTGTCCAAGTCTACCTCTAGAATGCTTAGTTTTTAAGGGTTATAAATGTTGATTGATCATAACTAAACGCGTTTAATGTTGAGTTATTGTTATAATTTTTTGAAAGTTATTCATCTTTGCATATAATTATCTATTCTTGAGAAATATAAAAATTGAGTAAATATTTTAATTTGTAACTTTGATTTTGACGATTTTCCCAAAGACGATCAAAAACTAAGTGTGGGAGAACTTGATATGTGTTTAATTGTTGATACATTTCATTTATAACACTTAATGATTAATGTTTTAAAATATTTAAGACACTAACTTTAATTCATATTTAATTTTAGGTCAATTCATAAACATAATAACTAAAGTGGGCTAAAAACATACCCGTTCAATCATCTTCTTAATATTCATACTCTATTGTCTTCATGAAGTAGAAGGAAAAGTATTAGAACGAAGATGAGACAAGAAAGCACCAAAAAGGATGAAGAATATCTTTGTCATCGCATGAGATGTTTGTCACGGCCATGGCAAATTTACTATGTAAGGCAATATGATGTGACGACAAAAGGATACCGCAGACAAAATAAGTTTCCCTTCATTCTCCTTCGATTTTTATTTCATCATTATTTTTTAGCTAGAGTTTATGAGAAATTTTTAAAAAATTAAAAATATATTTTTTTTGGAAAATGTTAGATATTAGAGTTTTTTTTCAGTTTCTTAAATTATAAAAGAACCTGTCTTTTATCATTTTTTTAATTAAATAAACAAATAATTAAAAACAATAAAAATAAAAATAAAAACCAATTGACTAGCAATCCATTATTACCAAGAACAATTCTAAAACATTAATTAAATATTTCACTTATTACAATTTGTGTTCACATCTACAAATTTATTTTAAGGATTTATGTCAACTTCAAAAAGAATTTGATAAATAATTGAAACTTTTATATTTAATTAACATTTTATAATACTAATTAATATTGTAAAAAGACAAGTTCCAGAATTAAAATATAATTTACCTTCAATTTTATAAACTAGTTGATTAACTTAATCAAATCATATATGATTCCTATGATAATGTTCGAGAAAGACCGGTTTAAATAATTACTAAACCACAAACTTCATCAAACTCAAACTTCGCCGATCTTATCAAAAGACAAATCAAATACACTTCTTTCGTAATTACCCCTTCTTCAGCATTAAAGATCAGCTTCCACCTATGACGCCCAACTTCCTAGATATTTTACCTCATGAAGAACTTTTACATAGCACAGTAAACTACAAAAATAGAGCTTCAGAGCTCATTCAACTAAATAATTGAGGCCACATATAATTTTCTTGCTCTAATATTTCTCTAGTTTAGTAAAATAAACATTAACAGATTTTTGGTATAAATAGCCAAATTTAAAGCTTTAGCCAGATGAAACCTCATTTACAGGGCGACATAAACCTGAATAAACCGCTTTCAAAAAAAGAGGATGCTTGCTTTGAGTGAACACCTCTGCATCTAACTTCTCAATGTAAGACCATATCTGCCACATGATAATAGGAAAAAAAATTACCACCGAGATTCATGATAAAATTCATGAAATGAGGTTACAAAAACTTTAAAATTCCTGAAATTAGGTTACAAAAATTTCCAAGTACCACATCACCTAATTAATTTTATAAGCTGACGATAGCAAATTAATGCACGATCATGAGCATACACATTAGACACACATGCACATTAAACACAAAATGAAGTCGTAAGGTAACAGTCCGTTGGGAAACCAGATTCACCTCAGAAGAATATTGCCTTGAGAATGCTTTGACATAGCCTAGAGTCGAAAGACACCACTGCTCCTTTTCACCTACATTATAAGCATTACTTCCCTTCCCACCGTTTGACTGACTGCGAAAGTTTTTGCAAGAATAGAATCAAATAAAATTTGAATTTGTGACAAGATAAATGTAAAATGGGCAGTTCTTTTCACTTTATAAATAAATTCTTCAGAGGAAAAAGAAAAAAGAAGAGGGCACGAGTCAGGATGCCAAAAAACCTTTTCTTAGTTCTTTCATTCTCATTATCCACCTCCATTGCTGATGATTCTTCAAGATCAACTGACATTTCATCAGTTTGAATTGAATTCAATCCACGCAATGTTTGAGCCTCAGATGCGTCAGGCAGGCGTTCCACCAAAACTTTTGAGAAGCTCTTGTATAAAGAAAGGAACAATGTCTGGACATCACAACATTTGTAAGGACAAGAAAATGACAGCACAAGTATTTCATCAAACAGCTGCAAGCATGAATTGTCAATTTAAAGAAAATTAAAGTTTCATTTCAATTACATGCTGTCTGTTAGTGAATTGGAAAAAAAAAATCCAACAGAATATGATACACATGAATCAAAGGTTAAACAATTTACTATAGATGATAACTTGTAGGGACAGAGAGATTCTCAAAGATAAAGAATACATGATGGATCAGATTAGCAAGACTTCTTTCATTTCTTTATGACATAATCCAGATATGCAAATATAACAGTCAAGAAGAGCCTGAGCACCTTTACCTCCACATCTCTGTTCACTGCATACAGAAGGCTCGTACTTATCTTTTAATATCTAAAGTGAATATTGGATGATATGACACAAGTAGTAGTGATATTTCCAACAATTAAAGTGTGTAAAGCAGAAGGATGCTGCGGCTCATCTTTCATGATTACCTCATTTTCCTCATGGGCTCGAGCAAGAAGAGCTTCCTTGGCTTCCAAGGATTCACGAACTGATACCCCCTCTTCTTTTGTCTTTTCAGCATGTGATTTCAAGCGCTTCATTCTCACAGGATTCTCACCAAGAACAGGCGCACCATCCACCAATGTGAGCTTTGATTCAGCAGCATCCAAATCTGCTTTTGCTTTGGCTGCAGCTTCTTCAGCTGCTACAACACTTATCTTAAGAGATGATACTTCTTTCCTTAGATCACATATACGGTAATAACTCTTGCTTACAGCATTTCTAAGCACCTGCAGCAAGAGAAAGAAGTAAATAGAAACATTAAGGTCTAGTTTCCAAAATCTATAATCACATAATCCATAGTATTATCAGCATGGAAGAGAAGATACAGGAGCAGGCGACTCTGTTATGCAGAATCCCACAACTTGTTCTCATCATGTAGTTTTAAGCCTATAGTCATATACATACAGAATAACAAGGAAATTTAAAGATTTTGTATAATCACAAGAAATGGGTCAGAATCAAACTATTAATGGGCTTATGAACTAAAGTTGATAGCTGTATCGATCCTTATCATGCACCATGAAAGCTGTGTGAGAAGTTAAACAGATCCAGCTTAAGCTGATTTTCCTCTCCGTCAGGACATAACATTTTTCTTTAGAAAGGCGAACAATTAACATCATCAAACAATAGACAAACTCCAGAAAATATGACCATCTTAGCTTCTAATAGTTTTTATTGGTTATATATAACATTTTTCATTCACATTTTATACTTCTTATCGTACCAAATGGTGACTAATTGTCAACTGCATGAAGGTGTTATATCATAGCCCTACCATAGAACTTCACACTTATGAGATATATACAATTAACCATTTCACAAGAGGTTCTCGGCTAATGCCCAACTGTTTTGAGGAATGAACTTCCTGGGTAAACTAAAAATGGTTCCTCAAAAATTTTGCAGTTGTTCTTATTTGGGATTATCACAAGTATTTATTTAACAATAATTGGCTCCAATGACCAACACCATGCATTGTGTGATAACTTATAGAACTATTGCAAGACTGAGACAATAGCCAATTTATGCAAAAAGTGGAGAGAGGGGGGAAGAGAGAGAGAGAGCTCATGATGTACCTCCCATGGACGATCAGAGGTATTAAATTGCGCAACATTTCCTGGAGAAAACACCCATGCTACAATAGCCAAATTAGATAGAAGTCGATAACCCATCATTCTGTCAATTGCTACAGCTGTCATTTGAGCATTGTTCTTCCAATAGGAATTCACTTCTGCTATTAACAAGACCTGTTTATCATGATCAGGGCATAATTGCGCAATAACTTGTCCGTATCGCTCCAAGACAGTGATCAAATGAGTGAAACTCTTTGAACCAATGTCGAGAAGTGTTTGAGACACAACTTTAAGAGCAACTTCCCAACCATGATTAGGAATCACGCTTTCCTCTACCCATGAGATTATTTCTCGGACAGTTTGGCGTCCCTTCACCTTATTGTTGAGCTCCATAGAAAGCTCATGCTCTACTGTCCTTTCTCTATCATCGTCAACACTGTATCTGAAGTTTGGAGCACCCTTTGGTGGAAGCAATTCTTCTAAAGCAGGTGCATTCTCAATGCTCTACATTGAATGGTAACGTCAGGGCAAAGAAAGGTTCCGACAAAGTAAGCATTAAAAAAAACACATTAGAAAAAGACCAACACGCTGCCCAAACTATGTTAAATAAGACCCAAAAGGGATACATTGGGGAATATAGCACTGATGGATCTTAAATGCCAATCATATACTTAGGAACAGTACAAACAAATCTGAATTCTTTGGCTGTGAAAGACAATGGGTAGAAGCAAACTTTGGCAGAAAGCAAAAAACAAGGCACCTGCTTCACAGAAAGTAAAACAGCCCGAGCTGATTTTCAGTGTAGAAGGCAGACTAATGAGTTCACAGAAAATTGCTGCAAATAAATATTGAAATTCAATGTATATACCTGCTTAACCTTATCCCAGTATGATAGGCGTACTTCTCTCTCCAAAACCTCTTGAACAAACACACGTTGTGGAGCCCACTTGGGAAGGTCCAAGACATAAGCCCATTCCTCCCACGGCCAAATAAATTGAAAGTTTGATCTGTTATATAAGAAAGTTTCTGAAATATCAAACCAACTACAGATTCATCTACCCTTCATAACACAAGCATCCATTATCTTGAGATATTAAGCATCGTATTGCCATGCATAAGTAGGATGTGCAAAACTTCAATTATCTTTAGATTGTTTAAAGCCATGCTCAGCTCTAAAAATAACTTTGTAACAGTATAAGGACTCTCTCAACTAACTGCCTGTGTGCCTTGAGACAAGGACTCTTATCACTGTTAAAGTTTTAACAGACAATTCACACTTTCATAGAGTCACCCTTCAAATCTACATCAAGAGTTTCTGCCTTTTCAGGACCCAAAAATTTCAGTCAACTTAGGAGTTCCAAACATCATTGATTTGGATATTAAGATCCAAAAATAGCTTGTACCCTTCAAGGGAACAATAATATTTTATTACCACGAAACACCCTAGTGCATCACATGACAGAAAACACCATAGCTTAGAAAAGATGGTCAACGTATGACATTTGGCCTCTGTGCATTGTGCAACTTCCTAAAGTATAGACTTACAGATGATGTGAAAACCAAAGGATGAATCGTATACGACACTCCATATCCAACTCAGCTATTTTCTCAAAAAGTGTACGAACTGCACCAGCTACAACTGCAGGAAAGGCCCCAGGAAGAGCCTAAGAATTAAGAATATTGTCAAAAACCTTTATAATGCTATAAGATGTCACATTTAGTATAGCTTGTCTAATAATTAGACAACATATCCCAAAAAAAAAAATGAGGAAAGGAGAAGTCCCAGTTACCTTACACAGGTCCATAATAACCAATGCATAATATATTGGCTTGAAGGGTGGTTTTGGCAGCAAAAGCAACTGCAAAAGAAATGAAGATCATATGGCAGACCATTATGATCTGTAATTGTTAACAAAGCCAATAAAGTGCATCTTGACTAACAAGAAAATCAAATGGTCTCTCCAACACCCTAAAACTTAAAAATTACACTTTAAACTAAAGTAGAGGCCATTTAAATTTATTCAAATATTTCATATTGATATCAAACGGAGATCATACTTTTAATAAAAAAAAGGAACGAGGTACGATGTATTGAAGCTTAATACCTTGAAGTAACTTGTGAAGATAATTTTGATAGAAACCTCAAATAATAATGCATAAAGAGGAAATATAGTGAATCAACATAACATACATGTTAGTGGTAATGGTAACATAAATTTGGGCAACTAAATCTCATCTAAACCATATATTTGTAGGAGTTACAAAACTAAAAGAGAAATTATTGGCAAATTTGCAAACAGCATCATGTATACAACATGTTACCTGAGAAAAAATAGCCTCGGCCATAAGATACTCATAGCGGAAAGGCACAGGAAGACCGACCATGTATGATGCACATTCCTTTCGACTAGCTTTGCACAAACCAAGAAACAGAAATAACTTAAAGTACATATAGGAAAGATAAAGAAAATATCAGGAAGTAATAAGCATTTATTTAAGCACATAAATTGATGACAAGACAAAAAATCAATGAAGTATGGAATGACATCAAACTGGACCACACCCAAATAAAACTATGGGAATGCATGCAAGAACAAGTAGTTACTCCAGGAGTAGTGCCCAATTAAGCTATCCGTCCAATATTCAAGTCACATCAATCTTAGTGTCCCTCTGCCCACCATGTCATCTTGGTTTAATAATCATGCATTTTGTGACTTCTTACAATCGATAAACAAGGGCTTATTACTGATGGAGAGAAAATTAGCAAACTTCTGATTATGTTTATGAAAGAGATCAAAGCAAAGTAGCAAAAATGTGTGAATGTTAGTTTACAAACCAGCCATTTAGGAAGAAAAGCACATCCAACAGATACTCTTCCACTATAAAGCGATCGATAGGCCGCATATCCTGCTACCAAACAAAATTAGAACTTAACTACAGTTTCAAAATTAAATAAATAAGAAAAATAGCAATATAATGCATAGACAACCTCAACTCCACGTAATGCTAAAACTCAATTTGTGATGTCAAAGTGTAGCACTTCATTAAGATAAAATGTGAAAAAATATATGCTCAAATATTAAAGGCAGGTAGCATGAAATACTAAGAGCTACTCTTATTAGACTGAACTTTCCTCTTTAATCCTGAATTCCCTCAACATTGTTATTCAATACTAAGAGCTACTCTTATTAGACTGAACTTTCCTCTTTAATCCTGAACTCACTCAACATTGTTATTCAATAATTTTCTTTCAATTTAGTAGAGTTTTAGGATTTTGTTTTCCCACATTAGCCTATCCACTTCTCATGCTACAACAGATACCAAACTCATAAAGGACATAAAGGTAAATATCAAATTTTATCAATTTAAACTTAGCGTCTGTTCTGAAGAATTAAGATGCAAAACCAGGGGAATCCAAAGATTCATAGAGCTAATATGTTTAAGGTTGATGCTACAAGTCATGTCACATGAGCTCCAAGACTCATTGACCATGTGTTAACTAATTTATGCTGCAAATTGTTCCATCAACAAGACTTCTGAAATTCCTACGATCCAGGGAGATCAATATAAGAAAAACGTAGGCGTTGTGTGCTATGGATTCAAAGGTGATTTTACATATGGAAAGCATTTCAAAAAAAATTCATGAAAAAGTGATTCTCCTTTTGTACACAAGCTGCAATATAGTCAATCATACACTACCTCAGTTTTACTTGAAGGAAAGATATTGAGTCTGCGTATCCTTTGTGGATAGTTCAGCTCTGCACTGTGTTTCTGTTTGCCATAATTTATCCCTGAAAGCTGTAAAAGTGGCTCTGGTTGCTCAGGGGCATTGATACTACCAAATTCGTAAGACTTTCCAGCAACCAACTGAGCTTCAAATGAGAGATGAGGTCTTGGGACTAGAAAGTGGAAGTATGAAACAATGATTAACTAGAGCAATAATAACATAGGAAATAAAAAACATGAAGCACGTGGCACTCAATGAGCACTACACAGGGAATATATCAATATATATGTACATATAAGCACATTAGAACCATCTCTCATGTTAGCATCCAATCCACCAATCAGCACCAATCAACCTAAACATCAAAGCCTATAGCCCCAAGTAGTGTTCCTACATACTGCTGCATAGAAAAAGAAAATTGAAGATGTGAAAGTAACTGGCACATGACAACAGTTCTCTCTTTTTCTGATCAGTTCTTTGGCAATGTACTATCCAATAAAGGAACACTTTGGAAGATTAATGATACATTTAGAACTACACTGATTGAGTTGTAATTGATTTTTTAAGCACAGGTCTGAGCTGAGGACAAGAGCGTTGTTAAATTCAGTAGAAGGAGAGATTATCAACTTCAGCCTAACAGAAAAAGTGAATAGAAGGTCTGAGCTGAAGTTCTAGAAATCATTGAAACATTATACTTCTCAATTGAATGAGTTCTACACCACCTAATTCCTTCAGCTCAGACAGAAGGATGATTAAACCTAGGTGGCAATAATCATTTGCATAATTCCTTCTCTATAGCTTTATTCCATAATCTATAGCTTTTGCAGGATATATTCCAATAAAAGAGTGAGACCAAATGAATTGAAAGACAATACAGGTTCTCACCACTATCAAGTTTCCATCCGCTGTTGGAGAGCATTTGTGTCCTCTCCCACAAATCTTCCAAAAAATCCTGACATAGAGATACAAATTAGTATGATACAAAATGAAATAGCCAAATAAGAATATCACATAAGTAGAATCACAGTTAAAGTAGGATCAATTGCAAAAAACCTAATCAACTGAATCTTTCTTCTTCTCTGATTTTATGAGCTCCATGCACAATGGAATGTGTCGTATTAAATCATACCTTTTCAACAATACCATTTCCAGACCCATCCTCCTCAAAAAATGACAAGCCAGCATCAGAACTATGCCTTCTAAAGCTCAGGTAGGCTTCTATACCAACCATCACTCTCTCAATTTCTTCAGGAACTTGCTGCAACAGATGTTATGTTAGTGAACTGACACAGATACTGCTTAACCAATGTGAATACAGATATATTGTCAATTTCAAATAATGATCAGGACACTAACAGATTTTTTCATTTAATTTGAAGATGGAACATAAAAGCATTACCTCAGTAAGTTCTGATCCTCCCCATGGAAGGCAGGATAAAACACAGGTTACATAGAAGTCACCACGAGCTTGCCATGCAGGGTTTCCTTTCTCCTCATCTATTGTTGTGGCAGCAGATGACAATAATGTCTCGAAGACAACTACCAGAGAAGTAGGTTGGAGCACTTTACTGCACATCTACAAACCATATCCAGATAACCAAATCTTCAACTTCCAAAAAGGATGTTCACGCAAAATCCAAAGTAAGTGATGCCTAACATAACTTTCAACAGAAGGCATAGAAGGTAATCTAGCTCCAGCAAATAGTCAGTCATAGCCTATCTTTTTGAAAATAATTAAAAAAATCAATAAAATTTCTTGAAAGTCCTAAACAACATTATTTTCCTCATAAAAAATCTCCTATGTTTCTTTTTGAATGATCAGATAGCAAAACCACCATACCATAGCAGTGAGAAACCGCATCAAAACACGAATCTTGTTGCAGTTTCCAGAATCTAAGGCATCCTGAAATGTTCACAAGCATTAGGAAGAACACTTGCAAAGCAGTCTCAAACTTGAATAACACTCAGCAATTATTTGATCATAGAATATATGTGCTCAAAATTTAAAATTTCCTCAATGATCAACAGCGGAAGTGAATGCCACAATACACATGGCATGCACAGCTTTCAAGTGGGTAAAACACTTTCTCACTTGATACACACTGGCCATTGTTGTGGACACCAAAGACATAACATATTACAAAATGCATAACAAGAAAAGTAACTGAAACTATTCCAAATACATCTGTTAAATATATAATCGGTACAGTGGCAAACACAAAGGCAACTATCAACAAAAATCCAGCAGATATAAGTAGTCATATGTCATCACTTTATGATCAATCCAATTAGAAAGATAAATCAAATCAATCTTCCAATTATTGATTATCCTCACATAAAAGAACCACAACCAATTCAACTTGAAAGATTAGCCACCTGGAAATTATCTCGAGTCTTCTCTAAAATCTTCTCAATAAATTCCTCATTTTCCAAGTTCAACAATCCAATCTGAGATGAAGCAAGAAACAAAGACAGATAGAGTCAGCACCAGCAACAAAGGGTGGATAATGACAAGGCAGTAACAAGATGAGTTTCAAAAGGCAAAGAAAAACTCATAGATGGTTAGTTTCCTCAGCACATTAACAATATACGAGAGCACCATGATTTTGTTTCCTACGACCTCTAAAAGGGCTTTATAGGCCAAAGATTTGTTTTACTGAAGAAATGTTAAATAAGCATCATTAACTTGACAAGAAATGATTTTCAGGACACGATAATCTTTCTCCAGTCCACTCATGATGTACTAACAATAAATAATAAGCCAAACCCGTTAAGAAAACAAGAACCTAGACTATTAAGGAAAAGTTCAGTCATCTTCTCTCTATATTGCAAGATCTTTCTCCCAAAATAAACTTGGAGCACTCATTTCTTGAAATCTTTTGGGTTTACAGAAAGCCTGCCTACATACAGACATCTATGGGTCAAAGTGAATGAAACTGTTTTAACATCCATCAAGTATTCACATAATGTAAAAGAGAAAGAGATATAAAATATCAATGAAGAAAAACACTACCAGTGTCCCATAAAAAGGAATCTTGTGCGGCAATTGTTCAACACATTGAAGAAGAAACTGTCAGCATGAAATAAAACAACATGAATACCTGTAGTTGATTAAAAAATAACTTGCATAAGAAAAAAGAAACAATTCACACCATTTCCTCAATCAATACTTTCTCACAATTGTAACTGATCAAACATGACCACAAGTGACATAGCGTGGGAAGGAAAAACAAAGATAAGTAGAATAGAATAGGCTATAATTGATGTAGATTGTAGCTGGAACTTGAAAATAGGGCTTAGGGTTTGTAGAAAAACCTCTAAAAGCATAAAATTATTTGATTGATAAAAGACATACCTAAAAATCAAGCATTGGCAGCCTATTTATACTAGTATAGGACCTAATCCAACTCCTAATAGGAAAAGGAAATACTAATTAAAAAGTAATAGCTAATCCTATGATAACTAGGAATCCACATAACTTAAAAAGCTTCCCTCTTTTTATTCAGATAGACTAGACGTACAGATGCTGCTTTTCTTATATAGAGCTAGGGTACATAGTTATGGGAGTCTTCCTAATTAGGAAGACTCCTTATTTGGAAATATCCCTAATATAGCTAGATATTACAGCTAAAGATAATCTATAAGGATAATCCCTTAATTAAGGGACTGTCTATTATTACGGAATTCTCTACACACCCCCTCAAGTTGGTGCAAAGATGTCTATCATGCCCAACTTGCTAATTTGTTCTTTAAATGGTTGTCTGAATAGTCCCTTTGTGAAGATATCTGCTCGTTGTTCTTTAGTAGGAACAAATGGGATATATGTGCTTCCATCTTCCATTTTTTCCCTTATAAAGTGCTTATCAACCTCTATATGCTTTGTCCTTTCATGAAGTACTAGATTGTGTACAATATTAATGGCTGCCTTATTGTCACAATACAACTTCATAAGAGGCTTAACTTCCAAGTTTAACTCAGACATAACTCTTCGGAGCCATAAAACTTCACACACTCCTTGAGCACTAACCAGTACTCAGCTTCTGCACTACTTCTAGCTACTACATTCTGCTTTTTACTCCTCCATGTGACCATATTCTCCCATAGATAGGTGCAGTAGCCTGATGTTGACCTTCTGTCAATAATGGAGCCAACATAATCTGCATTCGTGTAGACTTCTATGCTTCTTTCTTCCTTCTTTTCAAAGAACAACCCCTTATCAGGACATCCCTTTAGATACTTCAAAATTCTGATAACAGCCTCCCAATGTTCTTCATATAGTGAGTGCATAAATTGACTTACTAAGCTCACTGCAAATGTTATATCTGGCCTGGTGTGAAATAAGTAAATTAGTTTCCCAACAAGTCTCTGGTACCTTTCCTTGTTTACTGTAGTACCATTTTTGGGCTGCCCAAGTCTTTTCCCTTGTTCCATTGGCGTATCACACGGTTTACAGTCACTTAAACTTGTCTCTTTTAATAAATCCAAAGTATGCTTTCTTTGAGTCACCATAATTCCCTTCTTGGATCGAGCTACTTCCATACCAAGGAAATATCTAAGCTGCCCCAAGTTTTTTATTTCAAATTCCTTCCCGAGCAGAGCTTGTAATTTCTTTATCTCCACTTGATCACTTCTAGTAATTATCATATCATCCACATGCACTATTAGGACAGCAATCTTACCTTCCCTATTCCTTTTAGTAAACAGGGTATGATCTAATTGGCCTTGGGAATACCCCTTACTTGTTACAAATTTGGTGAATCTGTCAAACCAGGCTCTTGGGGACTATTTTAGTCCATATAGGGACCTTCTAAGTTTGCACACCTTGTCTCCAAAGCTTTTCTCAAACCCAAGAGGTGGCTCCAAGTACACTTCCTCTTCCAAATCACCATTCAAGAAGGCATTTTTTACATCTAGTTGTATTAGAGGTCAGTCTAAACATGCAGCCACTGATAATAGGATCTTGACAGTATTCAACTTTGCCACTGAGGAGAATGTCTCAGTGTAGTCCACCCCAAATATTTGAGCATAACCTTTTGCCACCAACCGAGCTTTAAATCTTTCTATTGACCCATCTGCATTGTATTTAATGGTAAATATCCAACGGCATCCCACCAATTTCTTTCCTCTTGGTAGATCTGTTTTCTCCCATGTGCCATTCTTTTCCAAGGCCTTTAACTCTTCCAAAGCCGCCTCCTTCTACTCAGGAACAACTAAATCATCATGTATATTGTTTGGAATTTCTGCACTAGTTAGTGTGGACATAAAGGCAGAAAAAGTTGGAGACAATTTTGCATTAGAGACAAAGTTGGAAATAGGGTATTGTATGCATGATCTTTTCCCTTTTCTCATTGCAATAGAAAGAAAAATATCACCAGGGAGATCATTTGAGTTACCTGATTGGGCGCTATTGATCTCAGTTTCGGATTGGGAGATATCAGGACTTAGATTTGCAGATGACTTAGATATGCAGGTGATAATTGGGTTGTATCAAAGATTACTTCCCTTGCTCCCCTGCTATATATACTACGTTGTGGAGTGTTTTCTGTTTTTCAGCTTCCTTTTCAACATTGTCTTCTTCCTGATTTTCTGTTTCCTCCCCCTGACTAGTAATCTTCTCTATTGTTGATCCTTCTAGGTTCAAAATCTCATTTTTTTTCCATTAGACCTCTCATCTTCCTTACTGAAATACTCCCCCTGAAGATGAGTGCGGCTATCATACGGTTTGCCCTCAAAAAATGTAACATCCATACAGGTAAAACACTTTCGAGATATTGGATCAAAACATCTATATCCCTTTTGGGTTCTAGAGTATCCAACAAAAATACACTTGATAGCT
>JAOTAX010000196.1:17446204-17476066 GCA_025629825.1 Erythroxylum guanchezii | reverse complement strand
ATCATCACTAACTATAACTTTGTTATACATTTTTACTGATGGATTGGTTCCCAGTATATATTCATTCATTAAAAAAACAAGTTATTTATTGTCACTCATTATTCTTAAAACAATTTAAACACGAGGGTACCCTAGCTTAGACTACCACGTATTAGAAGGAACGTAATCATTTATTATACTATATTACATAAAAATAATTAAATCACCATTCTTAAACATTGTTCACGGTTGTGACTTAATAAGTCACAACCATGTAACTTGTTCCAATTTAAGTCCGGTTGTGACTTCTTAAGTAACAACTCTGATAAGTGGCATTTAACTCACGATTGTGACTTAAGAACTCACAGCCGTGACTTATTTTAATTTAATTGAAATTATTATTACCTTCCATTATATGACCCTTATTATTTTAATTTTAACTAAAATTATTATTATTACCTTCTATTATCTATACGACATTGGCATTAAAACACAATTTCACTTATAATTACTGCCGGTTATGAATTAAGTCACCTAAAGTTAATTTAAAATAAAATCACTAATCATCTCTCCACTTTAGGTGTTTAAAATTCGCATTACTCTAAAACTTTGTTATACATTTTCATTATATTATACCTACAGAGAAATAGTAAACGTTCCAATGACATCCATAAATGAAATACACGTATTACTTCCAAACAACTAGATTTTGATTATTAACTGCAAAATTTATTATATCACACCAACTTTTTATTGTTGTTAAATTTAGAATTAGTTTCAAAATTAATTCCTAAATGACACGACTCGCCTTTTGGACCGTGTTGGCACTAGGGAATGGGTAGGCTTAATACCACCAAAACCCATAGTAAGCCAACCGGCATGACCCATTCATTTGTCTGATTAATCTTTATACCTACTTAATAGGTTTGAAAGAAGTATGGATCCAAATCTGCACTTTTCACATACATTATCTACTTATAATCTGCCAATCTAATCATCTCATATCATCAACTGACATCATTCTCAATAACATAACATATCCATACATGTATCAAGTACATATGACTATGACAAACCATGGAGCATCTATAAGCATCTGCAATTAACATCATGCCAAAAACATTACTTGTCTGTTTATCCAAGCGAGTCTAAAAAAGGCTTGGATTTCTCTCTTGTACGATCTGCTAATCCCCTGAAATGATGATAGTGAGAGGTGAGTCTACAACACGACTCAGTGAGATATAAACATACTACTATGCTTATGAGGCTAGGTAACACAAGGCTAGCTTCACAAGAATGGTCTGTGGCATTCTAAGCAACAATACATGGTATCAATGAATGAACAAGTAGAAATTTCAAATGTGGCAATCACGTGAGTATCAATAATAAATCCCATTATGAATTGTTCTATTATAAAAATAAATCTGGTTTCTAAATTCTTTTCTGGGTTCTGGGTTCTTTCTGAATTCTGGCTTCTTTCTTTGGTAGAGTTCTACAGGATTTCTAATTATGAGCTTTCTCATTTCTGAGTTCTGATTTTTCTAAATTTCTTAGGAAGAGACAGAGGCATGTTAGTATGGCGTATCTCCCCTTTTCTGATTCTAGACAAGGTTAGCCTAACCCTACCCCTAGAAGCTTGCCCTCTCCAAGTAGGACCCGGATCTAATCCATCACCGGCGGGTTACCTATGTGCACATGGTCTAATAATACATTCCATCAGCTGGGTATCTTGTGAACTCACCAGTCATGGTTAACAAGAAAAACATGATTCATCAAAGAATTGCAATTAATAGGTTCAACATAACAAGGGAACCAGAAGATGCAAAGAATCTGAATATCATCTGCTCAAGCTGGCATACAACATGCTATACTCAAACATGGAGTCATATATGAAATAAGTCATACAGATTCGACAATAATTCAACAAGCCGCAAGATGGAAAGAAAGGATTACTGCACAAGTATAGTAGCATGATTATACTCACCTCGATTGTTTCAGGGGTTTTGATTTCTTTTCTAATTTCCTTGAACTTGAGAGGTACTAGGAATGACTCCTAGTTCTATTCTTCGTCTACTTTCACAATCTATTGGGTAACATTCATGAAAATTTCATATACCCATAAACCTCATTTCTTAACACATAACATTAAAAATTTATTCTTATTCACTAAGTCATCTGCATAGGTCTCATTCGTGAACGCATAACTTTTTATACATAGGTCCAATGTTTTTCAAACTTTCCATACCCCTAGTTAACACATACCCCTAGTTAACACATAAATTCACATTTTTTCTTTTATGACCATGTTCTGATTCGGTCATTAAGGAATCCAAATCTCCTATTCACAGTCAGCCTTAATATTCAGTCATGAGTTGGACCCTTCCTGTCTCAAAACCTTGTAACTTATTCATTTCTCATCCAATTAAGGTGATTCAAATCTCCATTTTCAATAGACTCATATGGCTATCATATATCTCGCTTAAAAATGATGTAATTTGGATTTATTGTGATTTTTATAATCCTGCTCTATTTCTGTTCTCTTTTGTGTCACTAAGGTTAGAAACACCCTTCACTTATTCAGCCATATCTCACAGAATACTCATCCAATTAAGATGCCCTTTATACAACACTCAGATGACACATTTTCTAGCATTTCATAAAAGAACTCATCATCCAATTCTAACTATAAAGTCTTTAAACAATTAACTTTTATTTCGTGTTTCAATCCCGCTAGTATTCTGAATCAGTTTCAATTCGGGGCCTCTTTCATTTATTTGGCTCACCCTAAATTCGTGAAAAAATTCAGGGATATAGTAGACATCTGTATCTACGACTTTTAAGTTTTGAGTTTATACAAATTCACACGTTAAACAGCGAAAAAATGTATAAAGAGGACCTACAAATCTGTCTCCGTTGACAGCTTGAATTCCAAAACCCTAGGTTTTGATTTAGCCCCAAATCACCATAAAAATGAAATTTTCCTCATGTTAATTTGTCATTATACATCAAAGGATAAGAATCCATCATCATCAAAATCATAAAACCCATAAATTTCATCAAATGGGTTATATAGCCATGAAAGAGAAGAGAGAGAAACCAAACTTCAATCGGTAGAACTAAGTGTCGGGATTGAGGCTTATCTTTTAGTATTGACCGATTGGCTTGATTCTCCTTCCCATTCTTGTTACAAAGGTTGAAAACCTTGAAAGAGAGCTTCCATGGTGATTTTCGTAGGTGAGGGAGGAGGAAGAAGACAAGGTTTTGTCTTATATATATAGCTAGCTTCTTTTATAAGCCTATTTGTCCATTATTTACAAAATGCCCCTCTTGGACTGGTTCTTTAAAATCCGCTCGTACAATTTCCTATGACCACCAAAAAAATGTCAAGCATCCTTAATTTGATCTCACTAAAAATTATAGTTCACACCGATTTTTTTTTTGTGTAATGGGTAAATCAGATACCGGGTGTTACACTAAATTTATTAGGATATCTGTGCATTTTAACTTATTATTTATGAGGTCTAGCACATTATGTTCTGTTATGTTAATTCCTGATTATTTGCTCTTATCTTCTATACAATATATAATAAAGTTGTTTTTCCATATGTTGCTATTTACAGATGTTATATTCCAATGAAAATTTTCTGTGAAAAAATCCCTCACTGGTGTGACTCAATAAGTCATGAGTAGAGAAGGTCTCATGGGTGTGACTTAACATGTCACACCGGTGACATTCATTTTTCTATCGTTTTATTTGCATCAA
Source organism: Erythroxylum guanchezii (assembly GCA_025629825.1). Taxonomy (NCBI): domain Eukaryota; kingdom Viridiplantae; phylum Streptophyta; class Magnoliopsida; order Malpighiales; family Erythroxylaceae; genus Erythroxylum; species Erythroxylum guanchezii. The sequence continues at coordinate 17,472,324 of JAOTAX010000196.1, read as the reverse complement.
CTTCTTAATAGAGTTGACAACAGATATATGTTACATTTGTCGCATTATATAATCATGATTATAATGTTGTCTAAAATATATAATGAAGCTGTTTTCTACCTTTTTCATCAACTATTATAGAAAAATTCCAATCGTCACTTAGATGAACTTTTTAACAAAGCTGAGAATAGGAATTACATGCATCACATTAATAGAGTTGACAACGGAAATAAATAAAATGTCTCCCATTATATTATGTTAATCTTTCATTCATTATTATTATCTTACGTAAAATATATAATGAAATTTTTTTCTATCTTTTTCATCAAATGTTGCATGAAAATCCCAACCCCGTGACTTGCGTGGACTTCTTAACAGAGTTGAGAACATTAATTATGTGTCTCAGATTTTATCCTTTATTGTTGTTATGTTGTGTGAAATAAATGATAAATAATTTAAATTTTCATCGCCACATTTAACCTTTTAAATATGTCTTATGAAATCGTTTTTTAAAGGTTTTCTTCTTATTGATCCTTTCACTATTCAGGTATGTTTTATTTTGCCAAATATTTTTTATATAAAATTCTGTTTTATCGGTCCCATTTATCAGCTTTTCAATAATATGATCATTATCTTCTTCCTTTATTTACCCATATCAATTGTTAAAAGCAATAGTTTAAATATACAATTTTAGCCTTTTAATATACTCAGTTATATCATATTGCTATAAAATAACCTTTTTTTTCTTGTAATCCTTTATTAATCTCACAATATTATTACGATGACCTTTTCAAATTTTACCTTCTTTGTTAAATCTATGGTTTGTTAAATGTATCGTGTTATATTCACCAATACAGTTGATATTATTGCTTCATTTTTTTATCATGTCATATTTCCACATTTCCAAATTTTAGACAACATTGATTTATTTTACAGACCCTCATTCATTAATATTAAGAATATATATTTATATATGTCTCATTTGATAATATTATTACTATATATATATATATATATTTATATATATATCTTTAGTTAAAGTAATATAAATGTTTCCAGTATGGAGATTTTAATATCTACAAAAATATTATTAATTGATATATAAAGAAGCCAAATGTTGTTGAAGAAACGATTGATAATTTTTTTAATTATTGTTGGTTTTTTTTAGCTTTGTTCCACTCTTTTCTACATTCAAAGATGAATAGAAATGCCAAGAGACATCAAAAGTATGCTGAAATGCTAGAAAATGAAAAAAAAAAAGAATTCCCACGACGACATAAAGAAGCTCATGCTGCAAAAAAGAGAAATGCTACTTTGCCTTCTTTTTATCAAACAGTTGGTCATCAACCTTTCCATTCTACCACTGATAGCGAACCTTCTGCCGATTAACTTTGTATTCATCAATCTAGTAGTCAACTAGAACAAAATTGATCAATTGATTTTAGCGTTGATCATGTCGATGCAGCTCATTCCTCTCTCCAACTAGAAGAAAGCCTTCATACAACATCAACAGTTGAAGCATCTAATATCACATGTCATAATTTAGATTGCCCAACTGTATCTTCCTCTTCAATTCAACCTAGCTCAATGATATCTATTGAAGAACAAGGTATAAATCTTATTACCTGTATTCTTTCCACTTTTTTTTTATTATTACTATACAAAGCTATCATTCTTTTTCTAAATCTTTCAAGGGATAAATTGTCATTGTTCTTCGTCAAAGTTAACATCTCTGCAAAATTTATCTGTTGAGCCCCTACAGCTTCGTCTTGTTCCAAACTGTGAACATTGTGATGCAAATAGATTTTATCTAGAACCTCCATCATTTTGTTGTTCATCAGGACAGATTTACATTGTCGCTGCTTAAATGCCATATGATCTGAAATGATTATTTATTAGTAATGATGAAGAATCTAAACAATTCAAGAAAACGGTCGCACATATAATAACAATGTGGCTTTTATTTCATATGGAGTTAGGTATGATCGAGAACTAACAAAAAATAAGAAAGGCGTTCATATATTTCATGTTCAAGGTCAAGTTTATCATTTTCTTAACAGTTTACTTTTAACAACCGATAAGGTATTTGGTATCCAACTCTATTTCTTTAGTACTGATGAGGAACTGAAAAGGAATCAGAGTTGTGATAAACTTTGTGACGATACCTTAGAATTGATCATGGCAATTCTATAAGATAATCCCTATGCTAAATTCTTCAGAAGTCTTAGGTATATTCCAATGCTTGAGAATCATACAATAGTTTTGAGGTGTTATCTAGGCCTTGATCAACGTGTTTACAATCTTCCTAGTGCATCACAAGTGGCTAATATATGGACCAAGATCGATGATGAAAAGATTGATAAATGTCCTTACATCCAAGTCTATTCTCACTCGGGTACAAGTTATAGAATCCAATCTTACTATGCATGTTATGACGCTCTTCAATATCCTCTTTTATTTTCTCGTGGTGAATCTGGATGACATCGTGGAATTAAGCGGTTGATTTCAAAGAGAAACAGAAGCAATGTTTTAGATGAAGGATCTAATGTTAATTTCAACTCTTTTACTGATCCATCTGAATTGTTTAGTATAGAAAACATAGTCAAGTTTGTCTTTTCCTTTTTCATTTTTAGACTATTGTTTGTTCTTACCATTTAATTTATCAGATTTAATTTTTTACTATTAGTTGCTAATCAAGAATACTGTGAAGATGGTACTATTTCTGTTAGAGAATATTATTGTTATCGGCTCCAAATAAAAGCACATGATGAATCTATGTTGCTTCATAGTTTAAGACTGCTTCAACAATTTGTTGTGGGAGCTTACATAAAGATTGAAACATCTAGACTTGATTTCCATAGAAAAAGACAAAATGAGATAAGGACAGAGATACTACAAAGGGTTTGGACAGTATTACCATTGGTCAAATAGAAGGTTCTAAATTGGCCGACAAGTTGTGCTTCCAACTTCATTTGTTAGTGGCCCAAGGGACATGAAACGACATTATCTTGATGCAATGGATCTAGTGCAAAAGTATAGTAAACCAAATATTTTCCTCACCATGGCTTACAAACCTATGTGGAAAGAGATTCAAGATAATCTTAAGTTTTATGAGAAGCCACAAGATAGGCCAGATTATTGACTAAAATTTTTAAAGCTAAATTTGAAATTCTTAAAAATGAGCTGATAAAAAAATCTTTGGAGACGTAGCCGCATGTGTTTATGTTATTGAGTTTCAGAAGCGTGGATTCTCTCATGCTCATTTATCACTGATACTTATGCCACATTCTAAATTACTAAATCCAGATTCTTACGATCAGATCATATCTACTGAAATTCCAGATCCTGATCAAAATTTGTGGTTATATGCTCTTGTTATTAAGCATATGATTCATGGTCCTTGTGGTCTTATGAATAAAGATTGCCTTTGCATAAGAAATAGTGTGTGCAAGAACCATTATCCTAAAAATTTTGCTCCTTTTACTGTTTATGGTGAAGACAGTTATCCATGTTATAGATGAAGAGACGATGGCAGAAAAGTCAAGATTTATAGCCATGAGGTCGATAATAGATAGGTGGTTCCTTGCAATCCATACCTCTTGTTGCTAATTGATTGTCACATAAATATTGAAATTTGTTCCACTGTGAAGCTTGTTAAGTACTTATATAAATATGTCTTTAGGAGGATCTTGTCAATTTTAACGTTGTTGATTAAGAGACCACAACTGATATTGATGAAATCAGTAATTTTCAAGAAGGTCGTTGGATTTCACCTCCTGAAGCTTTTTGGTGTATATATGAATTTTGATTAGTAGAGATTAATCCATCAGTTTATATATTCCAGGTTCATCTTCCAAATCAATAGTTTATTTCCTTTGACAAAAATGCAAATTTGTTTTATTTGTTGAGAAAAATTGACTTCTGTAAAATAATGCTGACTAAAATTTTCAAGATGAATTTGTCAAATAAAAAGGAAAAAATCATGAAATGTTTGTACAAAGATTTTCTAGAACATTTTTTTGGAATCGAAAGACAAAAACATGGTCTGAAAGAAGTCGAAAGAAAGTGATATGATGATTGGTTACTGTTCACCCTAAAGAAGGAGAAAGGTATTATTTAAGGTTAACACTCACACATGTTAAAGGACCATCATCATTTAATAACTTGTTAACTGTTGATGGTGAAAACACAAGTTGTTTTAGCGAGGCTGCGCTGAAGTTGGGACTGCTAGCATATGATTTTTATATACAACAAACTCTTGAGGAAGCTGTTTTATTTGAAATGCGTACTTCACTTAGACTTTCATTTGCTACACTCCTGTTCTATTGTTCATTGACAAACCCTAAGAAGCTCTGGGAAACATTCAAAGATGATCTTTGTTCTGATTACCAACATGCTTCCTCCTATAATGCATGTACATGTGAGGATGTTACAAGGATGGCCCTTGATGATATTAATAAATCTCTAGAACAAATAGGAAAAAGCTTAAGTGATTATCATTTTGCTGACTATCGCTTTGAGGTTGCCTATCACGAACATATTAGTAAAGAAATACAAAGTGAGAAGAATATGCAGGTTGATCCAGAAGACTTATTATTACATTCAAGGTTGAAAAACAAGCTGAAATTCCTGGTGGAGTTTTTTTATTAATGGTCCCGATTGAATAGGGAAGACTTTCTTGTATCGAGTTCTTCTTACAATTTTATGATCACAAGGTTATGATTGTTGTTATTACATCAGGTGTTGCAGCATCAGTGCTTCCTGGTGGCAGGACAACTCACTGAAGATTTAAAATCCTATTTGATTTTTCAAAGAAGGAAGTTTGTCAATTAAGTAAGCAGAGCAGTATTGCAAAATTGATATTTGAATCTAGTCTTATCTTATAGGATGAGGCTTCCCTGGTAAAACGAGAATCCATTGAAGCATGTCATAACTTACTTCAAGATATCATGGACTCCAATAAGCCTTTTAGGGGAAAGATTGTTGTATTTGGCGATGATTTTCGTCAAACTTTGCCAGTTATAAACCAAGCCACAAAACAACAACTAATTGATTCAAGTCTTCTAAATTTGAATCTCTGGCCACACATGCGTAAATTATTCTTGACAATAAATATGAGAGCTATGTCAAATCCAGCTTTTTGTGAATTTTTATTACTAGTAGAAGAAGGCATAAAACCAACCAACGAGCAAGATCAAATTTCCTTACTAAAACAACTGGTTATTCCTTACCATAACAAAGATGAATCTCTTAACAACTTAATCTTTTGATGTTTTATTTTATTATCAATTTTATTTTTTAAAAAAATTAAAAATACATGTTTTTAATGCACCATTGCCTTCACCAGGTTACTTCAAAACGTCTTCCCTAACTTAAGCTTGTAGTCATCTAATCCATATTAGATGATAAATAGATGTGTACTATGTCCAACAAACGACTGTGTTAATGAAATTAATGACATGATGATCAACAAATTGTCAGGAAATCTGCATTCATGCATGAGTTTTGACAAAACGGTTGATTGAACGCATCAAGCAGATTATGAAGATTTTCGCAATTCTTTAAATCCTAAAGGTCTACCTCCAAACAAACTGTTACTCAAAGAAGGCTCTCCAATATGCTCCTAAGAAATTTAAATCCAACTGAGGGACTATGCAATGGGAGAAGGTTAATATGTAGGTAATTAAACGGGCCATATAATTTCTACAGAAATTGCCTTTGGACCTCACAAAGGAAAAATAATTTTTATACCTAAGATTCCTTTGAAATTTTTAGAGAATGAAAAAAATGGAATACCTTTTATCAGAACACAATTCCCTGTTCATTTATGTTTTGCAGTGACCATTAAAAAATCTCAGGGTCAAACGCTTGATTTTGTTGGAATTTATCTTCATCATCCTGTATTCTCACATGGACAACTATATATGGCTTTGTCAAGATTTCAGATTCCTGAATCAATTAAAGTTCTGATTATTCCAGGAACTTTTGAGTCTTCAAAACTTGAACAAAAAACAAGAAATATTGTGTTTTGTGAAATTTTCCAATTAGTCAAATTATAAAGTATAAAACTATCAAAAGGTATATGAATTGTTTTGTTTAAGTTTTTTTAATTTCATTTCATAAAAAAAAATTTTTGTTGGTTATTTTATTTAATTTCATTTCATGTACAAAAAATTTTACTAATTAGTTTATTGAATAATTTTTAAAAGGATGGAAAAATGTTTATTCATTAAGGATATTTTACTTGGTGCTCAATGGTGGTCATATGAAATTATTGTCCAAGAAAAACAACATATTTTTACATCACCAAACATGCCATCGAAGAGACAAAAGTTTATCTTTTTTTATTTAGAGGTATGAAAACTATACTTTCTTCATTAAAATTCTTCCCTTTTTTAAACTTTATTATTAACTGTTTGTTTATTATTAACAGGGATCATAAGTCGAAGCGATTATCTTTAACAATGATATCCAATAAATGAGCCATATTTTGCAATCGTATAAGAAATATATCATTTCTAACGACATTGTGAAGCCAATTCTACCTCAGTACCAAACTGAAGACTTAAAAATTCAATGGATAACTACAAGTCACACTGTTGTTGAAGTTGTAGCAGATGATGACAACATCATCCTTATGAAATTCAACTATACATCTTTTACAGATTTTATCAACTATATAAAGAACAATGAAAAATTAGTGGGTTAGCTCCTTTATCAATTTCTTTCTAGAACTTTGACTTTTTTTTGGGTAGTATATCTAATTATATTTATCTTTAACATGTGATAGATATTTTGGGTGTCATTGTTGAAGTCTTGGATCAAAAAGAAATCAAGAAAGATGACAGATTTTCAACTGTCCAAAAATTCGTTCTTGCGAACAAACAACACGTTACAATCTCTATTATTCTCTACAGCTGTTAAAACCTAAGACTGAGCTATTTTTTCTAACATTTTCTGTTTTTACATTAGGCAACAAACCATATACTGTCAATGTGGATTGCTTTTGTTACTAATGAGGGCCAACAAATTGCCGAATCCTTACATATTTATCCCATAATTGTGTGCCGTAGGCTAAAAGTTAACTTTTATAATGGTAATTTTGTTTTTTGTTCATCAGGCTTTTACATTTTTCTTTTATTTATCCTTCTATTTTGTTCTTACCTTACAATTGAAGTATTTTAGGTGTTACATTATCCATTTGGTTTGACTCCAAAATTCTTAGTGATCCACTAATACAAGAAGCTGCAGATCTTAAAAATTGGTACTGCCACATTTTTATCTTTGCTCTAATTACGAAAAAATTATATACAAATTTAAGAATATTTTAATGCTTTTATATTTATAATTATCATTTTTCAGGGTCCAACGAAATAATAAGGAGCTCAAAAACCTTATTAACCAATAAGCTTATCTCGAATATAATCCTGATGTATCTTTTGGTTCACATCAAAAAATTACTCAAATTATCTTCTTGAAATTCACCAGTAAGATAAATACATTTTATGTTCTTATGTAAGCTTTCTGCCTCACACATTGTCTATCTGATATTAATATTTCTAACAAAAATCTATCTATATATTTGAAGACAGAAAGGATTAAAGCTCATATTTTCTTTCAACACATTTTACAAAAGTACTGTATATGGCTTGCAAAAAATGCTTTCGCTAGACAGCAGCTACATATGGAATTACACTCACTTGTAATTCTTACAGGTAGAAACTCCCAGCTAAACCCAGGCATTTCTTTTTCCCTTTTTTCTTTTCAATTTTCTGCCTTTTCTTCTGATACAACGTATTTGTTGGGAAAATTTTCTTTTTCAACTTGACAACCTCTAATATGTCACGGGTGTGACATGTTAAGTCACACCCATGATACCTACACTATACCTCTCACAGGTGTAATATGTTAAGTCACACACCTCAGACCTTCTCACGGGAGTGATTTAACATGTCACGTCTGTTAGGAATTTCAAAATTTCTGATTTTACTCTATTTTTTTATAACAAGCTTTTAGTAAATAAATCATTATAACTAAGTAACATACATATTCTCGTTAACTTTTGTTTGAAAATGTAGATGCCACTATGATGTTGATTTAAGTGACGAAACAGGAACTATCACAGCTTCTATTTTTGGTGAACTTGGTGAAAACCTCTTGAAGTTCAATACAATTGAAACTATGCAATTTTACCACCAGGTTATATTTTTTTAACTTACTACAAATAGATTTACATTTAATAACAACAATTATGATATGTTTATCATAAGACTAATGTTCTACATTTTACCTTCCCATAACAAGAGTATCGAACTTTCTCTAGAAAAGGTACACGTAGAATTGAAAATCAAGACATTTCTTCTTCATATAAAACCTGCTCACATCCACTCACTAGATGAAAGACAATGATTCACTGTTATTTATTACTGTGAAACTGATGATGGTGAATTACAAAAGGGTTCAACTTCAATTAGAAAAAAAGATGACGTTTCAACTGATAATCGAAATAACATTGTTGACATTACACCTACATCTATTTCAGGTATTTATCATTATTTATTCAATCAATTTTTTGCAATTTTATCTTTATCAAAATACGTGAGCTTCTTTTTTGTGAATTATATTATCATTTGATATTTATTTACTCAGCATTTTTATCAAAAAATAATATTCGTTTTTATACTATGTCTTTAATATATTTTGGTTCTTTATATTTTTAGAAGATATTGTTGTTTCTTCTTCAAAAGTAAGACAATGTCTTCACAAAAGATTCAGCGACACCGAACCCACACCAACCTCTCAAATATAGATGTTGATGGCAACAACAAAAAACCCAAATTATCATAGACTTTTTTCATAGTTCGTCAAACAACATAAGCATGTAACTTTTCTAATTTTTGTGCTTTAATTTCCTCTTTTCTTTAACTTCAAAATTGTGTATACCTGTATGGTGGTTTTTTGTTGTTAATTGACAACCATCACTAACATTTTATAACTTGGTTTATAACCGTGACTTTGTTGCACCATTAGACAATTCTCTTTATTAAACTCATCCACATTCATAAAATAATTACTTCTAAATTCATACAAATTTCAACATATCAAAAGAAACCATTTTCTTTATTTGTTTATTTGCTTTCTTTTGACATGCCTTATTTTCTCTTCCATTTTAATTCCTATAATATGCATTATTAATTGCTAATTATTATGAAGTATTATATACTAATATTAAGTATATATATAGGTCTTCACGATTGGGACTAATAAGTCACTTGATTATTTAAACTAATTATCTCAGTTAATTGTTATTTATTATTAGTTATCAGTCAATTCTGAATTATGTTCTTATTAACTATCTAACGTTTATTAGTCCTTTCATATTATTATTATTATTATTATTATTATTATTATTATTATTATTATTATTATTATTATTATTATTATTATTATTATAAACTTTAGATAGTTAATAAGAACATAATTCAGAATTGACCGATAACTAATAATAAATAACAATTAACTAAGATAATTAATTTAAATAATCAAGTAGGACAAATACACATTTCTTTTGATATTATTATTCAATTACTAATTTAGTTTTAATTGTTTCATTTTTAATTAATATTAATTATTAATTGGTTGTTAATTATGTCATTATACATTTTTATAATAGATTCCTTTATTTTCTTCCAATAACTTTTAAATATATCAAAAGTCAGGCCTGTGACTTAATAGTCATAAGAGTGACTCCCATGCACGGTTGTTAAGTCACAACCATGCATGTTATTTTGGTTTTTTTTTCTTACCAGACTTTTTCACATCATGAACGGTTATTATTAATTAATAAATAGGCATGTTCTTATTAATCCTTTCATATTATTATTTAATTATTAGTTTAGTTATAATTGTGTTATTTTTAATTGGTTGTTAATTATGTCATTAGAAATTTTTATTATTATTAACTATATATTACTATTGATAAAAAATTTTGGTCATACATTTTAAAGGTGAAAACGTAACTCTGATTTTAACAGTCCTCTTGATGTTAGCTACTATTTAATTATCTATTGTAAATACTTGATGGATGTATTATTGTATTAGAATTTACAATTTCTTAACTGATTTTCTTTTCTAAGTATCTATTAACTCAACAATTCAACTTATCTCTAAAAGTCACTAAACGCAAGAGTTATAAAGCGAATATGATTTATCCATTTGTTTTTATTACAGTATAAACTTTATATTATCCTGACCCTATAATATTATTCTATATTCGAATCATTCTTGCCTTTTTCCTATATTGCTGATGCATCAAACTTGCATAATTTAATAAGATCAAATTAACCATAACACCAACTATTTTTATTTTATCTTTTGCTAAAACTACATGAAAATATCAATTAAACATAAACATTACGGTAAAACCTTGACCACTGAAACATTAAATACTACATAAAAATCAAAATCTATAATCATCTAACAAACTAAAACTATTTAAGAAGCAAAAATTTCCACTTACAAATTAAACATTTCCACAAAACAAAATAATAAATTCGAAATCGCATATCCATATCCATACACATAACACTTATATTAATTATCAGGACTCTTTTTTCTTTGCCAACTCTCTTAAATTTTCTTGTCTTCTTCAACGTCTCCTTTGTGTCTCCAAATGTGATGAAATGAGTGAGATTAATGAGCCTTCACCCTCATTCACAAAATAATGTCATTAACATTCATAAAAATTTCAACATATAAAAAGAAGTCAAATTAAATAAGATTAACCACAACAATACCTCAATATTAAACTAAAATTATACTCAACCAAAACCAAAAACACTAAACCATAAAAACACAAACACCAAAAAAATAAATTAATAATAACAATATTTTTTTTTCTCATTTAATAATTAAAGATGTGAAAGATCAATTCAATAAACACAACATAAGATTTTAAAACTCATAATCATTCGTAAACAAACTATTCTTCGCAGGCATAATCATAATTAACAAGTACAGCAACTGAAAGACCATTAACAAGTGTGAAAGACACTCACTTCACTTTCCATTCCCTTAAACATTCAAAGGTCATAAATATTCATTCATTATTCATTTCATGTAAAGCATTAACCATAAGCTTGCTTACTAATCCAATCTTCAATACTAAATATCTAACACAAACATTAATTCGAAGGTCTTTATTTTAGTTGTAACAGGGCCAAGCTAACGGTAGGGAAAAAGATAAAACCAAGCTTTAATCCATAGTACTAATTGAGCATTTAAAATGATACAAACCAATTAAATATAAAACATACAATTTTTTCTTTTATATTACAAACTTAACCTTAAAAATCTCCCTTACTTTTCCCCTCTCCCCTTTCTTTTCATTTTATTTTTTCTTCCTTTTTTTCTTTTTATCACAATAAGCTAATACCCTTTCAATTGAAATCCAAAAAAATCAGTTTATGCATGCAAGTATATTATTTCACTCATATTATGCATTTATAATCTCCGTCGAGTTCTTTTAATAACTGAACATCTCTAACTATTAAACAAGAAAACAAACACGTAATGTATATACTGTCAACATCATAAGAAATTAATTAAAGGATCTAAGATGCAAATAACATTAATCAAGACAAACAATAAAACTATAAATAATTTAATGACAAACAATCAAAATAATAAAAAGAAAAGATAGAAATACAATACTAAGATGAAGGAGGACCCTGTCTTGATCGAGGATTTAAATTTGCTAGGAAATTCCTCATCTCCGCTGTGCTAGCCTCAATCTTATAGAATCTATCATTCGTTCGTCGGTTAAATACAATTAGTTGATTGAGAAATGATTGATATTCAACAAAATTAGGTGCAATGTTCCAATGCGTAGCTTCGGGTGGCAAAATGTCATCCCCTTGTGTACCTTCGCCTACTTCAACACGACTACACTTACTACTTGAAGCTTCTATTGTGTCATCATTAACAAGAACATAACGATCACTTTGTCGCCTAACAACTATTCTCTCAATTAGTAAATCAAGATGCTCTGCAATTTCGGTGACAAATGCTGTAACTACTATTTTGCCGGCTCTAGCTTTAGCCACATCCATTAGATGTATACTTATCCACATACTAGCATTAAAATTTCTAACATGCACCATACATCACAATACAAACAATTCTACTTTAAAGACTACACCTTAGCTATCTCCTCTACCAAATATCATAGAAGTTAAAAATCAATGAAGATAACAAAGGCTAGCGTCCACTAAAGCAGACGATTTAGACCTATTTGGAGACAAAATGTTTCTTGAATTATTAATTTCATTCCAAAATTCTATAAGCCTAAATTCATCATGGTAGCCAAATAAGTCACTACGTGAAAATCCAAATATACTATTTAGTACATCTCAAGTAATGACATGTAGCATATTAATCAATCTAAATGTCATATTAATAACAATGCCATCTTCGTTTAAGATCAATTGTAAAGTAGTCAAAAATTTTAAAGTTAATTCAACGTATGAATTTTTTTTAAAATTAAGCAAATAGGTCCTATCCTATGTTATGCAACAATTTATTCACTAAGTTTGCTATTCCTAATTCAATAATAGCTCCATGATCAATAAGCCTGTTTGACATAATCGGACGATCTTTTAAAGTTGCATGCCTTAACTGACTCTCACGACTGTCAAATTGAAGACAAGGATTACCTAAAATAGGCATATCATTTGATTGAGAAGATGAAGATGTTGACAATCTCACACGAGGCCATATTTAAGTATCAATAAAAGTTAGCCCCACCCACATGATAACGTATACCTAATCACCCATTCTAGGCGTATAGAATGGAATTATGCTTTACATGCTCTTCAAAAATCTAACCCAGGATGGATGAAGCAACATTTTTTAAACTTAACTAATTATAAAAATTAATTCAAATCAATAAATTCAAATTTATAATTTTAATTTCAATTTCAATTTCGGCTTAAATATACAGGCTTTAATAAATAATTATAAAAGAAAAGGATTAAAATGAAGAAGACAATTAAAGAAAAAAAATAACTCCCGCTCAAAAACCCTTATTATACCTTATCTAATGGAACATGTTATTCTAACATCTCAGTAGCAATTAACTCTGTCTCTCTACAAATGCAACAAACAAACTATAAATTGGAAACAAATAGTTTTAAGGAAAGTTAGCAGGTATCTCATCGACAGCTGATGCTAAACGACGTGTTGGAGCAGATGTTAGGGAAACTGAGGCCACGAAAGATGGCGGTGGCAAACTAGTGGAAGTTATAGGAATCATCGGAGAACAAATTTAAGGTTGAAGAAGAAGAGGCAGCAACAGGCGTGATATTTGCTTGTGCGACTCAATTGGATTAGGTTAGGTTTAGGGATTACAATATCAGTCATGGGTGTGACTTAATAACTCACACAAGTGACTTTTTTTTCCTTGTTTTAATTAATAATTCATTTTAAATTTTCTTTCACTCATGGGTGTGACTTAATAAGTCACACCTGTGACTTTATATAGCAAATACATTACACTATATGTTTCGAAATTTTATTTTATTTTTTCATTCCTAATTTTTACAAACTAATTTTATTAATTCATTTTAAATATTCTAACTCTTATATTTTAACTTATTTTCTCCTGAATAATTTTATCCACATTCATAAATTTAAACCTTTTTAATTCCTTCTTTACTATACATTTCCAATTTTGTTATTTTGTTATTTTTAATTTCAACTTACTTATTTTATTAATTCATTCTAAATGTTTGAACTTTTATACTTTTACCTCTTTCACAAAATTTTATCCCCAATCACTCAACTCTATTTTCCCACAAAATTTAAAATTACATAATATTCGTTTATACATTAGCTTTAGATAATATAAAATATTTATAAATAATCCTTAATTCTAAATTAAGTGGGCATTATATTTATTTGGATTATCACTTTGCGCAGTATCCACTTAATAGTTATACTTTAGTTATCTTTAATGTCAAATGGTAGTAGAAAATTTAATATGTGACATTAAGATTTAATGATAAGTTTCATTGAAAATTGGGTTGAAAATTGAAAACAAATGGATTAGTATATTTAAAGACCAAAAGTGGGACCATAGGAAAGTGACAAGTGTCACTACCACTCACCACTTACTATTCTTTTACCCAATTAAAGACCATTTCATGGTCTTTCACTTGCCCATTCACGACATATGCTTCATTTCTCCATCTCCTTCATTTTTCTTCGTTTGCTCTTTTCTCCATCTACGACACTCTCTTCTCCCAAGCATTTATTTTGAACCTTGAACTTATCCTTCACTTGCTACTTCCATTTTTGTTACCTTCATCATCTTACCAAACCTAACCTACTCCACCACCATTTGTGATGATCGTATTTATTAGAGAGCTAGGGTTCATGGTGATTGAAGAAGCTTTGGGTGAATCAAGTAAGTATAAGCATCACTCTTCTTGATTTGATGAATGAAACATGATTTGATGATAGTTAGAGGTTAAATGTTCATAAATTGAGGATGGGTATATGCAAAAATGTGAGTGGATAATGTGGGTATATTAATGTCTTGCTTTTACATGTATGATAATTAATGATCCATAAGTTGTTATAAAGATGATTTAAAGTTACAATGAATCCTTATTGGATGTAGAAAGAAGTGCAAAAAAATTGATTTGTGAATGGATATTGTATGTTCTATTTTTTATTAATAAAAACATGGATCATTGGTGGTTTTAGACATGGATTGGATTGAGATTCGAAGTTAAAGAAAAGACAAGTCTGGTGTCTTGTAAAGGGAAGAACTAGGATGAAAGTTTTGAGATAAAATGATAATGGTGTCTAAAGTGTGCTGGAAAAATGCTAGCTGTAACATTTTCCACTAATTATGCCTCTGTAAGTTAACCATAACTTTTTGTGTAGATGTGCAAATGATATGATTTTTGATTTAGACTAAATTAGAGACATATGGCTACATTTTTCATGAAGACACATAATTTAAAATTTGTATTTAAGCATTTCAAATTTTGACTTGAAATTGAGTACTGGGTGCAGAAAGTTGATGATGAATGTGTATATATGTGTATTTTCTGTTATTAGTGTTCACGATCAATTATAGACTATAATTTGTTTATGGATGATATTGAGTTGAATTGGAGTTAGAATGATAGGGAAATGATGAGAAAATTAAACTAGAAAAGATAGACCAAGTATAAGGTAGTGAACGTAGTAAATAAAGAATTGAAATTTAGAAAATGAGGATGCAATTGGATAGGTTTGGGGCTAGAGGCTTAAATTTTTCTGTAGAACAAGGATTGAGCTCATTTATGTATTCTTAGAAAGAGGAATTCGAGATCTACAACTTCTATGAAGACCCCGAGAAAAGATTTTAATGTCTAGAGGGTCAATTTCAAGTTTCTATAAGAGACCCGTAAAGGTCCATTTAACGGACATGGACGTCCACCTAACAGACATTCACATGTCAACTAGTCTTAATTAAGGCTTAAATGGGACTTGGAACGAACCTAAAATGATGTTTTGATTAAGTGACTAATGTGTGATATGTTTGAAGTGATATGAGGTTATAACTTAATGAATGAATGGATGATATCAATGTACCAAAGGCATGAGTATAATGGGAATGAAGATGTGCATATGATTATAGTTATGATCCAAAGGATTTGAGTAATATTTATTAAGTAAATGTGAATGAGAATTGAGTATTATGAGAGTATATAATGTTAAAAAAGAAATGACAAGAAATTGGGGCTATGACATTAGAAGAACCAAGTGTTCTTAAGGTGTAAGCTTATAATCTTGATGATGAATGTGTATATATGTGTATGTTCTGTTATTAGTGTTCATGGTCAATTATAGACTATAATTTGCTTATGTATGATATTGAGTTGAATTGGAGTTAGAATGATGGGGAAATAATGAGAAAATTAAACTAGAAAAGATAGGCCAAGTATAAGGTAGTGAATGTAGTAAGTAAAGAATAGAAATTTAGAAAATGAGGATGCAATTGGATAGGTTTGGGGACAGAGGCTTAAATTTTTCTGTAGAACTAGGATTAAGGTCATTTATGTAGTCTTAAAAGAGGACTTTGAGATCTACAACTTCTATGAAGACCCCGAGAAGAGATTTTAATGTCTAGAGGGTCAAAATTTCAAGTTTTTATAAGAAACCCGTAAAGGTCCATTTAACAGACATGGATGTCTGCCTAACAGGCATTCACAGGTCTATTGGTCTTAATTAAGGCTTAAATGGGACTTGGAATGAACCTAAAATGATGCTTTGATTAAGTGACTAATGTGTGATATGTTTGAAGTGATAATTGAGGTCATAACTTAGTGAATGAATGGATGATATCAAAGTACGACATGAGTATAATGGGAATGAAGATGTGCATATGATTATTGTTATGATCCAAAGGAGTTGAGTAATATTTATTAAGTAAATGTGAATGAGAATTGAGTATTATGAGAGCATATAATGTTAGAAAAGAAATGACGAGAAATTTGGGCTATGACATTAGAAGAACCAAGTGTTCTTAAGGTGTAAGCTTAAGAATAAGCTAGACACATATAAAGGTTAAAGATTGAATGGTGAACTTAGAATGAACATGTACATATGAAGTGTAAACCTAAGTTCAATTAAACATATATGAATTATGAAATGAGAATGAGCATAAGATATGAATTTAGATGATATACCCGAGATTGTCATTGAGCATGCATTATACATTACACAAATACATATGTGTAAAACTGAATGTTTATGTGATTGTGCAATTAATAATGTGTGTGCAATATGTGTTTTGCATAATGATGATATAGGATAGAATGTTCGAATCTAGACGTTTCTAGATCATGGAAGCTACTGCTAATCTAGAGCATATTGTGAGTTGACGTAGATGGTCTCATTTCATTGTTTGTTATGTTTTAAATTTCTGTATTGAATGACTACTGATATGATTGATATGCAATGTGAATGTGATTGTACTGATTTCGAACATTGAATGTTGGAGGTGTTTGATGCATGTAAAAATCATTGGAAGTGCTCCTTGTATGTGAATTTGATAAAATATGTGATACTCAACTTGATTGTTGAATGTCGTACAAAGTTTCGAAGAAAAATATGAATGTGCATATGAATGAAATAAGTGATTCTCAACTTAAATGTTGAATGCCAGACCAAGGTTCGATGACATGTGTAAACTGAAATAATGTGACTGATTGATCATATGTGATTGATACATTTCATTACATGAATGTATGAAAGATAAAGGCAGTTGTGACTAGAGTTGCCAGTACAAAGAGCTTAAAGCTCAGAACGTTATAAGAGTCTCTGGCTCAGTTGTGAAAGTACCTGGTATCCACTAAGGGATATGGGACATTATCTGATACAACTCGGTATCTACAAGGGATATGGGCCAGCCCGGTATCCATAAGGGATATGGGCCAATAAAAAGGCACTCAGTCACAACAATAACAATTGGAAGTGAGTCTCACGAGCATTGCATATAAAATTGATTTGTATGTTTTGAATGACTAAAATGAACTGTATGATAGCTCTGAATGTGAAACATGAAATAAGTGATCAAAGTGATATGTGATGCTATTTGATTATTAGTGAACCGATGTAAATTACATGATTTCATGAACAATGTGTGTTTTGTGATATGAGTGAACCATCAAGGATGGTCCACTCACTGAGTTTGCAAAAATCACCTAAAATTTGCAATATTTTCAGGATTAAAGAAGATCTCTAGCTAAATAAATTGGAGTCTAGCCATGGCATTCTAGTAAAAGATAGAAGTCCGGATCAGTTCCTGTCTGCATTTGTATTTTCTTTATTTTGGTATCGAATTGAGTCTTCCGCAACTATTGTAACATGTGTATTTGAATATTTCTATTTTGTAATAACTTTCCAAATTGGAAATGTTTGTAAATGATTCTGTAGTGTAATAACATCATGTTTATAAGTGTTTGTATTTGTAATGGGCCCAAGTGACTAGTGGAATTTCGATAAGTTGTTTAATGATTGTAATGCTGCGATTGAAAATGTTTATGAAGAAAAGAGTGGGCCCAAATTGATTATTGATTTTCCACATATGCGTGTGATGTTTGAAAAATTTGTAACGAGTTTGATTGTTTAACTGTTCTAGCATGCCACCCTCGCGGGGTATGCTCTCGAACATCATCGAGGATGTCGGGTATGTGTCTTGCGAGAGTGAGGTGCTAAAATTTTAATTAATTAATTAATTATATTTCTTTAAAAAAATTATAAAATATATATGTGTCACAGGTGTGACTTGACAATAATAATAATCACGATTGTGACTTGTTAACTCACAACCGTGCATCGAATTGACACCTGTGAGTAACAAGTCACAACTGTGACCATATTAATAGTAGAAAGAATCAAAGTCGTTGGATGAAACGAGCGGTTATGATTAGTAGTGACTAATAAATAAGGAAGTCGAAGCCAAAGTCAAAGTCAAAGTTAAATTCAAAGTCAAAGTCACGCCTGTGACGATGAGATGGAAGCGGGAGCTGTTAGATCAAAGGGACGGTGTGTCACACCTATGACACATATATTTTTATAAATTTTTTATGAAATATAATTAAAATATAATTAATTAATTAATTAAAATATAATTAATTAATTAATTAAAATATTATTAATTAGTTGATTAATTAAAACATAATTAATTGATACATTAATTATAACATTTCTAACACATATAAAAATATAATTAATTAATTAATTAACTAAACAATAAATGATTGATTAATCGATTAAAATATAATTAATTACAATCTAATTATTTTAAATATAATTATTTGATTAAAAATTTGTATTAATTATAATTAAAATATAATTATTAAGTGTATTAAGTATACCATCCCTTTGATCTAACGACTCCAGCTTCGATCTCATCATTACGCTTGTGACTTATTAGTCACAGCCGTGACTTTGACTTCCTTACTTATTAGTCACTACTAAGCACAACCGTCCGTTTCATCCAACAGCTCTAATTCTTAATTTTTAATTTTTAATTTTTAATTTCAGCTTACTTATTTTATTAATTCATTCTAAATGTTGAACATTTATACTTTGACCTCTTTTGACAAAATTTTATCCTCAATCACCCAATTCCATTTTTCCCACAAAATTTTAAATTAGATAATATTCAATTATACATTATCTTTAGATTATCTAACATATTTATAAATACTCATTAATTCTACCTTAAGTGGGCATTATATTTAATTGGATTATCACTGCGCATTTGCGCAGTGTCCATCTACTAGTCCTTATATAGACCCAAACCAAATCACTGTTACCTTTGGTTGTATATTGCTTATTCTTCTTTTCTACTTGATGCTTTATACATTTATAAAGTTTTTTGATCATCTCATTTTTTTTCTTCCTATCCAAATTAACTCTTTCATAAATATGTAAAGGTAATAAATATGAAGGAGTTGGTGGATTAAAACCATAAACAATTACAAAAGTGAATGATCAATATATGAATTCACACTCTTATTATAAGCAAATTCAAAAAAAGGTAGTTTTCCATTAATTGCCTTCTTAAAGGAAGTTTTCCATTAATTGCCTTCACTTATCCTAATTTGGTAATTTCAATTCAACTTTAGAAATTATACAAGAACTGTATAATTCTTCAAGAATATTAATTAACTTGAAAACATGATGTCTATCCTTTACCAATTTATAACTTTGTAATTAACACATTATACTCGTACCATTCTTTTTTAGGCACTAAATGCATTAGAACTATACAAGGTCTCATACTTTTCCTTACATACCCATTAGTCACCAAGTCCTCTATTTACCTTGGAAGATGCTTTGTCTCCTCAACATTGCTTATATAAGCAAGTTTTTCAGGAATTACAGCCCTAGTGTAAAATTGATTTGATGCTTAATCTATCTAATGATAGTAATCTATTAGGAATATCATCCATTAATACATTATCATACTCCTGCAATAAGGCAACAATAATACTAGAAAGGGATATATTAAGCTGCTCAACATTGAAATAAGGCTTTTTACATAAAAATACAATCATATGGTGGTTAGTATAAAAGCACTAAAGATTTCACTTCGTTTTGCATAGTAACTTACTTTTTTCTTTATTTTTCTCCCCTCTAACTCCTTTACTGTGGAGACTTGTTCTTATTCTCCTTTTTCTCTCTCTCTTTTTATGAGCTCTCACACTCACTTTGTTTTTTTTTTATTTTTTATCTCACTCCTTTTTCTTTATCCCCTCTTTTCTTCAATTGGTACTTATACGTATGTTTGAGTGCTCAATGTACAAGCGTAATTAGCTTTTTTCCTTCACAAAGGTATACATATTCTTGAATCCATCATATATCACTCTTCCATTATATTTCCTGACATTCCTAGTAGAATGTGACCATCTTATATAGGTACTATGTCATATACAAATTCATCTTTATACCATCTAATATGTGTTTGTCTTAATCTTCTAGTATTAGTTAAGCCACTAGATTTTATATGGTTTTGGATGCTCGACATAGAAAATTCAACTTCTCTACAAGAGTAATGTTATTTACATTTGTGCAACTTCCCCCTTTAATGAATATATTATGTACGTGATTATAAATATGGCACCTAGTTTAGAGCATGCTCTTCCTTTATTGCTTGAGCTCATCCTATTTGGTTTGAAAACTCCTAATAATAGGTGCCTCATTTTTAACATCATACTCAAGACCATCATCATTAAAATCATCAAGTAGTGATATAACTTCCTTTTCATCTAAATCACTTTCATTCTCTACCTCTCCGTCATGCCTTACGATTATAACCCTCTTACTTTGATATTGAGATGCACTATGCCTAGTTTCTAAAAACAAAAATGTTTAATATCTCTAATTCGAGAGTTTAGAGAATTGATTTTATCTTTGTTCTTCTTTTAGACATTCTCTTTATCTTTAGGTGGCTCTACTTTTATTTTAAAAGAACTTTAATCATCTCTTTTTTAGTTAAACATTCGAGAATTACTAAGACTAAGTAGGTACTTTGGTACAACTTTGCGCTTTAGCTATTTTTCAACCTTCATAACTATATGCATTATGTCAACTTAATAGAATGTTGTAGCTTTGTCACATTACCTATATCCCTATTCAATCCATTTAAGGACCTTTCCAAACTTACGTTTCTATCCTTCTTTACATTGGATCGAATCATGGCCATTTCTATCTCCTTGTGATAATCATATATACTCTTTGAACATTGTGAAAAACTTTGTAATTTATGATATAAGTCTCTATAATAACAATTATATGTAAATCTTCTCCTCATAAATGCCTTTAATTCATTCCAAGTCTCTATAGTCCACTCATGATTCCTTCTTTTATTAGTAACCAATTGGTCTCACCAAATAAAGGCATAACTAGTGAACTCTACCATAACTAGCTTTACTTTGTTTTTCTTAAAGTAATAATAATAATAATAAAATCAATTCCATTTTTTTCTCCCACTCAAAATAAGCTTTTGGATCGTTTTTACCATTAAAGGATGGAAATTTCATCTTTATACTACTAAGGTTCCTATCCACATCATCTCAACCTTTAGGCTCTCTCTTAGACTCCTATTTATGCCTGACTCCTCTCTTATGCCTAAAATTTCCCTTTTCAATCTCATATGCTAAGTCAACTTATCAACGCTTGATTCACCATTTTGCTCATCAATTTTCATTAGGGGTATTAGATATCGTCTAGTACGCTTCCCCTTATTAGGGAATTAAGATTGTTTTCCTCTTTTGTTTTCAACAATTTGTTAGGATTAGTTCTCCAACATGGCTTTCACATCATTATATTTCATGTTTATTCTCTTAACTTGTTGTTGCAAGGCTTGCAAAAAGAACATGTTGTCCTTTTTCTCTTTTAGTGTGGAACCACCTTTATAAGACATATTTGAAGTTTATAAGAAGAAGTTAGTAAAGAAAAATTCATCATACAATTCCTTACGTATATTCTATTAAAAGACATCAAATAAGTAGTATTTCACTTTAATTAGCTTTTCTCTTTGCTGATCTCAAACTTTCTTAGCTTTTACCACTATTTAGTTCCTTATCAAGTTATTTAAGGAAACAAACTCAAACAAACATAACTTGCAAATGTAAAGAAACCAAAGAAATAGTTGTTGGATCGGAAAAGAAAACATGCAAGATTTAGTTAAACGGTAGATTTCAAATTTTTTTTAGAAATCATAACACAGTGGAAGCAATATAACCAAATCAACATGTCATCATACATGATACTGTATATAGAAAATAATTATCATAAGAACAAGATGGAGATTATATTACCGACTCCTTCGCTACAACTTTAACTTGTCGCTATGCTATCTAAAAATAGTTAATTTTTCTTTCAAAAAATATTTAATATATTATAATTCTTTCTGAAATATGCGTTCCTTATCATTTCAATTTTGTTTATCAGGAATTACCTTTGCGAAATCTTCCACCATATTTATTTTGTGTGTTTCTAACGCTTAATTAACTGAATAATAATAAATAATAATTATAAAAATTAATTATATTTTAATTAATTAATTAATTATAATTTAATTAGTCAATCAATCAATTATATATTAATTAATCAATTAGTTAATAATATTTCAATAACTTAATTCGTTATATTTTAAATGTATTTAATTAAAAAGAAGAAAATATGTGTCCATGACCTCTTAGTATGTAGTATTTAATTAACTTAATATTAGCATATAATAATTAATTATTTTATTAATTATAATTTAAATAGCGCATATATCTTTTTCCATTTTAATTAAAAATAAAATAATACGCACGGCAAGTCACAGTCGTGCATGAGTCACGGCTATGACTAATAATTCACAGGCTTGATGATATACTTAATACACTTAATAATTATATTTAATAAAAAAATTAATCAATTAATTATATTTAAATTAATTAGATTGTAATTAAATAATTAATTATATTTTAGTTGATTAATCAATCACTTATCGTTTAGTAAATTAATTAATTATATTTTTCATATGTGTTAAATATATTATAATTAATTAATCAATTAATTATGTTTTAATTAATAAACTAATTAATAATCACTTAACATGTCACACTCGTGACATGCAACATTATTCATCAATTTTTTTTATTATTTCCTTCATTCCTTTTGGTTGTTAACAACATTAACCTTCTAATCTTGCAAAATAAAAAGAAAAGAAAAACCCCAGAAATACACTGCATCATGTCAAAGAACATAATCTTCCAGCAAATACGCCGACAATTTCGACAGACAATCTTTGAACAGATACGCCGCCGATTTCAAGATGAAATGTTATAAATGAAATTTATTTGGTTGTTAGCAATGAAATCTAAAAATAGTTAATTATGTTTTCAACAAACATTTAATATATTATAATTTTCCTTATCGTTTCAATTTTGTTTATCAAGAATTACCTTCACGAAATCTTCCACCATATTTATTTTGTGTGTTTCCCTTCGTATTGTTTTACTTATTCAAAATGAGCAACGAAGAAGTGGTATATGAGCTTAAAGATCTTGCCAAATCCATTCAGAAAAAATGTTGTGCTGCATTATCTAACCAAGTAAACTCCTCTCTTGTAGAGTTAGGCAAGATCTTTGTCTTTTTCTACTATTTCTTTTCTGTTTTGTTTTTTTATAGATGAAGAAGTAATATTATATCAATAGTGAACCAAATAGGTACTACCATTAACATTATTGTTTGATCACATAAATTTTTTTGTAACAACGCTTGATTTGAACGGTTCCTAAAAGCTAATGGTGACAATGTTAAGTTGGCTACAAAAAATTTAAAGGCTTGCCTTTCTTGGACACAAAGCATACTTATCGGTAACGTAACAATACTTTTTATTATAATATTATGAATGCATTCAAAATTTCTTACACTTTTGTGTTGCTTCTTAATCTTATGTTTTTTAAAAATCAATCCTTTTTCTATTTCTTCCATTATAAATAAATGTTGTATTTTTCATAATAAAGAAAAGCAAATATTGCTTCACAGTATATCGGATATTGTTTCTTTACTTTGTGTTCTTCGTTTTTCTTTGAAATGTAGAAAACTTGACAGCAGATGAATTTTCCACTGAAATCACATGAGGACTCGCTTATTTAGCAGGTCACGATGAAGATTCCAAGCCTGTTTTGGTAATTTTTTTAACTCTACCAATTACCTTTAATTCACTTTTTCATTTTTTAAACCTGAAGGTAATTATCTACAATATTGTTTACATTTATCTGTTCTAAATTTCATTTTTGACATTTGTCCCGTCTAAACTCGTTTTAATGCTTCATTCTTCCTTTATTTTGCTATTAGTTGAAGATTTTCGTCTTAAACAAAATTACCCAAAGTTCAATTCACAAAAACTGTAAGTTACCATATATAATTTTTCATTGTATGTGTATTTCAATTTTCATCCTTCTTAATTAATTATTAATCATATTAAAATTCTATCTTTTGTTTCAATTTTTCTAGATTCACACGCTTCATTGTGTTTACTTTGGAAGTTGCATATCAACCATGCGAAAAAACTATGAACAATTTGGACTTCTTTTTTGTGCAAGTATGTTGATTTCTTTCAAAACTCTGTTGATAGCCTATAAAAGTATAGCCACTATTTTATCAAAGAAAAGCTGGTGTGTCTTTTTTATGTAATCGATAGTTTTTAACTAAAAACGATTTAATTAGATTTAGATAAGTGAGTTCATTTTATTTTCTCATATGTTATCTTATAATTTGTTCTTTTGATCTTGTCAGGCTTTTTCAGGTTTGCTTTAACTTTCATTTATGTACTTTTATCAAAATTGAAAATTGTTATCGACTATTACCTGACCAGAATTTACAGATTTTTTGTAATTGACCCACCATTTTTGTTTTCTTATATATGGAAGGTAATACTGTTATTTATATTCCTCTTATTTATATGCCTAATTATTTTTTATTTTATCTCGCTTTTAACATCTTTATGAAAAATATTCATTTTTATACTTTCTTAACATACATTGGCCTATTACTACTGGCCCAATTATGTTATACTTTTTACCTTCTTCTTGTTATTTTTCAAACGTGCCCTCTTCCTATTTACTTATAATTCAAATCTTCATTGTTATTACAGGGTGTCTGACCATTTGTTAAATTTTCAAAAATCACCACGATCGTAAGTTCACCGGACTTTGAAAAATCATTAGAATTCTATAATTCAGGCAATCATCCGCAAGTCTCTTCCCTTCGATTTCACCCTTCGTCCATAAGATCGACAGCTAAAAATGGCTAGTCCTCATCAAGGTTTTTATTTACTGCGTCGCAAAATTCTAACTTAGCCAAACCATGGTATCTTACCTTAACCCACCCCAGCTTCTTTGGAAATAAGGTCCACTGGCAAGTCTCCTTTAAGCTCAGCATAGATTGACCCATTGAATCCGAGGTCTATCTCCTTTGTGTCACCTAGTGGTAGAATGCCTTGTCGAAATATCAATCGTTAAGCAACAGCCACCAACAAAACTTTATTCCCATTGACTCCCATTCCACAATGTGTCACCACAACTGAGTCAATTAAAATTATTGAACTGTAGATCTGTTGGACCCCGCTCCCGAGGCCCAACATTCCTCGAATATTGGACCCCGAATTTGAGGCCCGACATTCGGACCACAAATCCACAAAGCATGTAGGACCCAAATCTAAACACAACGACCACAACTAGGAGAGAAAATACAGTTGGAAGATTTGGGGTTGGCTTTTTACTAAAATATTCCCTTGGTCATAACGATTCCAACGCCACTGGAATCGCTCCATTTGGGTTAGAAATGAAGAAGTTATGAATAAAATACTATCGTAGAGAAACAGTGAAAATTTACCCTCTACCGACTTCATAAAAATATTCGGAAACTTTAGAGGCTGAGATGGCATTTGGTTTCTTCATAAAACTTGTAGGTTTATGACTCTAGTTTAATACAAAAAACAATTCGCTTCGATCCGAGCTCTGTAGCTCCGGATATCTGAAAATTAGTGAAGCATACTCAGCGTTTGGCAACCGATC
>JAOTAX010000196.1:17416241-17436838 GCA_025629825.1 Erythroxylum guanchezii | reverse complement strand
TAAACATCAGTCCGAATAATTTCCTGTGACCACCGAAAAATGTCATACATCAATAATTCAATGTCACTAAATTATTAATCACTGTTCTGTGGTTTTTAATGACATCTGTCTCAAATACTGACTTATTTTGGTATACCGGTTAAACTAGATACCGAGTGTTACAAAATCGGCAAAGATGGCAAAGTTTCAACTGTCTAAAAATTCATTCTTGCCAGCAAACAGTATGTTACAATCTCTATTATTCTTTACAGCTGTTAAAACCTGAGACTGAGTTATTTTTCTAACATTTTCCGTTTTAATATTAGGTAACAAACCGTTATACTGTCAATATGGAATGCTTTTGTTACTAACGAGGGCCAACAAATTGTTGAATACTTACATACTTATCCCATAATCGTGTGCCACAGGCTAAAAGTTAACTTTTGTAATGGTAATTTTGTTTTTTGTTCGTTACGCTTTTTCATTTTTCTTTTAATATGCTTCTATTTTATTCTTACTACAATTGAAGTATTTTACGTGTTGCATTAACCACTTGGTTTGACTCTGCAATTCTTATTGATCCACCAATACAAGAAACTGCAGAACTTAAAAATTGGTACTGCCACATTTGTTATCTTTGCTCTAATTACAAAAAAAAATTATATACAAATTTTAGAATATTTTAATGTTTTTATATTTATAATTATCATTTTTTAGGGCACAACGAAATAATATGGAACTCAAAAACCTTATTAACCAACAAGCTTATCTCAGATATAATCATGATGTATCTTTCGGTTCACATAAAAAAATTACTCAAATTATCTTCTTGAAATTCACCAGTAAGGTAAATACATTTTATATTTTGCTATAAGTTTTCTGCCTCACACATTGTCTATCTGATATTAATATTTCTAACAAAAATTTATCTATATATTTGTAGACAACATGAATTAAAGCTCACATTTCCTTTTAACACATTTAGCAAAAGAACTGGTATATAGCCTGCAAAAAATGCTTTCGCTCGACAACAGTTACATATGGAATTATATTCAGTTGTAATTCTTGCAGGAAGAAACTCCCAGCTGAACCCAAGCATTTCTTTTTCCCTTTTTTCTTTTCAAATTTCTACCTTTTCTTCTAATGGAATGTATTTGTTAGCAAAATTTTCTTTTTCAACTTGGCAATATGTCACGGGTGTGACATGTTAAGTCACACCTGTGAGAACCTCCAATATGTTACGTGTGTGACATGTTAAGTAACACCCATGAGACCCTCCAACATGTCATGGGTGTGATTTAACATGTCATACCTGTTAAGCATTTCAAAATTTCTGATTTTACTATGTTTTTTTTTTATAACAAGCTTTCACTAAATAAATCGTTGTATCTAAATAACATACATATTCTTATTAACTTTTGTTTGCAAATGTAGATGTCGCTATGATGTTGATTTAACTGATGAAACAGGAACTATCACATCTTCTATTTTTGGCGAACTTGGTGAAAACCTCTTGAAGTTTAGTGTAATTGAAGTTATGCAATTTTACCACTAGGTTATATTTTTTAACTTACTACAAATAGATTTACATTTAATAACAACAATTATGATATGTTTATCATATGACTAATGTTCTACATTTTTACCTTCCCATAACAAGAGTATCGAACTTCCTCTAGAAAAGGTACACGGAGAATTGAAAACCAAGACATTTCTTCTTCATATAAAACCTACTCACATCCACTCACTAGATGAAAGACAACGGTTCACTATTATCTATTACCGTGAAACTGATGATGGTGAATTACAAAAGGGTTCAACTTCAATTAGAAAAGAAGATGGCGTTTCAACTAATGATCCAAATAACAATGCTGACATTACACCTACATCTATTTAAGGTATTTATCATTATTTATTCATCTAATTTTTTTCATTTTTATCTTTATCAAACTATGTGAGCTTCTTTTTTTTGTGAATTATATTATCATTTGTTATTTATTTACTCAACATTTTAAAAAAATATTCAGTTTTATACTTTATGACTAATATATTTTGGTTCTTTACATTTTTTAGAAGATATTGTTGTTTCTTCTTCAACAGTAAGACAATGTCTTCACAAAAGATTCAGCGATACTAAACCTCCGCTAGCCTTAAATGTAGATGTTGATGACAACAACAAAAAACCCAAATTATCATGGACTTTTTTCATAGTTCGTCAAACAACATAATCATGTAACTTTTCTAATTTTTATACTTTAACTTCCTCTTTTCTTAAACTTCAAAATTGTGTATACCTGTATGGTCGTTTTTTGTTGTTAATTGATAACCATCATTAACATTTTGTGACTTGGTTCATAACCGTGACTTTGTTATGCTATTAAACAATTTTTTTTTATTAAAGTCATCCACATTCATAAAATAATTACTTCTAAATTCATACAAATTTCAACATATCAAAAGAAACCATTTTATTTATTTATTTATTTTCCTTCTTTTGACATCCCTTGTTTTCTCTTCCATTTTAATTCCTATCACATGCATTATTTATTGCTAATTATTATTAAGTATTATATACTAATATTAAGTATACATATAGCTCTTCAGGACTAGTAAGTCACAGCTATGATTTAAATTAATTACTCCATTAATTGTTATTTATTATTAGTTATTAGTTAATTCTGAATTATGTTCTTATTAACTATCTAACGTTTATTAATCCTTTCATATTTTTATTTATTATATATATATATAAGCAGGACGAATACACATATCTTTTGGTATTATTATTTAATTATTAATTTAGTTTTAATTGTGTCATTTTTATTAATGTTAATCAATAATTGGTTGTTAATTATGTCATTATACATTTTTATAATAGACTCCTCTATTTTCTTCCAATAACTTTTAAATATATATAAAAAAGTCACGCTCGTGATTGCCATGTCAATCATACATCTTATTTTCATTTTTTTCTAACCAGGCTTTTCACATCATGTTCGGTTATTGTTAATTAATAAATAGGCATTTTCTTATTAATCCTTTCATATTATTATTTAATTATTAGTTTAGTTATAATTGTGTTATTATTAATTAATACTTATTATTAATTGGTTGTTAATTATGTCATTAGAAATTATTATTATTATTAACTATATATACATAAAAGATTTTGGTCAAACATTTTAAAAGTGAAAATATAACTCTGATTTTAACAGTCCTCTTGATGTTAGGTACTATTTAATTATTTGCTGTAAATACTTAATGGATGTATTATTGTATTAGAACTTACAATTTTTGAACTGATTTTCTTTTCTAACTATCTATCAACTCAACAATTCAACTTATCTTTAAAAGTCACTAAACGGACTATCTATATTCAAATCATTCTTGCCTTTTTCCTATATCGCTGATGCATGAAAGTTACATAATTTAATAATATCAAATTAACCATAACACCAACTATTTTTATTTTATCTTTTGCTAAAACTACATGAAAACTATCAATTAAACATAAACATTACGGAAAAACTTTGACCACAAAAACATCAAATACTACATAAACATCAAAATCTTCATTCATCTAACAAACTAAAACTATTTAAGAAGCAAAAATTTCCACTTACAAATTAAACATTTCCACAAAACAAAACAATAAATTCGAAATCGCATATCCAGATCCATGCACGTAGCACTTATATTAATTATCAGGACTTTTTTTTCTTCACCGACTCTCTTTGATTTTCTTCTCTTCTTCCTTTCTCTGCATCTCCTCTGTGTCTCCAAACGTCATGAAATGAGTGAAGGTTAATTCCCCTTCATCCCTTATTCACAAAATAATGTCATTACATTCATACGAATTTCAATATATAAACACAAGTCAAATTAAATAAAATTAACCACAACAATGCCTCAATATCAAACTATAATTGTACTCAACCAAAACCAAAAACACTAAACCATAAAAACACAAACACCAAAAAAACAAATTATAATAACAAAAAATTATTTTCTCATTTAATAATTAAAGATGTCAAAGATAAATTCAGTAAACACAACCTAAGATTTTAAAACTCATAATAATTCGTGAACAAACTATTCTTTGCATGTATAACCATAATTAACAAGTACGTCAATTGAAAGACCATTAACAAGTGTGATAGACACTCACTCCACTTTCCATTCTCTCGAGCATTCAAATGTCACAAATATTCGTTCATTATTCATTTCATGTAAAGCATTAACTATAAGCTTGCTTACTAATCCAATCTTCACTACTAAATATCAAACACAAACATTAATTCGAAGGTCTTTATTTTGGTTATAATGGGGCCAAGGTAAAGGTAGGGAAAAGAACAAAACCAAGCCTTAAACCATAGGACTAATTGAGCATTTAAAATGATACAAACCAGTTAAATTTAAAACATACAATTTTTTCTTTTCAATTAGAAACTTAGCCCTACCAATCTCCCTTACTTTTCCCTTCTCCCCTTTCTTTTCATTTTGTTTTTTCCCTTTTTCTTTTTTTATTGCATTTCTGCTTCTCTCCCTTTTCTTTTTTTTCTTTTTCTCTTTTTTTTAAACTTGATATGATTTGTTTTTTTCCCCTAATATACAACAACATAAATTCAAAAAGGAAGAAAATGTAAACAACAAATGCAAATTACTAGAATCTAACCCACCCTTAACTTATAACCTAACTATATGCTATACTTCTCCCACAAGTATTCCCTGCAACCAATTATACCTTTTAAATGCTCAACTTGCCCTTACGGCTAATGTAATCAAAAGAGATAAGCAATCAAGGTCAAGGCTCATATTTCTAGTTTTAACAAAAAAAGGTTTCATCTAAGCTCAAGGGGGCTCACTAAGGATAATATCATGGTGGCTTTTTGAGCTGTCAAGATAAATCCTAAATGCCTTCATCACTTCAATGTTTGCATAAGATTATGTAATCTCGACTAGTATTTGAAAGCAAGTTCTAGATTTGCTTAACCATGAAAGAATACTCTTAGCAATGAATACTTTTAACTGGTATATAATATCTAAAAAAAGCTCAAATTCTTATCAAAAGAAGGTCGGATTCATCTATCACAACAAGCTAATACCCTTTCAATTGAAATCCAAGACAATTAGTTTATGTATGCTAGTATATTAATTCACTCATATTATGCATTTATAATCCTTGTCGAGTTTATTTAATAACCGAACATCTCTAACTATTAAATAAGAAAACAAACATATAATGTACAAATATACACTGTCAACATCATAAGAAATTAATTAAAGGATCTAAGATGAAAACAACATTAATCAAGAAAAAAATAAAACTAAAAACAATTTAATGACAAACGATCAAAATATTAAAAAGAAAAAGATAAAAATACAATACTAAGATGAAGGTGAATGCTATCTCGAACGAGGATTTAAATTTGCTAAGAAATTCGTCATCTCCACTATGCTAGTCTCAATCTTGTCGAATCTATCATTCGTTCACCATTCAAATACAATTAATTGATTGAGCAATGATTGATATTCAACTGAATTATGTGCAATGTTCCAACGCATAGCTTCAGGTGGCAAACATCATCCCCTTATGTACCTTCACCTACTTCAACCTAACTACGCTTACTACTTGAAGCTTCTGCTGTGTCGTCATTAATAAGAACATAATGATCACCTTATCGCCTAACACTCTTCATAAACACCAATGACTGCAAGTCTAAACTAGAGTTCCCTGAAACTAACTGCATAACTGTTCTCTCAGTTAGTAAACCAAGATGCTCTGCAATTTGAATCACAAATGCTCCAACTACTATTTTCTCAACTCTAGCTTTAGCCACATCCATTAGATGTATACTTAACCACATACCAACATTAAAATGTTTGCCACGCACTATACACCACAACACAAACAATTTTGCTTTAGAGACTGCACCTTAACTATCTCTTATACCAAATATCGTAAAAGTTAAAAACCTATGAAGATAACGAAGGCTAGGGTCTACTAAAGCAGACGATTTAGACCTACTTAGAGAAAAAAAATATTTTTTGAATTAGTAATTTCATTCCAAAATTCTATAGGCCTAAATTCATCATGGTAACCATATAAATCACTATGTGAAAATCCAAATATACTATTCAGTACATCTAAAGTAATGACCTGCAGCATATTCATTAATCTAAATGTCGTATTAATCACGATCACTTATAAAGTAGTCAAAAATTCTAAAGTTAATTCAATATATGAATTTTTTTAAATTTAGCAATTTGTCCCATGCAACAATTCATTCACTTGGTATGCTATTCCTAATTCAATAATAGCTCCATGATTGATAAATCTATTTGACATAATTGGATGATCTTTTAAAGTTGCATACCTTAATTGGCTCTCATGACTGTCAAATTGAAGATAAGGATTACTTAAAATAGACATATCATCTGGTTGAGAAGGCAAAGATGTCGACAATCTCACACGAGGCATAACTTGAGTAGCAATCAAGAATGAAAATAATTTAGTAAATCTTAGACCAAACAAAACACTTTATTACTTGATTAGGTTTGGAGCAGTTAAAAAAATGGCAAATGTGATATCCTACAGTAATATGAGTCCAAAATGGTCATACGAAGAACAAACATTGGGAATGTTTTCTAATAAACACATGGCACAATTCTGGTTGTATTGAGAAAATCACAATTGAAAAATCCATTTATTTAAAATTATTTATGTTTAACAATATACACAATTTCTATATACTTGTTAACTTTCTGATAGGCCATATTTAAGTATCAACAAAAGGTAGCCCCACCGACATGATAACATATACCTAATCACCCATCCTAGACCTATAGAATGAAGTTATACTTTGCGTGCTCTTAAAAAATCTAACCCAAGGTGCATGAAGCAAAAATTTTTAAAGCTAAGTAATTCTAAAAAATTAATTCAAATTTATAATTTTAATTTCAATTTTAGCTTAAATATACATGCTTTAATAAATAATTATAAAGTAAAGGATTAAAACAAAGAAGACAGTTAAAGAAAAAAAATAACTCCCCATCATAAACCCAGATTATACCTTATCTAATTGAACATGTTATACTAATATCACAACAACAATCTCTCTACAAATATGAAAAACAAAAAAAATTAGTTTTAAGGAAAGTTAGTAGATGTCTCACCGAAAACTAATGGTAAACAACGTATCGGAGCAGATGTTGGAGAAACTGAGGCCACGAAAGAAGGCGGTGGCAAACAAGAGGAAGTTGTGGGAATCATCGGAGAACAAATTTAAGGTCGAAGAAGAAGAGGCTGCAACAGACATGATATTTGCTTGTACTACTCAATTGAATTAGGGATTTCAATATTAGTCACAGGTGTGAGTTAATAACTCACACCAATGATTTTTTTTAAAATTAATAATTAATTTTAATTTTTCTTAAGTCACACCCGTGATTTTACTAACTTTCCAAATTTTATTTTATTTTTTATTCCTAATTTTATTCATTCATTTTAAATATTCTATCTCTTAT
Source organism: Erythroxylum guanchezii (assembly GCA_025629825.1). Classification (NCBI taxonomy): domain Eukaryota; kingdom Viridiplantae; phylum Streptophyta; class Magnoliopsida; order Malpighiales; family Erythroxylaceae; genus Erythroxylum; species Erythroxylum guanchezii. The sequence continues at coordinate 17,429,332 of JAOTAX010000196.1, read as the reverse complement.
ATTTCAACTTATTGGCTCCCTAAAACTTTTATCCACGTTCATAAATTTTAAACTTTTTAATTCCTTCCTTGCTATACATTTCCAAATTTTGTTATTTTGTTATTTTTAATTTCAACTTACTTATTTTATTCATTCATTCTAAATGTTTTAACTTTTATTCTTTTACCTCTTTCACAAAATTTTATCCGCAATCACCCAATTCTATTTTTTCCCACAAAATTTTAAATTACATAATATTCATTTACACATTAACCTTAGATAATATAACATATTTATAAATACTCCTTAATTTATAATTAAGTGGGCATTATATTTATTTGGATTATCATTGCGCATTTGCGCAGTATCCATCTGCTAGTAGAACCCTAATCAACGCTAGTCCGACATGTTAACAACACAACTGAGCCCTAAGGAGGTCTAGTTGTTACTTTTATATTTTTGTTTTAGTTGGGAAAAAAATAAAAATAAAGACAAAATGTGTTTGGATTACATTGTTTTATTTTTAAATTTTTAGTATTTTTAAAAACTTACAACATAATTACAAAAACATCTAGATTATGTTTTTCTATGTTTTTGCAATAGATTTCTTTATTCAAACAAAAAGAAGTCCAAAAATTGTAAATTTATCTTCATTTCTTTAATTTTCTTATTTATTTTATGTTTTCATTTTGTTGGATAACGAATCTCAAAATCAAGGATTTTTCATATATACCTTTGATGTTTTTCAGATAAATCAAAAAATATTATATCAAATAAAAATGTTTCGAATGATGACTCTTAAAATTAAAGCCTACAGTTCATCATATACTTGCATAGATTGTTGAAACCAAAAAAGAAGAAAGAGAAGTAGAAAGCAGATAGGGGACATGAAAAATATGTTTAAAAAGAGAGACGTATATCCATATTTGATTTATTATGCGTTAAAACATGCTTTTTAGAGAAATTAGTGTTTAGATGATACTATTAAGATAATGATACCTTAGAAAAGATATAGAATGAGAGATATCCTGATGTTGCAACAAGTAAACACTAAGCGTACAAGCTTTGCTATCATATAAATGAATTATATATCTTGGTTAAATTATCAAGTAATTTACTTAATGAATCAATGATTTAAAAGGCTAAGGAGACAATATATTTAGGCATAATTTTTGGTAATCATACAAAGTAAAAGGTTGACAAAGGTAACCTTTTCTCATTAAATCTAGGTTTTCAGTTTGCTCTTTTCCTAATTTGTCTTCAGTTCTTAGTTTTTCTCACTTTTAGTGGTATAATCTAGCATATAATTATATAGATATGGTTTTCAATGGAAGACCAGATCTCTAAGTTCAAGGAGGCCTTCAACCTAATCGACAAGGACAGAGATGGTCTCTTTTCTTAGATTTATGCTCTCTTCTCAGATCTTATGTTCTTTTACTCTTACCTTTGGTTGCTATTTTTTCTCTCTTTTTTGATTTCATCATGTTGCTTGATCTATGTTGTTTGTTTCATTTTCTGTTTTGATTTTCCTTTGGTCAGATTTTTTTTGGATTAGCTTCGTGTTTGCATGTATTGTTGTAAGGTTCTTCTTTCTATTTTGTTTTCTCTTTCCTATTTGTTAATTTTAGGTTTGGGAACTGGTATGTTTACTGATCCTTTGTACTTGACAGTATCTTTGCTAGTGGGTCTGGGATCTTGTTGTTATGTCTCGCCGTTATAGATAAAGTTTCATTTTTTTCTTTTTTTAATTGGGATTTCTGCTTACTTACCTCAATTGGCCCCATTTTTCTGAACATTTGTGTCTTTCTCTTTGGATCACTTCTTGTAAGTTTTGATTGGTATATATTTCTCTTCCGTATATGGTTAAATGAGTTTATTCTATAATTTTGTTATTGAAAATTTGGGTCTTCCATTGTCTGTGAATTCTTTGCTTACATTTTGAGTTCCCAATCTGTCACCACCATCATTTCAAGGAATGGTAAGGTCTCCTTCTAATGTTCTCTTTTGAATTGTTGATGTCTTCATTTTTAATTTGTGATCTCTGTTAATGCTGACACATACATATATATATATAGTTTTAACTTTTGCGTACGAGGAGATCAATGCGTTTTTTGTTGTGATCTTATGGTTTTAGGTATGGATAATGATAGTTAAGCTTCCTATTTCTATCATTTCTTCCTATTGTTTGTATGTTGTTTTTAGATTGCGTACTAGGTAAACGTGTTTTTTGATACAATGGGTATCTTTCCTGTTTTATGCCTGAAAATGTGAAGCATGAAAAATGTGTCTTTTATTGTTTATGGACCTATGATTGACGGTGACTTCATGGTGGTTTCCATATTATTGATTGATTAAATATGAGTTTGCCCAAATCGTGTATGATCAATTATGTTTGTTACTCTTTAGTCCAAATGCCACATGTTTAGGTTAGTTTTTAATTAAACGATGAAGTGGTTCGCCGTTTCGTCTTAGTAATTTGAATAAAACCACATCGTTAGCTTATAGTAGCAAACTAGCCTATATTTATTATGACACAACAACTAGTGGTTATCCCTTTGGGGACATTAGATAAAATTGGAATGCTACAAAGCAGATTAGTATGGCCCCTGTGCAAGGATGACGCACAACTCGAGAAGTGGTGAGCAGAACTTTGGAACATATCAGGTATAAGCAAAATTTTATAGCATATCAGGTATATCTATCCTGCTATTTTCTTAATAATTTTGTCTTCTAAACTTGCATCACCTAAATGAAGATTTGTAGCTTTTCTTTAACTGATATTATTCTATTTTACTTATTTATTATTACTTTATTCTATTTATTTATTATGTATCTAGTTATTTTATCACATTTTTATGTTTTTTAAAAAATATTCATGTCATATTTACATATGGGTCTATTGAAAACAACCTCTCTACTATGTTAGAGTAAGGTTGCGTACTACCTCACCAGTCCCTATATTAGTGCGGGATGCAACTAGATGTTGATGATGATGATGACGATAATGATGATGATACCATAGGAAAGAGGGATAAATGAAATCTTTATTCAAAATATTTGGAGCTAATATAGATTCGAAGTAGATGAATGTTGAAAGATTCCTACTTCGTTTTTATTAAGTACCCAAGTGATTTGAAAAGAGACTAATTAGTAATTACTTGTGAGATTTGCAGTAAAATACCATATCTAAGCAATATAGAATAAGGTACCCCTTCTTTTCTTTAAAACATAATAGTATTGATTCATCAAAACACAATGGGATTGTGATATCCATGTATAACATAAAGTTAGGTGCAATCTACATAATCATGTGCATACATAAGATGGTTGTACTATAAATCATGTAGATGTATAAAGGAAAATATATTTTTACCATGCTTTAACAAACAAATCAATTAGTAGGCAGTGATCAGCCCACTTACATTAGAGCATCAAATAACTAGCTTATAAACAAGTGTTAATCTAGAGTTGAGATCAATTCTTTAGTAAAAAATATGAGTGCTAAATGGACTGCAAAATTAATAGAGATGATATGCTACAAAGTAATATACGAAATGATACCACCTTAAAGATTAGTTCTACGACTGGAATATAATAAAGGAATACTAAATCATTTATGAAATCTGGACATGGATAATATTATTGATATTGCCTAGTCTACAATATAAGTTGTGGTGAGTTGGCACTTGATAATAAAACTTGCTTATAGAGTGTAGAAGCTTTTTATCCTTTAGTTCACATCAATAAAAAACTTTGTAAAAATTATATATGTAAGTTGTTTATTATTATTCCAACCTTAATGTTACTAAGACCTTGTCAGTACATTAGGAACTTGGAATTTGAAACCTTAGATCTCCTTTCCATACCATTGAAGACAACTAAAGAAAAAAAAGAGGGAAAACACTTCCAAACTAAAGCTACTTATTCATTAAAAAAATGATTACATATATTCTAAATCAAGATTAGGCTTCAATTAGTCGATTACTACATAATCCAAAATCCATCTGCTTTAATAAACTAAATCATCCATAACATGAAAATGGAAACTCTCATTGGCTTGTACTGCTGCATGTTTTAACAAGAAATTTTGGTGGTAGAAGAATAACCTAGTCGTGCCAATGTTGTTGATGTTGAAATTACTTAGTCAATATAACAATAGTATGAGATGATTCTTTACAAACTTTCCTTTACTTCTTACATTATGTTTATGAGATTATAGTAAGCTTAAATGTAACTGTCATTTTGAAATAAATACAATGAAGTTTATAACGAAATTTCTTATCTAATATAATATTTTCTTGTCACTTTTTTTTATTACCACTTATATGTAATTATTTCTAATGATGGAAGCTTTGAATAATATAAATGATTATAATGATTGTGTGGAAATAAATGAAAAGGATGGGATATGGAATAATGTCATAGAGATGCATTTAAGCTCATTAATGGTTGAAGAAGTGAACAAGGAAAATCGAACAACCACTACCTTTTCTAAATCTAGTTGGGAGAATATTAAGGTGGGTCCTCTAACAAAATTCAATAAAGAGTATATTAATGTTCAATTGAAGAACAAATATAATGCATTAAAGCCTATATTGAAGAATTTCAAGAACTTACTCAAGAAAGTTGGAATCAGTTACAACTCCTTCACCGGTGAAGTTAATGCTACAAATAAATATTAGTAAATTTTATTTTAAGTTAAACTATGTCTTTGCTCATTCATTTTTTCTCATTTACTCTTTTCGTTATTATAGGTGCATAAAATGACTCACAAATTTAAGAAAAAAAGGATATAAAGTGTTTTCATAATTGTATCATATTTTTGGAGATACTTTGCATGCACATCCATCAACTAAATCTCCATCGAATTGTACAAAAAGGAGCATGGGATTAATGCTGATGAAGTTTTGTTCATTCAATGAAAAAGGATATCAAGTTATAAGTTCTCCTTCTAAGACAAAGAAATCTCCGAAGAAGATGATGGCAAAGAATACATACTATAACATTCCAGAAAAGGTTTTGATTACAATTGTTCGACAATAAAAAAGAACGAATATTTTACCTATCAATGGGAGAGCCATGTTGTAGCATGTTAAACATTGGAGGAGGTGAACATATGTATTTTGACTTTATTAATGGATAATCTTGAAAACATTATAGTATTTAATATATACATCAATGAACTAATAGAGCTTGTGTTAGCTTTTGAAAAGAGAATTGGGACTTCTACAAAAGACAAGCTACAATTCTTCATCTTTTTACATTTAAAATGGAACTTAAATAGCTTATCCTAATTCATAACTAATATGATGAGTATTATAAGTACTTCTATATGTAAGGTGAAGCGGTAAGGAGATGAGAGATCTCCTTGCTTTAAGTCTCTTACACTCTTTATAAGTTTGGAAGGCTATTTATAAACTAATATACTATAAGAGATATAAGTGAAGCATTATTTAATACAACCAACAAAAATTGATGGGAACCTAAATTCCTTGAGAGTATTTAAAATAAAGGTCCAGTCAATAATATCACATACCTTATGAAAGTCAACCTTGAGAGCACATTTCTTGTTTGAATGTCTCCTATTGTAATTCTTGAAAAGCATTTGTGTTAACAAAATATTGTTCCTAATTTGTCTCCCTCCCTTGTGAAGAATTAATATATTATGGTATCAAAATTTTTTCCTATCAATAATAATCTTGTAGATGATTTTATATATTTGTTGCAATATGAAATTAGCCTGAACTCTTTCAGAGAGCTAAATGGATGAACCATAGGAATATGAAAATAAAAGTCTTGTTAAGCTCCCTCAACATTTTTCCATAATTGAAGAATTTCATAATTGCTTATTTTACTAATGTCTTGGTATGAAACCTTGTTTTTTTTTTTGAAAAAAAGGGCATTCGGACCATCAAGGCCTAGTGTTTTGTTCCAATTAAGAGTAAACAAGGCTCCTTTCACATCATTTACATTAAAATGCTTAGATAAAAGCTCAACCTCTTAAAATAGTAATTTGCTTATTGGTGATGGATCGAAGTAGTTATATAATAGAGGCTCCACTAGTAGGGGTTCAGAGAGTTTTATAGAAAAAGATGAAGGCCTCTTACAAAAGATCAATTTAAGATTTTATTTGAACACACCATAGTTATTCTTTAGATAAATAATTATAATGTTGTTCCTCATAGAAAACATTGATTTATAAAATAAACTATAATTTTTATCCTCTTTTTTAAGACATTATATTCTTGATCTTTGTTTTAGGAGGGAATGGTTATTTTCAATTACTGAGATATAGTTTAGAAAGTTGCTTTTTCCTTAGCTTGTATGTCTTCATTAGTAAGGGATCGATATATATTATTTCTAGCCCTGTAGAGTCTTTCCATAGCTTCAAATAATGCCTATAAATATTTTTACACTTCTTACTATTAAGAAACATGAGCCCAGCCTTCACCTTCTGAAGCTTCTTATATAAGTTTATAACTTATTCCCCTACGATTGATAGCTAAGCCCCTTTGTGATAACTTCTTCAAGTCCCTAAACTTTAGCCAAAAAGTTGTTGAACCTAAAGGGATATTCAAAAGGGGTTGTTAAAAAAAAAAGCTTTACTTTTAGGAAAAGTAGAGTTCTATTAATCATTAACTAGAGCCCTATCAATCTTTTTCCTTAATAACTATCTTCTCTTCTATTTATTACTCCAAGTGAAGAAATGTCCCTCTATCTTTAAGTCACCTGAATGTTACAATACAATCATAAAAATATCTGAATATTTCTTGAAGGATGAATTTCCTTTATCTCCTTAGGGATGAATCATATAATTTAAATCCCTAAGAATGATCTAAGGAGGGTTAATAATAATGAAAACAATGTTTCATATAATTGAAATCTCTAAATAAAGAGAACAATGTTTCATTAAAGGTTAGGTCTTCTTAAAAAATGAGAAGAATAAAATAAGGAAGACAAGCTTACTTTGATAAGTAAACAAATAAATTTAATAAGAGTAAACAAATATATGGCCTTTGACTAGACAAAAGGGAACCATAATCATAATGGAGTTCTACTGCAAGATAGGTAATGGCTTTAATAACCTTTTTTCGGTTAGATAATTGGTCCTCATATGGCCCTCAAGACGAAGTGAAAAAACTGGCTCCACAATTTCATTATCAAATAACTAAATATCTATCATATAAAGTTTTCTAATGCTTTGATATTTTTGTTTTGAGATTTATAACACTTTGACAATACTATTGTAGGTTTTATAACTCCTTAAGATTAGTGCTATAGTTTTCATATAAAAAATGATACTTCAAATAGTGAAACAAGTGGGATGAATTTGATATGTGCGGGATGAATTTGATATGTGCATTGATTGACTTATTTTGTGAGTTAGTCAATATTGTAATAACCGCAAGTGTATGACATAGCTGTGAGAAAACAATGATTACTACTAATTACCTATTTCCTATTATCTGGCCTACAAATTGATTTTGATTTTAATAAAAGAAAAAAAGAAAGTAAAATAAGATAGGTAGCAATTAAGAACAATACGCCACATAAGCTGATGGGTGGTCATGTGGCAAAGAAAGATCCAAGAAGGAACATGATATGAGACATAGGTTGAGATTCTAAGAAGATCTATAATCATGTTATAGTATGCCTAATCTTAGAAAGTTACAAATAGATCTATGATCTAAGACAAAAACGTGTCTCAAAATGTGAAGTTAAATAGTTTGATACAACAATCCACAACATCAACCAAAGGCATGCTTGAGTCCATGTCCTTCCCTAGAAATAAGTAAAGAGATCTATAACTTAAGAAATGGTCATGTCCGAAACTGTACATCCTGTAAATTTGATACGAGATCCTTTTATTTTAAAAAACCAAAAATGATAATTTGTAGTTAGTTTTTCATCTTAAGTTTTTATAGGGTTTAAAGGAGGGATCATCTTTACATTTCTTCTTCCTTGCCATCCATGGCTTATGACTAATTCTCTACACTTAGTCAAAGAAAACTAAAACCCTGAGATGTGATTTGTTTTCACTATTTAATTTATATATTAAGCATCAAATGTTTTTCTATATTATGAAGGCCTATTATTTTATTACTTGATTCAATATATTACTAAGTTAGATATTAAATTCATAATTATTTAATCCATATAATCTTTGAAATAATTAAGTTATTAATATAAAATTTATCACCCTAAAATAATCAAAAAGAATATTCTATTGTTTTTTATTAGTATTGATGTGAGAAATATTTATGAAATGATAGATAGAAAATAGTTTTAAAATATCATAAAATTGATTATTATTGTTGGAAAATTAATAGGATAAATATTATATCATATTTTATATCTAATCAGAATATTATATGATGAAATTGCTAAATTATAAAATATTGTCATATAAAAAACAGTAGTCAAAATTACTTTGACATTCTTAATATTTGAATGATAATAATGCATTAATAAACATTAATCTTAATATATGAATATAAATTATTTAGTTGAAGAATTGAATATAAATTATGAAATTTAATTTATTTAATCTTAAATATAAGCTTGGCAATTAGGCTCGAGGGCTCGATGCCAAAGGAACAAGATTAAGCCAAGACTGGGCCTCGGGTAGGGCTCGATTTTGGGCTATCCAAGCACAGCCCAGCTCAAGTTTTGACAGATATAGGGAAAACGATGCCATTTTGTGAAAATCGACATCATTTTTTATTTTTAATTAAAAATAAAAATCAAATTGAATTGGGATTCATTAGGCTTCGGGCCAAAAGTTGTCGGGGTTGACCCAACTTGACCCATTGCCAACCTTAAACTTAAATACAAGTTAAGATTATAATATTTATATGTTATCAACATATTAAGAAATATAAAAACTGCTACAAAAAGTGATTTAATCAAGTAAAACTTGATCATAAAATTTGAAAAATTTTAAGAACAAATACATCATATTTAATTAATAAATTCCAATATTAGATATCAAATTTCATTAGGATAATTAGTATTAAATTAGAATTTAGTTAAAATTAAAATTCAATTCAATGCAATTCAATTCAATTAATTTACTAAAAAATTTCAAACACTCTATATAAATAGTTTAAGCTTTACATGAATTAAGATTCATATAAATATGTTGAGCTCAACATGAGTTAAGATTCAAATAAATAGGTTAAGCTCTGCATGTTAAGATACCTAACATAACCCTCTCTATACCACGTTGGAAATCTATTAACTCAATTATGTAAATATGATTATAGACTATCTGATTTTCAATAGCTTAATTCAAAAATTCACTACAAGAGAATTACTGATTTTTGATGGAAAATTACAAATGGAAACAATACCGTTGAAAATTAGCGACAAAAAATCACATTCTGTCAGTAAAATTGTCGTAATATTACCGTTTGCGATGGAGAAAATATTCATCGGTAGAGCTGGATGGGAAACTATCTCGTTGACTTTTGTGACGTAATTTAGTGATGGAATAGGAATCACCGTCAATAAAAGAGGTGCGAATGGTAGGCGGCAAAATAAGCATCGTCATTTACCGATAGAAGTGTATTCCGTTAGTAAAGTTGAAAATTAAACATCATCGTTTGCTTCGACTGCAATGTTTTTAGTAAAACATAAACGAATCGAGGTGTACCAACGGAAGTGTATTCCGACGGAAGGGTTATTCCGTTAGTAAAATTAAAATTTAAACGCCACTGTTAGCTTCTTCTTCAACATTTTTGTAAAATCGAAAATGACATCGTTACCAGATGACATCGTTTTCGTTAAATGTTTGATCTTAGCACGAAGCCCACGACCATCCCTCTTTTCACCTTACTTTCTTTTTCTCTCTTTCTGCTGGTTCTTTGTCGCCCTGTGTGGTTGTCGGTTCGCTTCTCGCCATCCATCTTCTTCCTTCAGCATCCATCTTCTTCCTTTGCGTGTTTCGGTTTCCTGAGAGCGTTTTTGTTCTATGTCTTCGTCGTGCTTTGGTTCCCTTCTTCCTTCCGATGCTTTTGTGTTGTTCTTCCTTCAACATCTTCCTTTATTCATCGATTGAGATTAGTGAGTTTTGTTTTGTACTGGGTTTTGTGTATTGCTTTCATAGTTTTCGAATTGTGTAGGTGTGGATGTTGAATTTGTGGGGATGTCATATTGAATTCGTGTACTGAATGGGGTTCATATGGATGTTGAATTTGTCCACATTTGGAATTGTCTGAAACCTTTGCCTGGTTTTTCGTTTTTGGAATCTTGGACTATGTATTTCCTATGAACTCTAATTAGTTAGTTATTTTCATTTTGGTTAAAGATAGCAGATGTAAACTTATCCACCAAATTGATGGGAGATAACGTGTTTCGTGATGTTGTTGTGATGAGATGAAGACTTCTAAGCTATCCTTATTGGCGCCTCTGTTGAGATTTGTGTCGTAAAACTAACCATAGTTGAATTGCCATAAGATTATACTACATTAAGTATTATTGTACAACTATAAAGGGATGGATATGCACTTTTTTGGAAGTTATGTGACATTTACTTATGTAATTTGAGGGGCAAATTGGTAGAACACATACTTATTGCTTCTATGAAATTTCACTCAAATTCTCTTTTACTTTTCAAAATTTTTTAGTTCCAATTTGAATAAGGCCTTAATTATTATAATCCTTTAATAATAATAATAATAATAATAATAATAATAATAATAATAATAATAATAATAATAAAGAAATGAATTTGAAAGGTTATTAGTAGCTTCTAATTCTTATCTAATCAAGAAAGTGAAATAGAAAGCAACAAGAAAGTATAAGCTTAGTGTGGAAATGATGACCATCTAACAAATTGATAGGCTCAGTTTTTGCGACTAATTGGTGAAGTATCTTTTTTTCATAAAATCCTAAAAGATAGCAACTAATTGTTGAAGTATCTTTTCTTCGTAAAATCCTAAAAGATATTCTGTTGAGTGTTTCTTTTTCCCTAAGCCTAAAGCATGACTTTCCTGTTGAGGAAACAAACAGTCTAGTAAGAATGTAATTTGTTTAACAATAAAATGCTCTAAAGCTTTCACGATGTAATATGATCCACCAATCTAAAAATATATAAATTAAAATTAATAAACTAAAGAAATATTTGAAGAACAAATTATATACATAATATGACTTTGAAACCAAAGAAACTTCTTGATATTGTATAAATTTTAAATATCCTAAAGCATGGTACAGTAAAATTGATGAATTTTTATTAGAAACTTTAATATCATTGCAACTCTTATAATCGAGTTCTTAAAAAAAGGACAAATTTAAATAGGAAAAGGAATTAGAACAAAATTTTGCTCTTATTAAATACAAATTATGTATTGCTCTTATTTTAACTGTACCTAATTTTGAAAAATTATTTTAAAGGTAAAGTTTGATGCTAATAGAATTAGAATCAAGGCTACTTTTTCATAGGAAAAGAGTCCAATAACCTACTTTAGCGAAAAGTAAAGTGATGGTAGACAAAAATATGCTACTTATGATAAAGAATTTGATTATATTGTGAGGGCGTTAATGTCATGGGAATATTATGTGGTTATAATTTGTTCTCTATACCAATCATCAAGCCTTGAAATATTTGGGAAACCAAAAATAATTGAGAACTAAAATGCATGCCAGATGGTCAGCCTTTGTTGATAAATTTCCTTATAAGTTGTTTACAAGGTGAGCAATAAGTAATGTGCTAGTCAGTGCATTGAGTAGAAGAGTGACTATAATTAAAACCTTAGGTTTAAAAACTGATGTGCTTGCTCATTTAAAAGAATTATATATTGATAATGCTAACTTCAAGTATGTGTGTCAAACATACTTAATTAAGAAATCATATGAGAATATTATATTCACGATGGGTTCCTTATGAAAAGTAATCAACTTTTCCTTTTACATATTTCACTAAAGGAGAAGGTGATTAGAGATTACAAAGGACATGCTTCTAATACTAGTTTTTGTATGTCATTACCTGATCTTAACAATATTTGGGAGGATTTTTAAATGTACATTATGTTAGGATTGTCAGGAACACAAAAAGGAATGGATTTTATTGTTGTTGTGGCTGACAAGTTTTCAAAGATGCCACATTTTCTACTTTATAAGAAGATGGAATATGTGGGTTCAATTGTTAAACTATTCTTTAGAGAACCGGCGAGACTTTATGGCAGTCCAAAATCCAATGTATCTAGTTGAAATATAGACCATTCAAGATCACAAGAAAGATCAATGACAATGCATATATTGTTCAATTGCCTTTGTAGATGGCTAACATCAATCTTACATTCAATGTTGATGATATTTTACATTCAATATTGATGATATTTTCAAGAACTAAATTATAATAGTTGCAATGATAGTTAACTTTCTAGGTAGCAAGGCAGTTCGTACTGTTCTCAAGTTAATATGAATGTTGTTAATTATGTCTAGTTATTAACCTTTTTCCCCTAATGATCAAAGGCACAGTTATTCTCTAGTATGTCTTTGTTCGATTGAACAGTTACAAAATTTTAAGCAAATGATGCTGCATAAATTTCAAGTTTATCCAGTTGATTTAAGATCTCTTTCAATTACTTAAGGTTCTTGGCTAAGATCTGTTGGATTGAAAAAATAAAGTATGCAAGATTGGGCTAAAACGGTAGATTTCTAAACTTTTTTAGAAATCAAAACACAGTGGAAGCAAGATAACCAAATTAACATGCCAAGTCATACATGATACGGTATATGGAAAATAATTATCATAAGAACAAGATGGAGATTATATTATCGACTCTTTCACTACAACTTTAACTACCCACTGTGCTATCCTATCCTTGGCAATATATCCTCTCCTAAGCGATGTGTCCTCTTCTCGTTATTGTATCCTCTTCTCGATATTGTATCCTCGACCAATCCGATCTACCACTTGTTCTTCTTGGACAACTTGGTTAACAAGATCCTTTGGTGGGAAAGGAGAAGAAAACTCTGGAGGAGATTTTTCTTAGAAGAAAGAAGCCAAAGATGAGACACCTCTCATGTAAATTTCGGCTAACACATGCAAGAAAGGAGAGAGAGTCCAAAAATGCAAGAACACCTCTCTTACACCTTGTCAATTT
>JAOTAX010000196.1:17402624-17414648 GCA_025629825.1 Erythroxylum guanchezii | reverse complement strand
TATTTAAAAATTATCTTATATATATAATATATAAAATAAAATTTATATATTTATTAGTCACTGGTTCGATCACGGTTCAATTCCGGTTGAACCATTAACCCTTAAATCAGTTGCTTCTTCGGTTTAGTCACCGGTCCGGTTTTTAAAACAATAAAAAATACAATACAAATACGTCAGTAAAATTCATTATATTTATCGACGGAACACCACAAACTATCAATAAAATCCATGATATTTACCGACAGAACAAAAAATCACCATCGGTAATATTTACAACCCGTCGCCAACTTTACTATCAGGATTTGCTGAATCATCGATATATTCACCGACGAGACAATCATAACCGTTGGTAATGTTATCGACGGAATAACCAATACCGTTTGCAAATATTCCGACGAAAAGAAAACAGCTGTAGGTAAATTTACCAACGGTCACAGTCAACCATCGATATATACATCGATGATTATATAAAATATTCGTCGGTAAATTTATCTACGGTCATTTTTACAACGCCTTTGTCCGTCGATTAATTCCGTTGCTAATTTCTATTATTAACAGAATCCAAAAATTTTCCATCGGTAATACCTATCACTAAACGACATTTTTCTTATAGTGATTAATTTCATAAGAGTACAACTCTTCATAAATGATTTATCATATTAAAAAAAAGTAATATTGATTTATAATTACCGAAATAAATACTGAAGTAATATTGATTTATAATTAATCATAAATTTTTTTGTTCATTTCTAGTACACAAGTGATAAATCATATCTCCATTTCCAAACACCACCATCACCCCAAGCCAATTTTAGATTAGTTCCAACTCCTTTCTTTCTAGCTTAGAAAACTATAATAAAATAGATTGTAATTACATCTAGTTACGTCAATTGTACTTACATCAGCACAAGCTTTAATTCTCAAAGAATAAGTGCAAAAAGAATTGGCGAGAAACATGTGAAAAGTTGAAACATAACGCTACTTGCCAGATAAAAGTTTCAAGTTTTGAGAGGATACAATTCTATCAACTGATGCTAGTTATCCATCTAAAACTTGTATTCTTTTTCCCTCTCAACATATTATCCTTCATCACAAACAGAGTGTGTGGGCGAGAGGATTCAGGAGACAGTACAGGGACGATTATTCAAGAGGGAACCAACTTGTCAGAAGCTTCAGGCTGCCAGCAGAATCCAATCCAGAACTCACAACACTTATTTGGCATCACCTAGCAAAGATTAGACGTCTTTCTATCCGCAAATTAGGATTTTAAAGTAAAGGAAGACTAAAGCAAGATTTAGATGGAAACATGGAACATAACAGAAAGACAGCGTACTCTCTCGTAATTTCATCTGCAAAAGTTTGTTAGCATAAAGGAAGCCCTACGATTATGCAAATCTAGAGCATGAAAACATAACAAGTGATGCAGCTTCGGCGGACCTCTTTTCCTGTTTAAGCGTACTAGATATATGATCTTTCAATTATTTTGTTTATAAACAATACTCATTTTTGTTCAGGAACGTGTAAACTCGTGAAAGAGGCAACTCAAACCCATGAATAGAGTAGATGAAACCACATTATGACGTTACACCCCACTAAAAAACATGAAAAAAGGTTACCTCTTTTAGAAAGTTTTCTGAGCTGAGTAAGGGCTACCGCAATCTTGGCACCAACAAGAGCATTGTTTTTCACAAGTGCAATATCTAAAAGATAGTTAAGAAAAACAATCCAATAGATAAAGTTTCCACAACCACAGGTGCCTGAAAGGCAAGAAACCAGTGGAAAGAAATTATGCACAAGCAAATAAAACTGTTCAAGAGATATATGATAGCAAAGTTTTTAGTTTATCGTGAAAAGAATTCTCCAAAATCAATGCAATTGTATAAAAAACAGGAAAAAGGATACTTGAAGCCAGTGATGCTCCTTCTGTAAGTTCATTAACTCTTGCAAGTAAGAAAGGTGTTTCTGCACACCCAGTTACATTTTTTTCCCTGAGGGTCCACAGTTTATAGACTATGAATTTCAACAACAAGATGCAATAATAAAGAGAATCAATCAGTTAAAAAACTCAATGCACCATTTGTGTAATTAAGCAGATGTCAACCTAGCTTCTCTCAAGGCAGTTTGTATTGCAAACTCAGTTACATTTCCAGATGCTGCATGTTCTTTTGGAATTGGAACTGCAATTAGAGTTCCAGTCCCAAGCTTAAGTTGGATGTTAGCATCTGCAAATTACAACAGCAACAAGTGAATAATGAACCCTCAAAGCTTCATCAAAACGGAAAAAGAATACTAACTTGTTTACTTGCCTATTAGCCGTGCACAATCCTCTGGAGAATCTACACGACAATTTACCTAGTTTAATCAAGAAAAATAGGATGATCAGCCCAATCAAGAATCCTAATAAATTATACCAAATCAAGCACTTGCACTGTTGCACACAAGCCTGGCCACCCAACAAGCGCATTTCTATGTTACATGCTCTATCTTGCATTGACTATTTTCTGGTGTTCTTCACATTCTTCTTGAATAAGCATTTTATCCTTAGATATGTTCCTTGCATTTCTGACGAGTTCAATATTCTTATCCCACCCTCACTTTCCATGAACAGGTTCCAATAGCTAATAAACTATCTTGATAAGTTTTCAGAGTGAGAAATTTAAGCTTGGGCAGAAGATAATAGGTAGCAATTTGCTAACCAAATAACAAGGTAGTCACCAATTTATATAGCTAATTCAATTCTATAAACCAATGCACCTTTTCATCTAATGTTATATAAAATTCTGATGGTTCACTCTAAAATAGATCTATAAGCCAATTTATCTAGCTAACTTGATTTCTGTAAACCAATGCCGATTCCTTCCCATCTAATCTTCTTCAATAAGCTCCTTGTGAAGCTCTTGACAGAAAATTATGATGGTTCACCCTAAAATAGATCTATAAGCCAATTTATCTAGCTAACTTGATTTCTGTAAACCAATGCAGATTCCATCCCATCTAATCTTCTTTAATAAGCTCCTTGTGAAGCACTTGACAGAAAATTATGATGGTTCACCCTAAAATAGATCTATACAGGACCACTTTCCAAATGCTTAAATTCTGTCTACTACACTTGTTTTTGGTTAGTCCTCAATCTGTTCATAGTTGTTCGCAGCCACATCTGTTACTTTTGTTCTTAAAGGCATTCCATGTGGCAGTTCTTATAGAACATAATTTCTAAGCTTTTAAAACTATGAATTACTCTACTTATTACCTTTTATTAATTTGTAAATTCCTCAAAATATATTTTCATCGAGAAGCCATGAAGATGTACAATCTACAAAGACAGACATAAATCTCAAGAGTTGGAACCAAAACTTCTCAACACTAGAAAACTTAAGATACGAAATGATTGTTTGAGATAGATCTGAGACATTAACTACCTTGCAGCCACTTTTTTCTGTAAAAAATGCAGGAAATTCATTGGTCATGTATGTTGCAACACAAACCCCCTGAGTTTCCTGTATGAGTTAAACTCATATAAGTTATATTATCTGAAACTTAAGTATATCATAAAACTTGGTGTTAAGAAATAAGTACTGCACACCAAATATTCTAGGGTACGGGGAATATCCAATATAGATTTTACTCCAGCTGAGATAACTGCTACAGGAGTCCTCCCAAGCTCTGTAAGATCAGAGGATATGTCCATAGCTGAGACAGAAAAATAAAAGCAAGCACAAATGAAAATGATTGTGTTAAAAGTCTCAATGATTTCTGCATAAAGGTTTAGATAAGAAAAGTACATATTTCTTTTCGTGCAAACAAAAGAAACATGCAATCCATTGACCAGCAATAGATTACTTAAAGAGAAAGCCGGTAATTAGTTATTAGTAACATAAAAGTGGAAAAATTTTAGAAGCAAAAAGAAACCAGAAAGCTAGCTGTAAGCATAAGAGCAAAATCAACATAATGGCCATATCATCGCAAAATTATAGCAACGTAATTAACAAATGTTAACAGTAAAATGATATAGAATATAATGACACTTTACTAGTCTCGCCATGTCTATGTACACCTCCAATTCCTCCAGTTACAAAAACAGGGATGCCAACCTGCATGACTTTTCCAAATGAAATAATAAGAAAGAATAACAAAAATTTTAAATCTTAATTTTAAATTCATCATATTGAAAAGGGAAGAAAAAAATTTCACCATAGAAGCAAAAATCATGGAAGCAGAAACAGTAGTAGCACCATTGCCCCTGCTGGCCACCTGAAAAGGGAAAGGAGCAAGGACAAAAATTAGATAAAAAGGTTGAGTAACACTGAAGCATATCTTCAAGGAATTTTGATAGTGCAAATAACGTAGTGACAATCAAAATGTGTAGGTAAAAATAATAAAATATAGGAGTCCCAACAACAATTTGAGAAACTGGCTCAAACAAAGAAACCTACAACCCAATTCGTTTATTCAGATAGAACTGACTGCCAGACATGAAACGCATACATAAAACTCAAAAAGATTCTCTACGATGGATAAAAGCAGAAGAAAAAGACTACATAGACAGGGTGAAAGGTTTTCAAGAGGTACTCACAACATGTGCAATGTCCCTGCGAGCGGTCTTTTTTGCTCTAGTTCCAAGAGTGGCAAGTCTTTCCAGTTCTTCCAAACTTAAACCTAAATGTACATAAACTCAGTACCTGGAAAACTAACCGATTAAAAAAACCAAAAAACAAACAATTGAACTGTCTTTCTTTCAAAAGCATCCACAAGAATTCTTATCTGCCTATCAATTGATATGAAAAATCAAACATAAGCTATCCAAATAAACACCTATGCAAGGGACTCCATCAAGAATAGCGATCGTGGCGGGAACAGCTCCATTGTTCCTCACAATTGCCTCCACTTCCTTGGCCGTCTCCAAATTATGGGGAAACGGCATACCTTGAAAAAAAAAAAAAAGGAATCAGTACATGAGACTAAGAGAACTGGAAGTAATGGCGACAAGTACGCACCGTGAGAGATAATGGTGGATTCGAGAGCAACTACGGGCTCTCCTCGCGACAAAGCTTCGTCGACCTCCGGCGACACCTTCATTGCGAAACGCCCGTTCTTGGGCGGATAAAGATGGCGGTTGAGGTTAGAGAGTCGGGAAACAACTGTAGATGCCATTGGTATGAGAGGGGGAGAGTTGGGCGTCGAGCGACGAAACGGGGACGTAAGTTGGAGGTTATCGAACTGCGGACTTAGGTGCAGCTTCAGGTTCAGGTTCAGGTTCAGGCAGGAATGATGATCATCTATAATTAAAACTTCTAACTTGGAATGTCTAATTCGGCAAAAATTAAATTCCTTATCTCATAAATTCCTTGAGATTCCTGATTTGAATTTACAAATGAAATAACTCGATAGAATCAAATTGCTATTTACAAATTATAAATTAAAACAATAATAAAAATTCTAAATTCTGAATATTAAAACTTTGATCTGGTGTTGTTAAAAAATTAAAAAAAAGGACAAATCATAAATTGGAATTACAAATCAGCTTATATATAATTAAGAGAGAGTGTTTTGAATCACCTATAAAAATGATTTTTTCATGCCAAGTGTAAAACAATTTCAACTCTTGACATTTCATGCCAGATGTAAAATAATTTCAACTCTTAACATTTCATGCCTATCGCTTAATCGTGGATCAAGCACACCTAAATCATAAAACTCTCTAGATTTCATTCATCTGATTACTAACGGAGGCATTTTTGTTCTTCGATGAAATATGATTTGCTCAGTTACCTCCTCGATGAGCCGCTCGGATCCTTGAAGGCTTTTCTGTTCCTCTCATCCAAAGTAAGACAACATGATGCTGAATACTCATTTCTCTTATTTGGCCTTGTGTTGTATTTTAATGCTCCACCGGATGATATCTCGCCATGCATCTGGTGAATTCACCGTACCACTTCACCAATTTCCATCCCCTTTTTGAATATACGCATTGGAATAGAAAGTGATCAATGGACTCTAGGTTAACATATCGATTAGGGATGACTAGAAATTTGAGTAACTTGTCAATACGTGGGGAGTCCACCCGTCAATGCCAGCCAAAATATGTGTGAAGCACTTGGTTGTGCATGTTTGGTCCATACCAAATCATGCCTTCCACTTCTGGTACTGGGATCCAGAATATTGCCGTAGCTGACTTATTTGAAAATTCTCCATTTTTTGAGTGTTCGCATATTACCTCATCCTCTTTACCATGAGTTAAGAGGTAAATCAAGTAGATAGGATAGTAAATTGGCATCAGTTACTTGCCCTGAAAGCAAATCATTGTTAGAAATGACTTGATTAATTAGAGTATTCCTTCGATATTTGGCCTTCAATTGACGGAGAGCTGATAGGTTTTCCATTGGGCCATAAGGGAACCACCTGTTGTGTCATAACGTGACCCCTTTACCATCCCCAATTTTGTGGGATTCTCATTGTCTAATACTGCTCCTCAATTTGAGGATGCATTGCATTGTTGAACTTGCATTTTTAGGACTTCTCATACACAAGAAGCTTGAGTCCTTGACATAGTAGTAGTGAACCCACTTAAACCATAATAAATTTTTATCCTTGATAAGCCTCCGTGTTTTTTTAACAAGCATTGTTAAGTTCATGACTTTTAGGGGGATTAATCCCAGATTTCGTTAACTTTTAGGAAAATAGACTTGTTTCCATTTCACTCTTGCTTTGATTCCGTCCTCCTTACCGCCATAAATGAATCTCCTTAGAAGCTTGTTCATTGCTTTAATAACAGAGCACGGTAATGCTAAGTGAGATGATTAATATATACTTATTAAGTTCAATATAGAAGATATTGCCTACAACCTGCCTGCCATGTTGAGGGATTTTAAGCTCCAACTGCTTAACCTTGGTAGGATTTTATCCATTAGGAGTTTGAAATTTGGATAGGAGAGCTTAGTGGAGGATATAAGAACACTTAGATATGTTAGGGGCAATTTCTGGTGCTTGAAACATGTTAGGGGCAAGAAACAATTGGCACAGTGGAGGGATGAACAGAAAGATACATCCCTTTCTTCTCATTGTTGACTAGAAGTTCAGATTTTTTTTTTGAAAAATTAAAATTGAATATATTAAATAATAGATGCAAGAACATTACAACATTAGGAGAGTAAGAATACTCTCCTAGGACAAAGCGACGACACAAGAGATGGACCGACTAAAACATTGATAGACCAGAGAAACACCAAGAAACATTAGACGAAATTTTGCTAAATATCATTAAGGCAATAACTAAGGATGAAATTGAGTGATGATCAACCCTTGAGAATAGGAACAAATAATCAATAAAATTCAAATTTAGGATCCCATTCTTCTTTCATCTTGAGTGATATTTGAATAGTCTATTCCTTTCAACCACTCTTAATAGCAATCTACTGAATACCTCCATAGCTATAGAAAAAAAATGATAAAATTGTGTCACCTTGTCTTAGGTCTTTCTTGCCTTTAATGATGCTTATAGGTTCACCATTTACCAAGATATTGTATGATACTCTAGTAATGCACTGCTTTATCCATTCAATGTGTATTTCTAGAAATCATAATTGAAGGCAATTGATAATGAAATTCCAATTCATCGAATTATAGGCTTTGTGAATAGGGATGACAATTTTGGCTTAGCTCGGCTAGGCCCGGGTTGATCGGGCCATGAGCTAAAATGGTTCGGCCTGATTGGGTCACGGGTCAAAGTGGGGTCGAGTACGGGTCGGGCCCGACTGGAACAATAAAAACGACGTCGTTTTGTAAATTTGTTTTAAATAAGGATAGGTCGGGTTAGCCTGTGGCCCATCCAATCAAGGATTAAGCCAGGAGCGACTCAGGCCCGATCCAACCCAGCCCATTGACATCCCATTTGTGAAAATCAACCTTTGGGGAACAATTCCTACTTCCTCTCTTTCTTGCATATTTTCTGAAAAGCTCTTAAATAAGTAAGATGTTATCCCTAGCCTATCTACTTGGTACATAAGCTCGCTATTGGCATCGAATATGTGCAGGTAGTACCTTTTTCAGTTTTATAGCTAGAATTTTGTAAATTTGCTTTTATATGGAATTACAAAAAGCTATAGGTTAAAAATCTTTCATTGACTTCTTCTAATTACCTTTAGGAATTAGGCTGATGAAGGTCCTATTTATCTCCTTTAGAAATTCCTTTTCTTGAAAAATTCTTCAATTGTTGTTGTCACTAGATTTCTAGTCTTATCCCAAGTCCTCTAAAAAAAAGAAGATGTTCATGCCATTAGGGCCAGCAGTCTGAAATGGACTAAATGCTCTTAAAGCATTTTCTATCTCAATCTTAGAGACAGGACCTGAGAGTATCTCCATCTCCACAGTGGAAAAATGATCTTAGACAATCTCTTTAATAAGATGGACTGAAGATATAACATCTGATGGGGCTTTTAAAGTGTTGGTAAAATGCTTTTAGCTTCTTTCATTAAATCCTACTGTATTGTAAGCAAGTTTTCACCTTTTTAAAGGGATACATTTCTGTTTATGGACTTTCTTGTAACCACTCTTCTATGAAAAAAGGAAGTATTTTTGTATCCATTTGAAATCCACATCTCTCTTGATCTTTGTCTTATGATGGAGTATTCAACTTCTAATCCTTGGAAGAGTTTAAGCATAACTGGTTTTTCAAGGAATTGAAGATTAGGGATAGTGGGATTAAGGAAGAGATCAACTTGTACCTTGGTTAGATGTTGATTTGTAGATTTTAATGCTTGATGAGTGTTATTAGTTGTCTCTTTATTGAGAATTTTAAACTCCTCTAAAGTTTATAAATCTTTTTGGTCTATTTATATTGATTAGAACCTTATACTCTAACACTTATACCCTTTGTTATGGCTTCCTAAAAACCACTAAGTAAGGTACACTATTATGGGATTAGAACATCGTGTGTTTTGGAACAAATTATAATACTATTTGGAAATCTCTGGAACCACTCCAAGTTGGCCATACTACTATCTAACTTCTTTCAAAGAAACCAAGGTCCTTTTTTTCTCATTGCTCCACGTATAAAAGTTGCCACCAAAATGAAGATCTTCCATTTAGATGTCTATTGTGCACTATTTGTGTTACTTATTATGTATAATTAAGTGTAGTAAAAGTGTACTTTTCCTATATCAGGTTAAGTGTATAGGTTTAATTATATATAAACCTATGTCTTCTTACGTTCAACGTAAGATTGTGATAATATGAATCATATTGTCGCTTCCTCTAAATCTTTATGGTATTAGAGTCATTGTCGATTGAAGGGTAAGTTACTCCCTTCTGTAGTAAGTCCATTCAGAAAAATTGCTTTTTTCCGATACACCATTTTTTAACAAATGTGAAGAGGTCGCATTTCACTCCTCTCCTTTCGACACAACCATCATCGGAGCACAACCTAGGTGAAGTTCTGTTGGTACCCAAGTTTCCAACACTGTCTGACCTCGCGCATGAGCACACGCATCTTCCATCTATTTCGGTAACTCCTCTACTCGTCGACGTATGTGGCGCGTGCTTCCACATCCGACCACCATCTGTCGTCGTTTTTGGATAGATCTATTCGTTGGCCTCCTCTAATTCCGACCAGCTACAATCTAGTCTCTTCCGATATTGTTGATTTTTTGGACCTCTTATGAATAGGTTCTGCTTTCGCTTCAGAGTCCTTTCTCTGTTGTTCCTTTGTTTACCCCTATCGTGCCATTATGTCAGATACTAAGGAAGCTTCTAAGGAGGTAGAGAAACATTACCCTATTAATGACAGTCCCTATTCTCTGATTAGTCCTATTAAAATAGATGGCAGTAGCACTTATTTAGCCTGATCTAGATCACGTTTGTTGTCTATCAAGGCTACATGGTTATATTGATGGGATTAAGAAACCACCACCTGTTACTAATCCTACTTTTAGACAATGGGACTCTAATAATTCATTGGTTATATCTTGGCTTCTTAATTCCATGCATCCTAAGTTGTACTGACAGTAATTACTGCTTAACACTGCGGAGAAGATATGGAAAGCTGCAAAAACCACTTATTCTTGTATAGGAAATAATGCTCGAATTTTTGAACTTCGAAACAAAATTCATGGCACAACACAAAGTAAGCTTACTGTTTTAGATTAATTTTTTGAGCTGGGTAGTTTATGGGAGGAACTGGATTATTATCAAGATTTCCAAGCTAAGGTTGTTAATGATGCGGTAATAATTCAAAACATACTTGAAAAGGAGTGAGTCTATGACTTTTTGGTTGGAACATACTTGAAAAGGAGCGAGTCTATGACTTTTTGGTTGGTTTGAACACAGAATTTGATCAATTAAGAGTTCAAGTTATTGGTAGATCTCCTTTTCCCTCTCTTGAGGAGGCACATTCTTTAATCCAGCAAGAAGAGACCAGAAGAAGTGCCATGCTTTATATTGCACTGGTTGAGAAGTCGAGCTTAATAGCCCATATTACTTATGAGCAACTAAAGGATGTTACTTCTAATAAAGATCATTTGCAATGTGATTATTATAGAAAGACAAGGCATACAAAAGAGACTTATTGGAAGTTACATGGGAGACTTACTAGGGGTCGACGAGGAAAACGATCCAACCCCACAAAGGCTCAAGCAAATTTGTTAGAAACAGTAGAATCATCCAAGGAGTTTGCTTCAATTAACAATCTCTCTTCTGATGAAATTCAGCATTTCAGGCGTCTGTCACAGCTCAACTCTTCCTCTAGTGCTACCTTCAATTTTGTCAAGTCAGGTAACACTTTTGGTCAACTTGACTCATGGATTATTAATTCTGGTGTGAATAGACATCTGATAAGCATTTCTAAAGGCTTTCTTAACTACTCTCCTTGTCTAAAAAGGGATAGTGTCAGGGTGGTTGATGGGTCCTTAACTCCTATTTCTGGGACAATATCTATTGTCTGTAATCCTAATATTGAGTTGTCTTTTGTTTTTCATGTTCCTCAATTCTCTGTCAATCTTTTATTTGTCAGTGCTATCACCAAGGCTCTAAACTGTAAAGTTGAAGTTTTTCCTTATTATTGTATCTTTCAGGATCTTCAAGTAGGGAAGAGGATTGACAATGGTAGAGCGCATGATGGCTTATACATGATGGAAGACAATCGAGGCCTAGCCTTTTTTGGGGAATACCAGGATGTCAACCAGGAAATAATACAGTGACATAGGCGATTGGGGCATCCTTATTTTTTCTTTTAGAAAAACTATATCCTAGTTTATTTTCTAGAACTCTGTTTGATTCTTTATCTTGTGATGCTTGTGAGTATGCTAAGTATAATAAAAACTTTACCATTTAAGTGATAATAAAGCCATTGTTCCTTTTATGCTTATTTGTTCTAATGTTTGGGAGCCTACACAGACTACTTTTTTTCCTGGAAATTGATGGTTTGTTACTTTCATTGATTGTTGCACTTTGTATTTGATTAAAACGAAAAGCGATGTTTTCTCTTGCTTTAAATCTTTTCATAACATGGTTCACACCCAGTTTGATGGTAAGATAAAAGTCTTGCAAACTGATAATAGGACAGAATACATGGATAGTAGGTTTGGTACTTATTTGGAGTCTCATGGGATTATTTATCAAGCCAGTTGTTTTTATACTAGTGCTCAAAATGGGATAGCTGAAAGGAAAAATAGACATTTGTTGGAAGTTGCTAGATCCCTTATGTTTACTGTAAACGTCCCAAAGCTATAATGAGGTAACGTTATACTAGTGGCAACCTATCTTATTAATCGAATGCCTCTCAAAACTCTCTAATTCAGGACTTCTTTAGAAGTCTTAACCCAAAAATATGAATGATGAGAGACCCAATAGGAACTTGTCCTAGAGAACCTTCAATAAGATGGAGCTATGCCCAGGAACGGCCAGAATCAAACAAACACACGGAATCACAAGAAACAAAAATTGAAAAGATAGAAACAGAAGACAAAGATAAAATGGGAGGTTAGAAAAATGTTGGACGATGAAAAGAACCCTAAGAGAACCTGTCTCTTAGAA
>JAOTAX010000196.1:17385456-17402524 GCA_025629825.1 Erythroxylum guanchezii | reverse complement strand
ATGTCCATGCAAGTCATGTTCTAGGCTTCCTTGAGGTGGATCACACCATCTATGCTTCTCTTCTTGTCTTTCACATGTCCATGGTTCTCTATCACTGTTCCAATAAAGGTTTTTGGGTGTCTACTTTGTCCATACTAGGAATGTTAGGAAATTAGACCCGAGGGCCCTAAGATGTGTGTTCATTGGGTATTCTTTAACCTAAAAGGGATATAAGTACTATCACCCCCCATCTAGGAAGTTTTATTTCAGTATGGATATTACCTTTTAGGAGTCTGAACCTTACATTGACACTGCAGAATCACCTTTTCAGGGGGATAGTAGTGAAGAAGAAGTGGTGCTGATGGTACTTCATGATCTTATTCAGGGGGAGAATGAGGAGATTAATGTTTAGGGGGAGAATGTTGTTAGACGTTTAGATAGACCTGATTTGTTGAGACACTCAAGGAAGAACAGGTCTGAAGAAGCAATCATGCTTCCTACCCTCCAAAATTCCTCAGGTGAGTTATCTTCTGATTTTGATTTAAATTTACCCATTGCTCAGAGAAAAGGGGTCAAGTTGTGTACTAAACATTCCATTACTAACTTTGTCTTTTATAATTCCTTGTCTCCCTCCTATGGAACCTTTGCCTTGTCTCTTTCCTCTATGTCTATTCCACAGGATTGGAGGGAGGCTATTAAAGATCCAAAATGGAAAGAAGCTATGATAGAAGAAATGAAAGCTTTCACTAAGAATGAAACTTGAGAATTAGTTGCTTCTCTAAGCAAGAAGCTAGTTGGTTGCAAGTAGGTGTTCACAATAAAACACAAAGCTGATGGTTCAATTAAAAGATTCAAAGCTATATTAGTGGCAAAGGAATTCACTCAAACTTATGGAGTTGATTACCAGAAGACATTTGCACCTGTTGCCAAAATGAACTCAATCAAAATCTTACTATCATGTGCAGCTAACTTGGATTGGGATTTGCAGCAATTTGAAGTGAAAAACACTTTCCTACATAGAGACCTGGAAGATGATGTTTATATAGAGATTCCTTATGGTTTTGATAATGAGAGAAATCAAAGAAAAGTTTGTAGATTGAAGAAAGCCTTGTATGGGCTGAAACAATCTCCCAAAGCGTGGTTTGACATAATCAACAAAGTCGTGATCTCTTTTGGGTATCAACAGAGCAATGCGAATCATACCCTCTTTATGAGACACTATATAGGTAAGATCACTCTTCTTATTGTTTATGTTGATGATATAATGATGACAGGAGATGATAAAGAAGAAATGACTTAGCTGAAGAAGCTCTTGGCTCAAGAATTTGAGATTAAAGATCTTGGAAAGTTACAATACTTCTTAGGAATTGAAGTTGCACGATCAACAAAAGGAATCTTCATGTCTCATAGGAAATACATTTTAGACCTTTTGGATGAAACTGGTATGTTGGAATGTAAACTGGCAGAATCACCCATTGAAAGCAATCATAGGCTACAAGCAGGAACTAGAAAATTAGTTTATAAAGGCAGATATTGGTGATTAGTTAGTAAGCTTATCTATCTTTTTCACATTAGACCAGACATTGCTTATGCAGTTAGCTTGGTGAGCCAATTTATGCATGATCCTAAAGAATCTCATCAGTAGGTTGTCTTTCGCATTTTGCGGTATTTAAAGTCAGCCCTAAAAAAAGGTCTTCTTTTCTCAAAACATGCCCATCTTCTAATCGAAGCCTTTACAGATATGGATTGAGTTGGATCCTTAAATGAAAAAAGATCCACCTCTGGTTATTGCAAACATATGGGAGGTAAGTTGGTCACTTGGAGAAGCAAGAAACAGAGTGTGGTTGCAAGATCAAGTGCAGAAGCAAAATATAAGATATGACTCAAGGTGCCTGTGAACTTTTATGGCTGTAGAAGTTGCTAGCAGAGTTGAAGTTGGCTAAAGAAGACATGTTATCATTGTATTATGATAAAAAAAAAACTACAATCAGTATTACTCGTAATCTTGTTCAACATGACTAAACGAAACACATCAAAATTGATCGACATTTTATCAAAGAAAAGTTAACTGATGGTGTCTTAAGCTTGTTTCATGTAACGTTAGAAAAACAGCTAGCTGATGTTTTCACAAAAGGACTCAATAGTCAAGCCTTTCATACCATAGTCTGCAAGTTAAGCATGTGTAATATTTTTGCACCAACTTGATAGAGGGTGTTGGTTATTATGTATAATTAAGGGTAAAAGTGTAATTTTCCTATATTAGGTTAAATGTATAGGTTTTAATTGTATATAAACCTATGTGTTCTTACGTTTAACTTAAGACATGATAATATGAATTATATTATCGCTTCATCAAAATCTTCAATTTGAAATCATTACTATAGTTCCTTAAGTAGCTATTACCTTTAACTTTATATGAATTCAGCATTGAGTTGAAATCTCCTAAGATAAGACAGGGATCTTGAATAGAAGAGGCTAATTATTCTGACCATATACCATAGAGATATTCACTGTACTCTACTCCTGCTTAAGCATAACCTTCATGTCAATCATCTAATTATTCAGTAGAGTGCTTTGTATTTCCACGTTATCCTCATCATACAGGACCATAATTCTTCTATTATAATGACATATAACTATCCACCATTTTCTAGGAACTAGGCACAAAATTGAGGTTATTGAAATTACCCTCCTTAATTATTGACTCTAAAATGTAAAAAATGTGAGGCTTATTTTCAAATATGAAATTCCTAATCACTAATTGTTTAGTTAGGGTTTCGTAATCTTTACATTCCAAGAAAGAATACTCATGGATCCACTATGAAAGAAGGGTTTCTTTTCTTCCCTATTTGATTTTCTTCTTCTTGGAGTACTAAATTCATTTGCTTACCTTATATTGGTAGACTAAAATTAGTGTTGCTCTCACTTTCCTTTATTTTATAGGTTATCCACTAGTCACTATTAGATGATGCTTCAAATTGCTCCTTTTAATTAATTTTGCATATTTAAGCTCTCTCCAAACTCATTTGAGCTTTTTTTCTTTCACAACTTTGGTTAATATTTTATTAAGTCTATCTTTAATTACATTCAACTCACTTATAGTATTATGTTTTCCATTCTCAGTGTTGTATGTTAACTTTTTGTAGCCACCAGTCTTGAAAACTTTTCCAGTTAGTTTCCAAACCTTTTTTGACAAAGGCTCTAGATTCCAAACATAAGATACTCTAACTACATCCTGTTCATATTACATATTATCATTGTGTCTCATTATTAGGATTTCATTTGGTAGGTCCTTCATTGCTTCAATTAGTACACAAATTCATGCATAATTTATTCACTTAATTTTTGCAAAAGCTTGATCCAAACATAAAGGCTTACTTGCATAATGTGTAATGTAGCTTAAGCTATAGGTTGTCCAATATTCAAGGGGAACACCATGCAGACACATCCATAATGGAATATTTCTGACTATGAAACCTTCTATTGCTAATCTAGGTTTCCAAATTTGAAGCAAGTTGGGTTTATTCATAACATGTCATGGACCAGCCTCTACAACTTTCATTGCAATGAAACTACATAGGAATTTGAAGAAAAAAATTTCTTCTTCATTTACCAAGATTTCTATTATGCCAAATGGCTTCTAGTTTGCAATAGCCTAGAACTTCAACAATGGTCAATGGGTAATTGACTATTTTGCCTAGAAAGTAACAAAGAATTGTTAAGTTCCATCATACAACTCCTTCTCTCAGGATCTCAAGTAGAGAAGTTACAACTTGCTATTCATCAATTCTACTTGGTGATGTATAATAAAGCTTTTGCATCAGGTTTTGCTTCTCCAACTACCTAAAGCAATAAACGTCTCACATAACTAAAAGCTGAAATATCCAAAGGCTACAAAGGGGTATCAGAATGAGTGAAAGCATCAATTTGGGAGGGTTGAGGAGGATAAGAGCTTAAAGGTGAAGTTTTGAGGCAGGAAAGGAAGATTTAAGTGGTGGGAAGTTGTTTGTGTAACCTGACATGTTGCCAGAAAAGGAAAATCTAAGATCTTGTTAAAGAAAGTAAGATGTCAAGTACTCATCTTGGGATGTTTTGATTAGGGAGCATCAATGATGAAGGAAGGAGGGTTGAGTTGAAGAGAGGATTTCTAGGTGAAGAACTAGGCTATGCTAATGATTGTAAGATGGAATGTAGATTAAGCCTGTAAGTTTATGGTGATATGAGGATTATACAAATGATTATTAGTTTCAATTCCTTAAAAGATAATTTTGAGAAATTTATAAAAAATTGAGTGAACAAAAGCTTACCAACTTTAATATGATAAAAGAGATATGAAACTAGAAAAAATGAAAGTAATATTTTTAATATAAAGAATAAGTATTCCATATTTATAAATAAATAATAAACAAAAGTAAATGCACAAAAATCATAGGTCTAACTAGCACCATTGACCTCTCCAATCTTTGATCTATTCGTTATCTTTTATAATTTTATATTTCATACTTCAGCTTGATTCCTTTGATCTCATTTCTTATTATCATTATTATTACCCTAATTAATGTGAAGATGATTTTACTATTAACCAAAATTTATAAAAAAATGCAAATTACAACCAATTTATTTAGGCATCATGGTTTTGGCTTGTCAAGAATTTTTGTCTAATATGGTCACTCATATCGTATGAGAGTCTTAGGATGTTTGACAGGGCATTTTTATATTTTATTGTTATTTTTCATAAATTTTGTATTTTATTTTTTCTTGATTGTTAGCAAGGAGTTAGCCTTATTAATCAAATATTATGTTATTTATTTTATTTATTATGAATATTCTAAACCATAGTTTCTTTTCATAAAAGTTTAACTATGTTTCTTTATTTTCTTTCTATTGTTTAATCTTTATTTTATTTTATTTTTTCAAAGATGATAATGGATGGAAATTACACCACAAATACAAACTTCTAGATTATAAATTGGGAAAGTACCAATTCACTTTATCTTTTCAATTATTTTTCTATTCTTTTATGGACTTTATTGTGTATATTAGAGACAATGTAATCTTTAAGTTTGGGTAAATTGTGCAGTGAATTTTTTATTTTTCTAATTATGGATTTACTAGTGACTCAAGCAAATTTTAATGAAATTTTAAATTTAATTTATTGATTATTCTTTTTAAAGATCTCTAATTTATTGATTCTTATATTGAAGCATGTTTAATTGCTGCAAATCAATGAATTAAGTTAGAATATGAAAGCATGATTAGATGGATTTTTATTTGCTCTATTATGAATGAATGTTTTGATTATTTATTTGGATGAAAGTGCTTAGAATTTTTCATACATAAGCCTAAAATATGAGGTTTTGAGCTTAAGAGCATTTATTATCATTATAATTATATTATGCTTTATTTTCCTTTGTTGTGTAATGTCATGCATAATTAGATAATTAGATAATTTTAGAATTTGCTTTTGATATGCAAGTTGAGACCACATCTTTAAATTAGAGGCATTGAGATTAAAAAAAGGTAGTTAGATTACACTTTTGTTAATCCCTTTCTTTAATTTTACCTTACATTATGTGTATCCTTTAAGTGTAACCAATTTTGAGCTTTTAGATTTTGTTAAACTTATGACAAGTCGATCACCATTTTTGAACATTAAAATACCGGTGAATTTGAACACTAAAAGAGAAGTAGATGATAGAAAATAATGGAAAGGAACAACAAACAAAAGAGGAATAGGTGAAGTTATGAAAGAATTAACCTAGAAAGTTAAGCAAAAATTGCAAATTACCTCTTAATGCTTGGCAAAAAATCCAAGTTAGCCCATGTTGATTCGTTTGATATCACCTTATACCTTAACATTTATAAAATGGAATTATTTGTAACTTAAAATTCAATTATATTATATTTTTGTTAGTTGCCCATTATTAGATCGTTAAACCAACTGATATAGCATGCCAACTAGATAATTTGGACTCTCTATATGCTGATTGGACGTTCACTAGAAGAGAACTTTTTGACTTCTCTACGGGGAGTCTTTTGATGTTCTTTACTATCACAACTAATATTTTTGCTCTCTGTTCTTTCACATCTTGCGCGTCACCCACAACAAGAACCTGCTTTTAGTCTTGGATCAAGTGTCTAGTTATTCTCGAAGAAAGCTGGCTAACATGGAGAAAAAGCTTTTTGGATATGAAATTGTTGACATTTCAAGACCTAATGCTGCAAGTGAGCTCGAATTATTTTTGTAACACCACCAACTGCCTTTTGGTAAGGATTCGAGAAATGGGACCACTACAATGGTGACAATTCTTTTGATATGTTGTATTAGTACATATTTCAATATAAAAGTTCAATTACGTCCATAAAATAGAATTTATATGTTATTTAACTATTCCTTTCAATGCCAGTGGTCTATAAGAATAAGATCTCCAGCTAGAAACCTGTCCTGTCTCGCATAAAATTGCCTGCAGAGTTCCACGTTCTGAATAATGACATCAACGATTAGAACCATATAATTTTGAAACCCACTTATTTTGATTATCACATTTTACAGATTTACATACGAACTCCATCAAATTTCCAAATGGATTCTAAATTAAAATGGGAGCTATCAACTTCATCCAAGGCCGAGAATGTCTTTGCGTTCAATTCAATCCAACAAACTAACAACGTCCAACTGCGATAAATTTGATGTTATGAATTAGGTTCCTGACTTTTGCAATTGGAAATCGAACATTGAAAGATACAATGGGTATCCTCTGGCATACCCAAACAACTATCCAGTCACATTATTTCCCCCAAGTTAAAGCACGAAATACTGTACAACGACCACATAAAAGGGTTTTTGGCTTAAAGAGTTGGTCACTCCACTCGTAGAATACAGAACTCACTTCCTTCCAAACCTTGCCAAATGCTGTTGATGTTTTGCTGCAGCCGCCTTGTCCGCAGCTTCTCGCCTGAGCGCCCGCTTCGCCCTTCGCCCTGTTTTATCTTTTGCTACCTCTTTTCTAGGTTCACGTGAAGAACTTGCCCCCGCCTCAAGGGAATTTGGCCGATGGACTGGTCTTGCTTCCTGACGGCCTGCCCTAACATATCCATTATCACCCCACCTTCGGTTACCAATGCGAAGAGTTGATGACCTGCTCAAGAAAACTTCATCAAGATCATCCTCTTCCCCGTATTCATATTCATAGTCCTCTAAATCTTCACAACCATAGTTGTGATCTTCCAGAATTAAAGGGTTGAACCATGAAGCTCTAAGAAGAAGGCACACACTTTCTTCAAACATATAGTCCTGGATGCTGTAAAAGAACAAACATAAATCTATGAGAAACGCCCAAAAAAAAGGTAAAGGGAACTAGGCATTAGAAACAATTGAGCCATCCTGTTTTCGAAAAGAATAACTGACAAGATAATTTTGAAGTGACAAAGATCAGTCCACTCAATCGCTACTGGTAGGAACATGTGTTTTTTTTGAAAGACAGACAAGTAATTGGTACCTGCCATCAAGTGAACGATGAACATTGAGAAATTCAAAGGGATGTTTGCACTGAGGACAGGTATGAATCTGACTGTATGTGGACCATCGAAGGATGCACGTCACACTGCACAAAACAAAGAACAGAAGATTGGAGACCTGAATACTAGAATGACCTGCTACTTTTTAGTGTGCAATTCATGAAATCACGAATTTAACTAATCAACCACCATAAAAAGACAAAGAAATGAGGAGATTTTTCACTTCTTCAAAGAAGTCAAAGTTTGTTCCTCAAACTTACATTGGTCAAAAAACATATAGGTAAAACCATAAGAAAGTTTGTGAAAAACCTCAACATTTATAGATGGAAAATTCACCAAAAGAACTTGCAAAAAAATTCACTAAAAGAACTCCCAGTGGCCAAAATATCTACCAGTAGGGGCTCGTCAAAGATCAGAAAGTAGACATACCTCTCTTTCTAAATTCCACCAACCTGCTCAAAAAACTTAAGTCGATAGGAAAGCAGTGTAGATTTTTAATTTACTCCTCAACAATGAGGCAACTGTAAGCCCAACGAATAGTCGCATGCAAGTCACAAATTCTTGAAGACAAAAGAAACAAATGAAAGCAACAAAATTAGATAGCATATTAAGAAGAGATTAAGAATACACATATGAATTAACATATGCAGAAAAAGAGAATGTGGAACACCATAAAACTAATCACAATCTCAAAAATTGTGCAAACAAATCAAGAACTGTTCCACCGTATGCAATTCCCAATAATAAACCAACGACATTTACCAATAACGTATTACTCTGTGGAATAACCAATGTTAGGGAAACTGGTAAAGTAAAGCAGATATAATATTACAAGAGAACGATCACAGTGAATTCCATATCACACGAAAGTAAACAACAAGATAGTATCTAAACTAGCTCTGATATTAGTTAAATCCCAATTAGTTAAACAAAGCACATCCTTTTGTGTTTGGTGCCGACATCATATTCTAAGGAACACATCTGAAGGTTTTCTACTAACTATCATCAACCACAGAAAAACAATAACAGTGAAGAGAAAAGTTCGCTGCAGACGCTACAAAGAAAAGATGCATTTGTTCCCATTCAAGTATAGTTAATGAGTTCAGAGGGTCTCCAGTGCTTCCTTTACTTGGCTTAAGTGTTGGTGGACACTATCAGTGTAATTGAGAATGTCGTCGAAGAAGACAAGTATGGACCTTCTGAGGAATGGCCAGGAAATTTCGTTCACAAGGCTCTGAAAAGTTGACGTACATTCATCAGCCCAAAGTGCATTACAAAACTTCGTAATGACCTTCATGGGTTTTAAAGGTGTCTTGGCCACATCTCCTTCCCACATTCGAATAGATATCTGGATCGGAAATCCAACTTGGACTATCAACTGCAACCATGCAGCTCGTCCAAGAGTTCCTCAATCATAGGAATCTAGAACTTGTCCTTCATCATGTGTCTGTTCAACTCGCGATATCCTACACATATGCACCATGAGTTATCCTTTCACACCAAAACAATCAAAGATGCATATGGACTTACATTGCAGGGGATGAATCCTTGAGGGAGCAGCTCCAACACTGCCTTTTTGATCACATCTGTTTGTTCTCCCAAGTGCCACTACGGCCTAACATGAACCAAGTCTAATCCTTCCTTGAGGTGAATCTAATGATCCTGGTTACTTCTTGGGGGGAGTTGTTGTGGCTCTTGAAATAATGTCCCAAACTCAACCAGTAGAGACTGAAGTTCATCAATGGTTGAGCCTTCTTCTTCTACGTTCATCTGTTGAAATTGATTTTCAACCAGAGTGGTTAGTTGCATTATATAAAGGCCTGCAACCCAAGCTCCCTTGATTAGTTTGTTTAGACCTTTCCCTGATACCAACTTGGTTCCTGCACTCTCATTGCTTGATAATGTTATCAAGCTTCCTATGAAAACTTCATGGTTTGTGTCTTAAAGTCACCATCCACTGCAAGCCCAAAATGACGTCGCAACTACCAAATGGAACTATCAGCCCGCCTGTCACAAATGATATGCCTCGCATTTCCCACGTGAATCTTCTATAACTCTATCGACAGTTAATTTGGAGACCTCTTCCACCCGTATTGCTATGTCTGGAATGGACTCTAACCTCTCATGGTCCCTTTTATCCAATGCCTCATCTACGAAATAATGCATGCTCCCATGGTCGATTAGTATCTAGATCAAACTTCAAGCGTGATATCCCATCACTCACATCTATTTGTACTCCATCTTCTCAATTCCTCCTATTAGCGCTTGGAAGGAGACGTTCGGGTATTCGAATTCCTCCATTGTTTCCTCCCTTGGCTCTCTCGAATCTTTCCTAACTTCCCCATAATCTTCAACCATGTATAACTGAAGCTATCTCTTTCAACATTTATGGCTTGGGGCGTATCTCTTGTTGGACCAAAAGCTTAAGTCTTTCACTCTTCGCTCGTAAAAGTCCTTACTACTCAAGGCTTTGGTTGGCGCAATGTTTCACGTTGACCTTGTTCGCATGGTAACACCTTGGGGTTGGAAGAATGCCCTTCTTAGGTTGGGTTTGTGGACCTCGCTAACACCTAAGAACCTACCTTTCCGCTAGCGTTGTTTGCTCCTAAGGGTGGAATAACTCGTGAAGACCCATTTGTGAGCAGTGTCATAGTATGAATGGTTAGCACAACCTCCCGCTTTCTTGCTAGGGAGAGTGTGGGTTCTAAGAGCTTCACGATGACCTCCAATTCTAGCCTCAATCCTATTAGGAAGAACTTGACAGGGTATTCTTCAGACAATGTAAGTCAATTTGAATATTTGTTGAATCTGGCGCAATAATCTTGTATTGACCCTTCTTGCTTGAGTTCTTTGAACTCCCCCACTAGATCATCGAACACTTCCTCATCGAACCATTGTGTTATTGATTTTTTCAACTCATCCCAACTTAAGGATTCCCCTAGCATTCGCCTCCTCTTAAACAGTTGGTACCATTCCTATGCCTCCCCTTCCAAATGCATTGTAGCAATCCCTACCTTATACAACAACTCTTTCACCCCGCTTTCGAACATTGGTAAGCCGATTTTGCCGAACCTTATAGTAGTTGTGTAAATCTCTCTTCAGGGTACAGCTCCCGTCGAAGGTATTATAGGCCCCTTCCCTAGTGTACCTTGTTCCCTTGAGCCTATCATGGTTTGTATAAACTGGTAGAACATGGTTTTCAATTCCTCATTCTTCCTTGGTTCTCCACCAACTACTTTTCATTCCTCACTTGGTTTTCCAGCCACATTTTCACATTCCCCTTGATTCATCGAAGTTCAGATGCTCTTGTTCCTTCCGCCATGATAATGCTCTGAGGTTCGTTTGACTCTAATACCAAGTTGTTAAGTGCAAATGAAGAGATTATGAACATGACAGTCATGCACGGAAATTGAGGGACAATGAGAAGAAAAAACATTGTGACAATATTTCTGGCATTCCTATAACCTGTCAGTTGTTACAGATATAGACATCCATGCCTTCCCTCGATTGACACGTCATCATACCCATGCCACACACATGTAGACACGTATAGCTAAGGAACGTAAGATATAGGCTGAACTGCATCGTTTTAATTAAAGAACAAGAAGGAAACACTACGACATAATTTTTCTTACCTACTACCTTCTTCCTTCTGCATGCTTTCTTCTTCTTCGATGTAACATACACACAAGCACATGAACTTCCAAATCCAATAGAATAGACAAGTAAACAGGACACAGGTGGTAAATGGTATGGCTAAGGAAGCACTAGCTTGAAACGAGTAAACTACGATAAGGAAGGAAATTGATTGGACTAACCAGTAAGCATGCTCGCAGCCTTTGATTAGAGCAGTTTCCTGAAGCACAATCTTGTCCAAGCATATAGCACATATCCCACCATGATCCCCACATCCCCTGTCACTACTCTCCACTTTGCTCTGGATTTCACCCTGAAACCAAAATCCCACATCAATTTACAACACCTAGAGTCAAAATCACATCTTTATTTGTGAAGAACCACCGAATTAAGAAATTTCGACTTTCCTTAAGATACACCCAAACCCCTGCTAGTAATGAAAGTCCCAAATCAACGACAAGTCTAAATATTTCATTTATTCCATTTCCTAAATTCTTCAGCACAATTTCCTAAGCAGCCAAAACACAGATCACAAAAGAAAAATGAAAATACCCAGAATGCAAAGAAAAACTGGATCTTATACCAAGTATTAGGAATCGAAATGGAACCGAGAAGAAAGACAAGAATACCTGATATTGAATGCAAGTACCAAGAAGGGAGGAAGCTAAAAGCTCAACGTCCATGTTAATAACTGAGGTCATGATGAAGATGATGATGGAGACGAAGAAATCAAAGGCAAACTCTTATTGTATAGCACTAAAAATTTCAAAATATAAGTCTATTCTAATCTGATATTTATGTTTTAATTTTCTCAAAGGAACAGAGACATAAATGAATTGTTATGGTAAGTAACTGTAAAAGAAAGAAAGAAAGAAAAGGATGATAAAGAACAAACTTATTGAAGATTCAACAAAGAAGAGAGAGAGGACAGGACTCCCTCTTTGTTAGGGATTGGAGAAATAGGAGGCAACAACGATACGACGGATTGTCGCGGTCGATATAAAACGCCTCCTTATTCAGTCTATCATGTTGATTAATTGAAAAGAGTAACCGAGGCGAATGGACTGGATACACTCAATTGACTAAAAGAATAAAATAAGTTGTTCCATACCTCTCTTGGGCTTGGGTCTAGTTGACACTGGACCAGGCAAGGCAAGGCACTTCAAGGCCCGGACTTCTAATATTATGGTAAAATCGCCGACTTCGACTGGTTTACGGTTTACCTGGAACTGGAAGCCAATGGGAGCGGACGCAAACCACAGCCAAACGGAAACGTCGCCGGAGGGCGTCGACGCCTTGCTTGAGGTTCTCTGCCACCCCCCATTTTCTGACTTAACATACCCTTTCGTTTTTTTTTGTTAACTGACTTTATTGTTTGTGTTTTTGCCTTCTCTTTGCAATATTTGGCTTCTTCCACAGGCTGCAAGATATGATGATATTGATGACATCGTAAGCTTAGAGTCTGCTGGTGTTTCTCTGGATTCCAAGGATTCACTGGGCTGCACAGGTTCTTTCCTCGCTTACTCTTCTTTATGGGATGTTAGTGTGTTGTAGGCGGGCTTTTGTATAGTGATCCAGGTTTCTTTCAAAGGAATTAGCTCCACTCAAACTGGTTGTGGACTCTATTTCTTAAAAGTTGTCTCTTTATGGAATGTGTCCTGGGTGAGTTTGATGCACCTAGTTTACTGCCACCTATTTGATTTTTGTTTTAATTTGTAGTAATCCTAGGTGGGGAAGAATAACTATTTTCTTCTGTTGAGTTTTTAACATTTTCGTTGAGATTTTGAGTTACTGATTTGGGATTGCAGCACTCCATATGGCTGCTGCCAATAATCTCGTTGACGTAGTGGAGTACCTTATCAGTCATGGTGTGGTGAGTGCTTTCTTCTAACATACTTCTCGATTTAAATGTACTCAGGCTGTAACTCTGTGATTTACTTGATGTATGATTGCTAGTATTTTTGGTTGGCTTGTTCATGTTATGGCTATGTATTCATTCTTCATTTTTCTTCTATGGTGAAAGAAAGTTTTCAGACGATCCATACTTCTGTTTGTAAGTAATTTTGGAAGGTAAAGCTAGTTTAGGCAATGATAACAATGCAAAACTAATAACTTTCAAAGGCATATCCAAATAATGAGAATGTTAAAGCAGGCAGTTGTTCATCATGTCTTGAGCGTCTTTGAGTGGAGCAATGTTCTGGTCAATTTTTTTCTGCAAATGCTTGTAGCAACTGTTCTAATGATTTTCATTGTAGCTATTCTTAAATTAATCCGGATTTCCATTGCATTTCACTATAGAGGCAATATGAATCTCTATCATGTTCATACACACACTAAATTGGTTATTTGAGCATTTCTATCAGAAAATAGCAGGCTTCCAAGTCCATGCCCAAGTACTTATGACTTCTTGGGTTGAACTGATTACATGTTAACATTTCTTTGCTTTATATGGTTTTTGGAAGCATCCTAGATAATAGCCCTATTGTTGCATCAGCATCTTTCTTACAAATAGAATTCAATTTTATTCTAGCCTTAGATTTTCATTTATTCCTTTCATCCTATCTTTCACCTATACTCTATAAATTATGCAACCTTGTGTTGTATTATGTTCTGGGCCCAACATTGAATGCATTAAATGGTCACCAAAACCATTCTTAGGCCCAAATTTTTGTTAGGCATGTTTAAGTCCATGCAATTAAAATGTCGGATTGAGCACTTAAATGTAATTTAACTTCAAAACAATGTAGCATGTTAGCAGATTAAATTAGTTGGTGTTCCTTTGCTTATCTAACATGGATGATGCCAGCCTACAAACAAATGGTTGTAAATGTGCTAAGTATTTAAAGCATATAACTGGAGCGAATTCTGCAACTGATGTGGCCATTATACTGTTACTGTTGCTTGCTCAGCCTCCAACTGTGCTGCATTGTCACAGAATTGCAAGTTTAGGGGCTTAGGTACAGGCTTTTAATTTGACATGTCTATTGAGCAGGATGTCAATGCTTCTAATGAGGAGAAGAATACACCTCTTCACTGGGCCTGCCTCAATGGTCATGTTGAGGTACCCATCACTCTGTGTGTACTGTGATTACATAATCTTCTATTCTTAATTAAATACTAGTTCACAGGTCGTTAAGAAATTGATTTTAGCTGGAGCCAATATAAGCAGTCTAAACAGGTTTGTTAAAGCACCAAACTTCTGCATCTATGGGTGTGTGTGTGTGCATATGGTGCAAATGGTTTTTCGTTATATGCATAACCACTGACTGATTTTTAGCCATGAGAGGACTCCACTTGATGAAGCCCTTAATCTAGGAAAAATGGATGTCGTTGACGCCATTAATACTGCTGTTGCTCAACTGGAACTCACTGGCGTTAGAGTTTCATAGATTGATAATACTAGTCATGGGTTTATATGTTGAAGGTATGCTTCTTGTCCCTGATAGCAAGGCGTGTAACCTGAGCTGTTTACTTATGCACTTGATGTCAAACAAGCACATTTAGCCAATTAGTTTATCATCATTAATGCAGACTTTGTATACCAAAATAATTGACCATGGAGTAAAATGCCAGATATGTCAAAGGCAGCCATCTCAGTCCCTGAAGATGCCGTAAGAAACACATCAAATATGCTGTCTCAAACCTCCATGGGAAATAAGGACTCATCTTTTACATGTTAGTGATTGTGTGTAAAGGTTCAAATCCTCACTTTTTGAGGAAATGGTTGTGTCCAAAACTCTTATTTTTTTTGACTGTTTGAAAGGATTTATGGAATTTGCAATATGGATTGTGATTTTGTTTGTCTTCATACATGGGGCTTGATCTTGGAAATATTCGTGGCTGATCTCCAATAATTTTTTAGGAGATACAAGAATTAATTAAGCCCAAGAGTTGTTTAAGGCTCTAACCATCATGATCTTACAGGTTTAGACAGATCATGCATGTTTTGCCATTATCAAGAACCAAGACATGACAGCTTTGGGCTTGGGATTAAGGTTTTGGAAATACGGGCATAATAAGTGAATATTGAATTTAATGAAGCATTTCATATTAACCAAAACTCAGGTTACTACATGATACTTCACCATAAGGGGCTTTTTACAAATATTTTTCCCTTGGTTCTTTC
The DNA here is from genome assembly GCA_025629825.1 of Erythroxylum guanchezii. Lineage (NCBI taxonomy): Eukaryota > Viridiplantae > Streptophyta > Magnoliopsida > Malpighiales > Erythroxylaceae > Erythroxylum > Erythroxylum guanchezii. The sequence continues at coordinate 17,387,265 of JAOTAX010000196.1, read as the reverse complement.
AGAGACTAGAATATATAGCAGTCTTGTGGGGCGCCACCTAAAAAGGAATTATAATCCAAGCATGTTCTCAGCTTCCTTGTGTCTCCAGTCCACAGGCTCTTGCAATGTGTGGTTATTAATAAGTTTTGTTAAGGCTGTGTAACCATTGCTGGTGTAAAGATTAATTTATCTCCTTTCCACCATTTCAACTAAACAGGAACTGCAGGAGCCGCATTCCATTCATATTGATAAACAAAAGTTTGCATTTGAGTAAGAATTGGGAAAAGGAAGAATCAGATCCTTCACCACAAACAAAAAGGACCTTAATATCACTGACTTACTAATTCCAATATCAACTACATTATCATTTGTAACTTGGTCATCAAGTGACTACCAAACACAATAGGATATTAATAATACCAATTGATAATTAAGTGTGAATTTATTGACTAATAATTAACTGTAAAAGAGCGGGCTTTTGCGTCTGGATTTGGCATGCCTCGCCTAGTGTAGGATTATCTTTGCAGAACTGCGTGCAAAAGCCTTAGTACGAGAGCCCAGCGACATGTGATACGAATATCGGTAAAATGTTCTAACAATCGACAAATTCCTTGTCAGTGTATATATATGATATTATGCGATGGGTTGTCTTAAGAAACGGCTTCCTCTGGAAGGATACACCCAGACCACAGATTTCACCGACACGGGGTTGTGAGAGTTAGACGTGTTGCTTTTTATCGTAGAAAAGACAAGAATGGAGTCAACAAGGACTTCCGTTCTTCAGCAAATTATCAAGTAATCAAAGTCTTTTGGTTATAAAAAAACAGACAATCAAGAACTTCCGAGGAAAGTTCATTTTTTACTCCAGAATTAAAAAAAGACTTGTAAAGAAACAGAAAGGAACCCTCGTCTTAAGCAAGTAAAAGGAAGATAAAATAGATGATCACTTACTACTACACAGATGAGATACCACTTACTACTACACAGGTGAGATACGAAACTCTTAACATCTACGCTGATTTGAAAACATAAGAATCAGCAATCCATAACGAATAGGGCATTCATATTTGAATAACAAGCTCGACAATGAAAAATAAGAGGTCATTCTATAGACTTAACCAATCCATGACAATTGTCATGTCAAAAAATAGCACGTTGAACAGCAAAACCACACTTAACATAACTCTGCGTGCTCAGAAAGATACCACAACACGTGCAAATATTGACAGAAAGAAGGGGGACATCAATCTCCTATATGTGCTGTGTAAACAAACCAAAAGCCTTTCAATTAAGATTTTCCTTCTATTCTGTGTTTATAGTTATTCACATTAAGAAAGCAACTAAATTTCCACGTCCCAAACCGGAGGAAAGTAATTATTTAGCTCAGTATCAAAGTGAAATAGAGCGTGGTTTACGTCTTGCAAGTGCAATAATTAGATTACAACCCCTTTCAAGAGCATCATCATCTCCAATAAATTTCAAGATTATCAATCACAGCACACATCACGCATTCATATAGAAATCAACTACGACCTTCAACATTGAGATGACATAACTCCACCCAGGAATTAGCGGACTTGAAATCAAAAAATTGGTTTTATTATAATCAAAGAATTTTAAAATGTCACATGGTCCAAACACTAATTCAACAAAAACCATATCTAGCTTAATGATAAACATACAAGAATTAGTGACTATCTTTTAGTTGAACTTTCCATTTTCAAGGACTGTTTCGTATTATCTTCCAGAACATGAGATTATGCTGCAGCATAGAAACAAAATCAGCATGAAGCCACCAAATTTTGGGTCACATAGTTGCACTCACAATAT
>JAOTAX010000196.1:17361082-17377832 GCA_025629825.1 Erythroxylum guanchezii | reverse complement strand
TGTATATTCGGAAAAGAAGAAAAAGCATGAAAGTATGATGAAATGATTTGAGCATAAATTTGCTTGTGATTAGGCAAGAGAGGAACGTTTCGTTAGTCACGTGTACGTTGACCTATAGCCTTCTCCCGGCTGCCCGCTTGAGGCCACGAGATCCTGAGAAACCAGACTCGTTTTATTCATGGTATAAACTTCAGTTTATCCGTTTTTTTCCACGAAACTCTCGAGCCATTTGTTTGTGCATTGCATTTTTGTATAGTCATGAATGGTGCATAATTGAGTGTTGTGTGATGATATTCGAACTATGAGTTTGAGATTAAGATTGTGAATTTGTTTGAAAATTTGAGAACTATGCATTTTATAAATTTCTATGACAAATGACACATTTCAATGATTTTGCTTATTCTTCATTATAAACTTGTTACCCACAAGCTTTAAGCTCACCCCTATTCTCCTCCCCATGTTCAGGTGATGAGCAAAAGATGGAGTGAAAGAGGGTCAAGACCTAACTCCAATTATGCATATTTTTATATTCTAAGCTAGATTTAGTAACTATAAGGTTTTAGTCGCATTTAAAGTTTATTGGTTCAAGTATCTTATGTATTTTGGGATTTTGATACCTTGATGTATTGTGGTTTGAAATGTCATTACGGCTTTGTAAAAACTTTTATCTTTTGATGTTAATGAATTATGAATTATATATAGATGATGTTAAGTGGAAATATGAATTTGCGTATGGATAAAGCTGAGTTGAAATTAGGTATACTTGAGAAAGTTATCAACTTGGGATGATGATTTTGAATATGAATTGTTGATATATATGAGAGAGAGATGTTATGGAAAAGAAAGATAGGGAACGGTGAAGGATGATAATTAATTGTAAGTAGTGAATAATTTGAGTAGGGATTTGAGAGTTTGACGAAATAACATTGGTAGTTGAATTGTCATAAAATGATAATGCATTAAAGGGAGTGAATTTGGGATGATTAAGAGTGAAGGTAAGGTTAGAAAAGATGTTAGGGTAATCGATGTGTTTTTGTCAACTTTGCCGCAACGTAATTTGACCGAGGGGTCTTCGCCGCGGCGAACTTCACCCAAAGGGAACATATGGGTTTTTTCCCATATGTTCGCCGCAGGGAACCCGCCATGCCTTCGAAGGATTTTTAGCTTCCACTACGTCCAAACTTCAAGTTTCATGATCTCATGTCCGATGACAGGTACAATATGATTGAGGACATAATCATAAGAATGGTTTGTTGTTTATTAATTGATCAAATAGGAAAGTTTTTGGAATGGTATGAGGACAACGGTGAACAGATGATGGTTAATTGAAAAAAAAAGCAGACAAACCTGTAGGATAATACGTTCACGTTTGTATGACAAGCAATAATACGCACACATTTTATGGTTCAAGGGTTGGACTCTAGAAACGGGGCTCAACAATTTTATTATGGTTCTCCCAGCCAACCTCCACGAGAACCTGTGACATTAATTCCTTCCTTATTATTCTTTCTGTTACTGTATATAACCTGTGGGTTGAAAGAAACAATCGGACCTTTAAAGATGAAGCCATGGATGGAAGGAATCTCTCTATGCGTGTGAACTTTCAAGTTATGGAGCACCTCAGCTTAAACACTGAGAGAAGGTAATACTACTTGTGTTTGAATTTATTTCTAATGTTTTACCTATAAGTGATGCAGTTAGGTGCAAGTTCAGTCCAAAAAGGGCCATCCAGCCCGCGCTTTCCTACATATGAAGGGCAAACCATTCACTTCCATCACAAGTTGGTCATGGTTCTAGTCTACCGACATTACAAGGGGAATAGGAAATCAAGATCTTTTCAGCCAGCAAAGGGGAACCAACTTCAGGCAACATATGTTCAAAATAGCAAAACAAGATGACTTGGGGAATAATAGATACGAAAATTCCCAGCATTAGATCATAAAGTTATGTCTATGGAGGGAAGCTAGCGTTTTGATCCTGTTGGCTTCAACGTTGGCATGGGGACAGAAACTCTTTACTTGTTTTAGAGGGATAAAGTCTAAATGCCACTTAGAGACTCCTTCTCTGAAAATTTGGGATGCATATATGACTTGCTTTCCTTGATTCTATCTGGTGCACATAGGCTGTGAAAATATGTTATTGTATTGTTGATTGAGGGTGCTACTGGAATTGGGTTGAGTATCTTGTGTTATTTGCCATATTTGTTAGATTCAAGTACTTTTAGGTGGAAAATGATATAGAGTAGGATGATTGAGTTTGTTGTATGGTTTTAGGATGAAAGGAAGTGTTGCACATTCCTTTGAACTCTTTTGGTTAAGAGATTTCAGGCTCGAAATCTCTAGACTGTACATATCTTCTATTATTTGTATAAAAGCCTTCTGATTTATCAAAATAATAATAATAATAATAATAATAATAATAATAATAATAATAATAATAATAATAATAATAATAATAATAATAATAAATAAATAAATAAATAAATAAATAAATAAATAAATAAATAACAATAACAGCAACAGCAACAACAACAACAATAACACCACCACTAACACCACCACCACCACCAACAACAACACTAACAACAACAGCAACAACAATAACAATAATAACAGTAACAACAACAACAACAGCAACAGCAGCAGCAACAACAACAAAAAAAATAATAATACCAATAATAATTTAGGGGATACTTCAATTTCGGCACTTTCGGGATCTATTGTTGTAGGATTTCATTATTTTTTTTATATCAATACGAGTCTTATAACTTATGTCTTTGGTACTTTCTCTATTTGATATAATCTCTGCCAATGATTTAAACTTCAAGATGCATTGACCTAGATTATGATCTTGTTGCTATGATTGACTGACGGTACTTTAGATGGCCAATCTGATGTTGGATTTTATTTTCTTTTAATAGTGCTCTGCGTATAATTCATTGTTATTAGTTTGTTGGCTTAAAAAGCAGAGTAGAGAAACCAAATTGTTTGGCAAGAACCTTGAGAAATTGAAGAAGACTTTGCTCAAATGGAAACAAGTGTTGATTCCTATCTAATTGTGAAGGCATTGAAGTGGCAAATTTTTGTTTTTTTGTAGAAGTTGGGAGTTGAAGGCACCCTGGGATGGACTACAAATCACAGTACCAGTTAAGTTCATGAGGTCAACACGCATATATAAGACTTCATTAATAAGTTTTAAACTGCAGTTTGACTTCTTTCTACCATTGACAAGCTCCTTGCATGTTTAGCTTCTTTTGATTGTATACACCGATTTTGCATATAAATGAGGAGACTACAAAGCTTTGAGCTCATGGCATTAGGGGAAGGAGTAAAATATTGAAACAGAAGATGGAGTTGGATATACATAAGTAGCTAATGAGTCACACAGCTTGAAAAAACAAGAAATACGTATCCAAGTTTAATAATATTGATTCTCAGGTGATCCCCTAAATCATTCGTTTAAATTGAAATGTTCAACAAAACTATAAAAGTTACACACCAAGATAATACAGTGGTAAAAATTCTAAGTGAAACTAATTGTATGTTGAGATAAATATGTGAATCTGATTACTTTTAATATGCTGATCTTTTTCTCTTAGACAAGTTTAAGAACTCAAACTTTGAAGCCACGAATATTTCTTCTTCCCCTAACCCTTTCAAATTTCCTTCCCTATGATCGCACATAAGTTTTAGCGTTGCTGTGTGGTACACTAGGAGCTGGTCCAAAGTGCTTAACAGCCTTACGAGCATTCTTGGGACCTCTCAGAAAAACTTGCAATGTTTGATCACAAAAGTTCCATCCTTATCCCAAGGCTAATCAATTCAAAGTGCATTAAAGAAAGCCAAAAGCATAAAAAGACCCAGAGCATAGAATTTAATAAATTAATGATACATGCATTCATGCACATCCTTCTATCATTCCTTCTTCCATATCCCATTGTCTTTAAGAATTTGAAGGCAGCTAAAAGGTATGAAGAGATTGAATGAAAATTACAAAATATCACCTGCAAGACCCATATCCTTAAAGATAGAAATCATCCTGTATGAAGGCCAGTTACTGATAGAAAATATGTGTGATTTCGTACATATTAATATATACTATTGACAACGAAGCACAAGATCTCATACATGGTAGATCCTGAATGCTTATGAATTCCACAAAAATTTGGATTGAGCACACTGCGGTCGTAAGAATTGCATATGGATTCCAAAAACAAAAATGGATAAGAAGAGTACAAAGCCATTAGAATCTAGCCTCCAACCATAAAATTTAGCACAATTTCTCACTACTAACTAGTGATCAATAGGACTTAGTATAAAAGCATAAGGTAAAAAACTTAAGTAACCCAACAACCACAAAAGGCAATTTTGTATTTTATTACATTAAATAGAATGATGCAAAGATAAAGGAAGAAACCTGATAGGTTATAAAGTATATGAAAACAAAATTGGAATTAAAGGTCAAGCATTCTCCATAAGCCTTCTCAATCTTAACCCTAGCAGTCTTAGTGAACCTCAGGGTAGTAACCTTCAAAGCAGGGACCTCATATACCTTAATGTCATCGGTCACAGTTCCAACAAGCACCATAATCTTATCCTCTTGAAAAGTATCAATCTGATCAATGAACATATTGCTTTAACAATCCTAAAAATCACACAGAAACTAGAACTAGGCAATAAATCACACCATCGTTGAGAAATGACAAAAACATGAAACAACATAGAGAAACAAACCTTACCCTTCATGAAACGAACAAAGCAGCAGAGTGAAAGAAGAGCCTTGTTGACCTTGCTCATACAGAGTCTTTTTAGAATCACAGCATTGAACCTACTTCCCGTCCTCCTCACCAAAAATGGGTACAAATATTAACAGATCCAAGACATTCAATACCTAAGAAATATCCAATCCAAGCACAGTACATTAAAAAAAACAAGAACTAAAGACCTTAACAAGGAGCTTGAGGTAAATATCATTAGACTTAGGGGCAGTGCATTTGGTCTTCTTGCTCTTGCCTCCAGCTTTCAAATTAATAACCTAAAATCACCAAGTTAAACAACTTAGACATCAAAAAAAAAAAAATCATTAAGAGAAGGAATACCTCAGCAGGGTCCACATGCAAATCATCTTTGATATAAAACTAACAACCAATCTAGATAGTCCCAAAATGCCTTGAACAAAGTACACCATAACCATGACCACAAGAAAAGAGGAAACCGTTGGTTTCTTATGCAGGCTACACATATCCGAAAGCTACACAGATCCAAAACCGTGAGAGCTATGAGAGGCGCAAGGTAAGAGCAAAGAAGAATCTAGAAAAAACGAGAGAGAGAGACAATAACGAGGTTAGGAAATACTTAAGAGCGTTATAGGAAAGGACAATCAGCTATTGCCTAAACGCTGCTTACAAGCAGCTTCTACTATTGCCTAAACGCTGCTTACAAGCAGCTTCTATAAAATTAGCTGGTTGGTCAACAACCAAACAAGGTCAATAGCTTTTTGATAAAGTCAATCAGCTAATTTTGGTCAATTAGCTAAAAAATAGCTGATCAGCTAACAACCAAGCAGGTCCAAAACCTTTTTTTACAATGAATCATAGTCAAAACAAATAATCAATAAATCCAAATTTTCATAATAAATTCAAGGAAATTTTCAACTAGACTATTTTCCCAACGTGAACCTCTCTATGAGACCAAACTCCATCTCTATGAATCTTAACAGAAGAAGGTGAAGAAAGCATCAGTTTCAAGATCCTTTATATAATGGCCAAGTTTGATGGTCTGAGTCCAAACTAAGCTCGGGTTTAACTTAAAACCTAATCAAGCACGAAATGTTTAACCAAAACTTGGCTCAAACAATTGAAATTCTTAAAGTGATAAAATTTTAGATCTAAATGATATTATTTTATCAAAATAACATTCCTTGAAAATTGATCAAATTAACTCAATCTATTCCAACTTTTTCCCATTAATTTTTGTCAATTTATCAATCCTAGTCTTATCTTTACGTAAAATCTCAAAAATTACGAGTACCGTTGACCGTAGTGATAGCTCCATTTTTATGACAATATTAAGTAGATACTAACTAATTGAATTTTTATTGATAAAAGTTTTCATAAAAGTAAAATATCGTATGACGATAAACCATTTCGTCATAGTAAGAGAAACATATTAGTGACCAAACTATGTTTTGTCTCAACAAATAGAAAATATTAGTGACCAACATATGTTTTTGTCACAATTACAATTCATTTCTTTCAAAATTACTTTAGTGCCAAATTGTATATGCTTTTAGTGATAGAAAATAGTGATAAAAGGAACATTGACACTATTAATATATTAATAGTGACAATTTAGTTGTGAAGATACTAAATTGTCACAATTACCATTATATTAGTGACAAAAAAAATTATCATAGTTAATCCAAATAATAGTGCCAATCAATTGTTTTATCACCAAAAAAACTCATATAATTAGTCATAGAAAAGTTATCACTAAATGTCTTAACTCTTATAGTGATGTTAAGTAGTGCCATGATTGGTTTAATTCTTTTTTATATCTAGTTTTATTAGCTTTTAGGTTTGAGCCTTGATTGTCTATTGTTGACATAAAATATAGTATGGTTGACATATTTGAAAATATTTAATTAAACTCTTAAATTTATTAGAGTGAATGATTTATTATTTATTTAGGCATTTCATTAAATGTTATTGATGTGGTGGCTTTGGTATTGAATACTATAAAACATTGTTCAATTATAGCGACATAATATAGACGTTGCATTTTGAGTCAAAAGTTAAACTGTTTAAATTCATAATTCTAGGAGTTTGATTAAGTGTTATTAAATGTTAAGTAAACACAGAGTTTATTTATCCTTTTTGCACGAATTTAGGTAGTGAAGGTGAAACCTCTTCATTATATTGACGTTGATTAAGTGCTTGTTTGGATGGGCTTATATATGTAGAGCTTTTGTCAGTAGAGTTTTTGGTAGTAGAGTTTTTTTGAATAGAGTTTTTCTAAGAAACTAGTTGACTGTTTGGTTGTCAATTAAAAAATAGCTTTTTAAAAAGAGCTTCATAAAATAGACTGTTTAGCAATATAAAAATAAAAGGTACTTTTATTAATTTTAACTATGCTTTCTTTTGCAATAAAAATTATTTATGCATATAAATAATATTTAAAGTATATTAAACAATGGGTTTACATTTACTTTACAATTGTTTAGCAAATTAACTTCCATCTTGTAGGAAATTATTTAAAGAGATGTCTCATTTTCTTGTAGGAAATAAAACTAATATCAAAAATAAATATTAAAACATATAAAAAAGCTAAATAATATTATAATTCCAAAATAAATATTCAAGTTGAGTAAATAGTTAAAATACATAATAAATTATGCATTTTATTGTAATACAAGAAGATTTGCAATATGTTCCCTCACATCATTCATCTCATTATTATATATTCCATCAATTACTCCAATGTAGTCTTTAAAATAAGACCAATACTTTCTATCATTTTTAATTTTGCTTAGAATTTCTCTAAAAGTTGGATCTTTTGGTTTTATGAAATTAATCGACATACGTGAAACAACCTCTAATACTATTCCAAATCATCTAGAAATTGTTTCGCCAAAATGTTATTATGCAGAAAACTAAAACGTCTCCATCCCAAGATAAGACAAATGCTTGCAGCTTATAATCCAAATGGTGATAAAGAATATGACTTTTACATTACAAAAGCCAACAGTCAAGTCAGAGACTAAAAAGTAAAAGGCTATTTTCATTCACTTGTTCCAGAATAAGACACCCTTTTTTTTTTGACAAAAACAAAAGCATAACATAACCATTAACTCAGTAGTATGATCCTCACAAAATTTCAATTCCAACTCTTTGATCGGCTAGCGGTACATAAAAGGGGCCTTATACATTATCTAACAAACATAATCAACACCTAGACTGATAGATACTCTTTAATGGGTATTCCTAAAAAAACCAACTAGTCCCCTCTATCTGGCACCTGGACAAAAAAGGGATGCCTTCAAAATCTATTACCCCTTGTAGAGTAGTAGGAGTGAATAATCACATACCATACATAGTAGGACTGAGCAGAATCACTGACATCCTCATACTGTTAAAAAAAGAAGCTTCCAACTAGATAGTGATTTCATTTACTCTTCTTTTGCGGCGCTTGAGTATTCAGATCCATTTCCTGATGAAGTTATACCAGATGATGCACTTGATGACATAATGGTGCTAGTGCCAGCACCATTCTGGGAACTCTTTGACGAGAGATGAGCATTTCCCTAGGGATCATTAGTTGCAGCTTTCTGCCCCTCTTCAGCTAGTCGTTTGAGAATGTTCATAACAGTAGGAATGAATTTCGAAGATATGAAATAAGCCCAAGCATCTACAAAACTTTAAGAATAGAAAATCAGAATTCTAAATCATTATTTTGTATTGAATGGACAAAAATTACGAACTGCAAATATAGCTAGTACAAACTAAACAACAAAAGAAACAAACTCTTAATAGCATTGAAATAGAATCCAATCCTATGATCAAAGCATTAGGTAAAAGGCTTAAACGATTTCACAGAAATCATATTGCCTTGCGCATATAACAATTTGATGGGCAGAATTAAGATTCTAGCCATGGATAATTATTATCATTTCCATAGGACATATAAACCTAAACCACGAAAAAGATAACTAACACTCACAACGTCATTGCGGAATTAAAATCACAAGAGCGCAATTAAAATCAAAGAGGCAGTAACTAGAAAGATAAACAAGTGATTAAAACAAAAAATCACTACCTTTTAGCCTATCCTGTTCAATGTTTTATGTATTCTATAAACAGAAAGAGAAGTTCTCGCAGAAGTCTTATAGAGATGGAATAGAAACAAAGAACCCAAGATGTGAAATTCTCAAACCTTGGCAGTAAAGTTTAAAACTTTGCAACTAAAACTTGAAGATAAAAATATCCCAGAACCTATTTCACCTAACATGCCACCTACCAATCTAACGATCCTAGGAAGAAATATAACAAGAACATCGCAAAAACTAATGACTTTGCAACTGAAAGGAGCAAACCTGCCTGGAACAAAACTTGCAAACAAGAACCAATCTTGATTGATCTACAGGATTGATTCAGAAAATAGATCGAAGGAAAGTTGCGGTGTGGTGAACCAGAACTGAAAGAGAGGATGTTGATTATACGTTCCTGGTCCTTGTATTGAGTAGACTCTACATCCCGGTAAGCCACCGTAGTTCACATAAGAACAAAAGTAAAACCAACAGATCAAAAAATGACAAAAAAGCAAAATAAAGGAACTACCTTAAACGAAGCGAGTGAAGATGGGTTAGCTGTGTCTTTGAGAATTCGATGGTCACTTTTTCACTTGTGAAGATCGGTTTGCAAAACAACTGTGGAAGATAGTTTGCAATATTTATTGGATTTTGTATTTGTCAGTCGATATGAGGGAAGAAGAGGAGATACACTTCCTTCTCTGCTTTCTTATAAACATAAACGTCGGAAATTATAAACGTAAATGTCTACCCGAAAAAGTTAAAATGAGGGGCTTTTTTGAAAAGCTCTAAATTTGAGCTTCTTCAAAAGCTGTATTTTAGCTTCTAAAAAAGTCATTTCTATTTAAAAAGTGCTTTTGAATTTTACAACCAAATACTCATTTTTCTTAAAATAGCTTTTGTGGTGGAAAAAAGTACTTTTTCAATCTCCAAAAGTTGAACCAAATAGGCACTAAGCGATTTTAACTTACCTTCCATGAATTAATTTATGTGGAAAAAATCTATTGATATCATATCACTCAATCTAAAAACTTAGAGGGATAAAATTGTACACATAAAGACTTTAGAAATATGAACCAACTTAGCTTATGTTGCACTACTTTTAAATGCAAGTACTCACCAACAACCAGGCATATTTAATAAATAGTTACAAGTACTTGGATTTTATTTAAGAGTGCTTACATTTACTTCTTTTTTTAAAAAATTTTTAGTGCATTTATTAGTTCTTACATATTAATCATTGAATAAATAATATCTCTCATTTCTTGGTAGCTTGATAGATATAGGCCCTACTAGTCATCCGGTTTTGGATTGTTTTCTTTAATAAGCCCCATTAGAATGTTTGAAATTTCTTATTTTTAGCATAACGGAGATAGTATTCTCTTCATAGCTAAACAAATGCTTTCATCTTTGTGCTTACATACGCAAACTTCTATTATTCGACCACAACATATTTGATAAATGCCTTAACAATGAAAATAAAGAATTTGGATTTAAAGACTAAGTTCATGGATTGTATTTAATATTAAAACTAAGTTTAAAAATTTTAAAAGTAAGAATTAAGTTATATAAAAAGCAAAAAAATTGATTTAATATTTATAAATAATTTATAAATATCTTAATATCTAATTGTCATTCAATAGTTACTCTAGATTAATTAATATTCATATAAATCTTATATTTTATCATAATTAAAAAAATTATTTATTTATTTAATTTATATTATTATATATACTATTTTACATATAACATAGCAAGGAATTATATTTTCATTTTGAATTAATTTTATAGATTTATTGCAATTTAGTAAATGATTTAATACTATATTTATATTTTGTATAATTTCTAAAAAAATTTGAATGACACAAGTTTTCAGTTTGCTTAAATTTGATATTTTAAGGATTTATATTCTAATAACAATGAGTCATATATAAGCTTAATTTTTTAAAAAATTTGAATTAGACTTTAGTTAGATCTAACCTATGTCCCAATGAATGTTCGATTGCTATGAATAATGTATCAAAGTAACATCATATATTTGATCATAATTAAGAACATCTTTAGCATTTTGATAACTATCAATTTTTTATCAGTTATTAATAAAAATAATTATAACTTTACCTTTTGTGTATCCAAACTAAGATTGAAGAAAGTTTTATACAACATATTCATAGGTTGTGATACAACAAAAGATTACTACATAGAAGCTATACAAATATGAATGTCTAAACTAATAAATCAATAAGCATGACCAGCTAATATATATTACAACAACAACAATAACTCAGTAAAAATTTTGTTGAAGCATGGGAGTTTAGGAAGGTCCAGTAGTACACAGGCTTACCCCTAACTATTAGAGAAGCTAATCCAAATGACTCGCATGAGAAAAAAGAAAGAAAGAAAGAAAGAAATAAGTAATAAAATAAAAAATACGATAAAGATAGACAACGTAAAAAAATAAATAATAATATAATGATGATGATGATGATGATGATGATGATGATGATGATGATGATGATGATAAAGCTAAGTAAGAAAAAGCTTAGGTTAAAACCTGAAGAGGTAAGTACCATATATTAATCTGTTAAGACCCACCACAAGCTGTTGGACACTTTATGATATGAAGCTTCTCATGTAGGAATTTGAATCAACCTATAGACAGTAGCTTCATGAAATGCCACCTATTTGGTAAGCTAAAAAGATGAACCAAGCCTTAGGATTGCTCAAAACAATATGTTCCCTTACAAAGTGATAATCCAATCCAATTCAATGTGTTTCATATGTTCATAGTTGATATATAGTAATTCTGTTGTAGTATTAACAATGGCTTTGTATTAATTAACAATTTAAGAATGTGTTATTATAGGTTCTTTCTTTGACATCTATGATATCAAAGTATTACCAAATTCCATAGCCATTCATAGATTTTTGATCATCCAAATATCCACCATAATCACTATTACTAAAGCAATGAAGTTGTAGTTTCAGATTTTTGCCCAAAAATAGTCCTAAGTGGTTGTGGCTTTTAAATATTGTATTAGTATTTTAACTTCTTTTTAATACTTATTGTTTGGAATATGTATAAATTGGCATAATTTATTGATTCAAGATGTTATATCTGACCTTTTCATTGTTAAGCATTACAGTGTTCTCACAACTTGCCTGTATTGATCACCATTTGATATACCGAAACTTAAGGACTAAATAGAACTTGAGAAACTATCATAAATGTAAGGCAATCCTTTTATTGGTTTATAAAAAACCTTTAAAGAATATCACTAACATATTTTTGATATGCCAGGAGAAAATTTGAAGGTTAATGATAAAATTCAATGTCAAAGAGGTAATGTAGACAACCCAAATTTTGTATCAAAAATTCTATCTGCATATTATTAATAAATTAATCAACAAGTTGAGAGCATGAACCTATTATAATAAGATCATCAAAATAACAAAAAAAAAATAAATAATGAGAATAATGTGTCTTAATAAACAAGGAATTATTAGCCTTTAAAGCTTTAAATCCCCAGTGAATGTAAAAATGAGCTGAATTGATAAAACTATGCCCATGGAGCCTATTTATGATCATAAATAGAATGATGCAAATGATAAACAAAATGTGATTTTTCTTGATGAATAAAACCTTGTGGCTATTCCACATGGATCTCATCTTCAAGATTGCCATGTAAGAAGGAATTATATACCATCCTTTTATGGAACCAAAGAAAAGAATGGTTCAAATTGTCATTACTTTGACAATTAGGTTGAAGGTTTTATGAAAGTCAATCCCCAATTTTTGTGTGATTCCTTTTACAATAAGAGGAGTTTTTTACCACTCAATCCTTCCATCAATTTTTCTTTTTATTTGACATATCAACTTGTTACCTACAAAATTCTTATCATGTGGCATTGGGCTAGGGACTAAGTGGTATTAGATAAGAGAGCATTTGCCCTTATTTATAACAATTTGTCATTCTTTATAAGGTTTGGCTTGAGTGAAAGTATCAAGTTCAATTTCAAGATAATTATTGATACAAATTGTTTAGCGACAGAGTTGGCATGTTTTGGTTGTGAAGTTTTAGTGTGAAGTTACATGGGATGTGTAGGTGGATCTTGTATTAACTTGGTTATCAAGTTTATAGGTAGTAAGATTAATAAATAAATTAATACCTTGTGTTGTAAGGGTAGAAGTGGTATTGAAATGAGATTTATAAGGCTAGATGTATTCGTTATTAGTGACTGCTATCAAATGGGAGATTAGGATTTGGAGTGTACATGATAAGTTGAATGTGAAGGGAGAAGAGAAGTTAGTAAAGTGGGATTACGAACCATACTTGTTGATTGGAACGAAAGAGTTAAAATTGTAGTGGTAACATTCATCCAAGGACTTGGAATAGTTTGAATTATTTATGGTGGTAGTTTATTTGAAAAGTTTAAGAAGGAGAAATATCATTAATTAAACTTAGGCATGTCTAGCAACATATATGAAGCCAGTGACTATGTCTAAACAACAAAGTCCATTGTGATTGGAAGGATGACCTAAATATACACTCATTTTACTTCAAAAAGAGAATTTATAGTTACTATAAGGCCAAATTAATGGGAAAATGGCACAATAATATTTTTAAATTATTATAGCTTGGTAATTTTTAAAATGGTAGTTAAAAAAGACATTTTTCTGAATAACATATAAAGGTAAATAATTAATAAGAATGACGCTAGTATATAAAAATATGTCCAAAATGTTAAAGGAATATTGACGTGAGCCAAAAGTGTAAGTCCAGTATCCACAATGTGTTGAATTTTATATTCAACAACAATATTTCGTTTATATGTATATGGACAAGACAATTTATGGATAATTCTTATTTTAAAAAATAATGACTTTGCTTTTGATACTCCTCTCTAAAATCTAAATGAATTTTTTTAAATTTTGGTATTAAACATCCTTTCAACCATAGATTGAAAATGAAAAAAAAATAAGGAAGATCACTTTTATTCAATAAAAAATAAATCCAAGTGTAC
Organism: Erythroxylum guanchezii; assembly: GCA_025629825.1. NCBI lineage: Eukaryota > Viridiplantae > Streptophyta > Magnoliopsida > Malpighiales > Erythroxylaceae > Erythroxylum > Erythroxylum guanchezii. The sequence continues at coordinate 17,364,002 of JAOTAX010000196.1, read as the reverse complement.
TTAGAAAAGTCATTAATAAATAAAACAAAATACATATGACCTAAGGAAGATAATTAGGTGTAAGATCCTAAAAATTTAAGTGGAATATCTCGAATGGTGCCTTACTTTTATTTTCAAAGGAAGGAAGAGATTATTTTGGACATTTTCTTAAAGGACAAGAAGTATACATGATGAGCTTTTAAAGAACAAGACAATCTGTTTTGCATTATGACTTTAGAAATAGTTTGATTATGAGGATGTCCTAATTGAGCATGCCAATCACCAAAAGAAACTATTTCACTAATTGAAACTTATTTAAATAGTTTTGGAAAGATATATAATCCATCTCTACTCGATCTGTGTAGTAGGATTTACTTCATCACTTAATTCTAAATCAAAAAAAGGAACGTTGAGATTGAAAGGAAGAAGCATTGTCATTAGCAAACCTTAGCGCAAAAAGAAGGCTTTTGGTTTTTTGGGAACTAAAAAACATCTTTTAGATGAAAGTTATTATTTTGTAAAGAATAAATAGTACAACTAGAATGAGTTATTTGCAAACCTTATCCATTACCTACTTGGATTTAATCCCCTGGATATTCTTGTACGTTTGCTCAAGTTGGACATGTTCGAAGTGAGATGATGAATAACATTGATATGTGGATGCCATGGCATAAATTAACCTTCATGTTGGAATTTTTGTGCCATATTCATCATTGATTAATAAAATGATACAACTTTATCTTTTGACATACCATCATGCCATGTTGATCTCTAGGTCTGAAAATTGACTATCATATTGATGTCATCATTGATCGGTCTTATGATTTTTATAACCACAAATCTAATATGGGCCCTTGTTTTTGTGATTTCCAAATTGTTTTTACAGTTTTGATACTAATTTATTAAAGAGGATTGATGTTGAGCCAATTGCAAATGTTGTTTAGTGTGGAGGATAACATATAGGCAACATTGGTAAGTTGTTCATCTTTAAAGCTGTTAAGGAGAATCTCATATGCAAGTAATTGTCCATACAATTTATGGAATGAAGAGGATTAAATTTAAGACTTAGAGTAGTAATAATAGAATGAAAATTTAGACTGATGTTGCAATATATTATCTAGGAAAAATAACGTGTCTAGAGGCAATAAGTTTATCAGCAAGAACCTTTATGTGTTGAAGATACTATGATACATTTAAATCAAATTTCTTCAACTCCTATAATTTAAGATTAAGTTACAGTTGATGATTATGAGATATAGAATCAAAAGCATTTTCTAATACTTTCCAAGCCTAGTGTTAAATCCTTAAAATTCAGAGCACTTCTCAGCGACCTTCACGATGCGCCTTAGGAGGAAGGTTAGCTAGATTACTTGCATGAGGGAGGCATGCAAAAACACTAAGGCAAACATGGGTGAGTGAGATCAGATTTGATGCGAATTTTGGTAGAGTCTCGGACCTTGTGGAGATTGACTCAACCCAGGCTAAGGACTTGATGGACTAAGGACTTGGCCTATACTCGGATGAATGGACCACGTCTAGCTGACTTATTGTGCACTACAAGAAAGCTGTAGAGTAGTGACGGAAACTTAGTGATAGAAATGTAACCTTTTGAAATAGCAACGGAAAACATATTACCGTCGGTATAGTTGACAAATATAATGATGGAAAGAATATCTGTCGCTATATTTAGAGGGAAAATTTTGCGGCAAAATTTGCGTCAGAAATATACCGATGTAATATTTACTGTCGGTAAATTATGACGGAATTCTTATATCGGTCGGTAATTGTTGTCGTGAAAAAGAAAATTTTTGGCAATGGAAACATATGCCGTCGGTATGTTGTCAGAAAAAAAAACATCGTCTTGTCGAAGGTTAGTGTTTGTATGAAAATAACGTCATATTTGATTTGAAGAAAATGACGTCATTTTATTTGTGGAGGGAGAAGTTTAGCTGCACGTACCAAAATGACGTAGTTTGGAACAAAGACGTCGTCGTATGATTGAAATCCAAACGACGTCGTTTTGGTACGTGACTGATGCGTTGATGTTAACCAAAATGACGTCGTTTTGTGTCAAAACAAACGATGTTGTCTTAATTAACCGTCGATTTGGTTATTTAACTTAACTAAAATGACATCGTTTGGTTTAAAATCAAACGACGTCATTTTGGTTAGGTTAAGAACTTTATTTTAGTTAACCAAACCGACGTCATTGTGATTTTATTAAGAAAGATATTTAACTTAACTAAAACGACATTGTTTGGTTTGTTAACTTAAATAACGTTCTTAACTTAACCAAACAACGTTGTTTTGGTTAAGTTAAAACACAGTTCAAACCCCCCCCCCCCCCAGACCTGCCGCACGACTTCCTCTCCTTCTTCCTCCTTCGGCTGTCACTCCCACCCGTCCGTCGTCATCTGTCGTTCACCCTCCGTCGACCTGCTGCATTTCCGGCATTAGGAGTTGTCGTCTTTGGCGGTATTGGTGAAGGTATGGCCGTCTTCCGACCTCATTTGTTGTCGATTTCTACTTGTCCATGGATGAATTTTTTGAAATTGTGGAGAACGTTGTTAAGATGGGTTAGCTCCAATATTGGGTTTTATTGTTATTGTTTGATGGTGTGCTATGTAAACTAATTGAAATGATGGTAATCAATGGAAAAATGTTGTGATTTTGTTAATTGTTAGGGTTGAGAATTATGTGCATATCATGTGTTCTATGAAATGTATGCATCTAAGAGTTGATGTTTTTGGAATAGAGGCTATATTATTGATTATACTATAAGTTTTTGAACCCATTTGACAATCTTTTTCAAGACAACATAGATGAATTGTGACCCATTATAAATTGTAATTTAGCCTAAGTCTTGTATTTTAATATAATCTTTTATATTATCAATTAGATAATGTATTGAAGCAAGTTTTATTCTTATAATGGAGTAATC
>JAOTAX010000196.1:17343844-17356040 GCA_025629825.1 Erythroxylum guanchezii | reverse complement strand
CTAGGAGAGGTTAAAGAACAACAAATTAATAAAATATGCTTAATTAGGGTCTAGGCCGAGATTGAACCGAAGAACCGAGTCCCTACCAAATTTGCCATTTTTATTATTTTTGCATGTTTTCTTTAATTTGTTTTAATTAGATAGTTTTGTTTTATTTTATTTTATATTTTTTATTTCAAAAATCCAAAACCCCCCCGTTTATTGTAAACATCGATTAATTTCATTTCATAAACTTTACACACACTCTCTATGGGATCGACCTAGACTTGCCACTGCTACAGTAGTAGTCTAGTTAATTTAATTTTGATTAGCGTTACGACGCGCGGTCAACTATTTTAAGTCTTTTAGTTCTCTATTACTTGAAATTAAAAACATGTCAGAAGAGGACAGGCTCTTCAACTTTTTGTCCAGGTTACAACCATAGGCACAAATGGAGTTACGGAGGCAAAATTTAAAGGACGTGGTTGGTGCAATTACGGCCGCTGATGCCTTGGTGGACTTTCGAGCGATGAAGGAAACTAGGGCAAAGGCCATGCTTAACAAGAGAATACCGAGGGGAGTAAGAAGAAGGATTCCAAGAAGGGAGACTTTAAGGGGAAAAGCAACCAAAATGGTGGCTCCGAGAGTGGGGAGACGTCCTCCAAAAAGGGCAAGATCGCTTGTTATTTGTGCGGTGGATTACAGTATGCAAAAGAATGTCTGAGGAAAGAGAAGCTAAACTCCTTGATAGCTGAAGAAGAGGGAGAATCTTCGGATGATGCAGTGTTAAATACGATTGTGTTGTTGATTGCGGTTAGTAAATAACCTAATCACTATGATGATCTGATGTATGTGAGAATACAGGTTAATGGGATAGAGGTGACTGCAATGGTAGATACTGGTGTGTCACATTCCTTTGTGGCGGAAAGGTTGGTGCGCAAGTTGGGGCTTAGAGTGTCCAAGACTCTGACAAAGTTAAGAACCTCTACGAGTAAGGCACAAGCGGTGATGGGAGCTACTTACAACATCCCAGTGGGCATAGGGAGTTGGCATGCCAAAATGAATTGCGTGGTCATACCATTTGAGGATTTCAAAATGATATTAGGGATCGACTTCTTTAAGGTAGCAAAGATGGTGCTGTACCCAAGTTTGGGAGGTATGATGGTTATGCATAATGAAAAATCCTTATTTGTTAATTGTTGTAGATTTGTTAGTGGGACGAAGGAGATTACAACACCAGTAGCACAAATGTCAGCTATAATCATTAAAAAGGAGCCAAACTATGCTTGAGAAATCCCAAAACAGAATGCGGGTAAGGAGCATATCATTGCTAGGATCACGGAGGATTAAGGTGACAGGGAAAGCTTAGCAGATGAAGTTCTTCTCAACATGTCTTTGGTGGGCGTGGTGAGCCTTGAGAAGGCGAGTTCAAGTGGAAGCAAGATAACCCCGATGGATTGGGACAATGGTATGTTGGTGAAGTGCCAATCGATATAAAGACTTGCTACTGTCTTCAAGAGTTAATTGAGAAGTCTTTGAAGAAATCACTCGTGGAGGAATGTCAATAGACTAATTCGATGAGGGTGTTGAATCTATCAAGTGGGGGTGGTTTGTTAGACCTTTAAACTTCGGAGAACTTCTCAGCGACCTTCACGATGCGTCTTAGGAGGAAGGTTAGCTGGATTACACGTATGAGTGAGGCATACGAAAACACTAAGGCAAACATGGGCGAGTGAGATCAGACTTAGTGTAAATTTGGTAGAGTCTCGGACTTTGTGGAGATTGACTCGACCTAGGCTAAGGACTTGCTGGTTAAAAGACTTGGCCTATGCTCGGATGAATGGTCCACAACTAGCGGACTTGTTGTGGGAATTATTGGATCAGACCAGTGTGCTATATGGGCTTCAGCAAGATCACACTGCATCTTCAACGGATAGAGATCATGGAGAGATATTGGAAGATGTGGCAACAACTAGGAGTTAGAGTTGCAGTGGAACTTGACATCTAAAGATAGTAGAGAATTTTAAGGATAAGGATGCTAGTTTCCTATTTGAATGTAAACTCTATCTTTCTGTTATCTTGTAGATTATATCTTATCAGTTAGAGTCCTATTTGGATAGGGGTGTCATCCAATTGATCCACGTGATATAATCTGATAAAGATAGGCATTATCTTAGCATGATCTTAGGCAATTTAGTTTAAGTGAGATTCTGAATGTAACTTGGCTTCCAAGTTAGAGTGCCTATATATAACTCATTCGAGCTTTGCTCTCCTTATTTTCAATTGGAAAGACTATTCCTTGTATTCATTTAAAAGAAAGTAATATAAAGGTTGGTTTTACCATATCTCTCTTGTTTCAATGAATTAATTGTTTCAATGAAGGCTATTTTGCCTTTTCACGAGCTTGCTAAAATATAAGCGTTGTATTTGATGTTATATATGTACATTGAAGGGGTAGAATTTGTGTATAGTAAGAGCTAGATCTCAAAGCCATTAATTATATATAGTAAATAATAAAAAGTTATTGACGATAGCATATTTATAAATTCCATGATAAATGTTTAATTGGTTGGATATTATCTCATTCTAATTTTTGCATTAACTCTGTAGGTTTCATAGAAGATTGTAAAACGTTGTTAATATAAGTTTCTTAGCCCGACACCGATGTTTATGTTTGTCAGAAAATTAGTATGTAAAGAAAGAAAACAAAATGAGAAATGGCTGAATCGCTGCCAAGGTTTTGAATATTAAAAGCATAGGTAACTCTATGTCCGTTACATTTTCATGTCACTATGGTAACTACGATCTGTAATTATTTATAGGGATTGTTGTATCAATGATTACAGCAACCACACCCTAGTTGTAAATAGGACAGAAGAACCGAAACTTTGGGTGGGTAGGGGCAGTATCGGAGCATTCTCAGGTCTGTGAGCCTGGTAAGCGTAGATATTAAACAAAACTTGGATAATCAATTGATCCCTTCTAATAGTTTTTTGTTGTTCCAAGCTCCAGAGTTAGGGCAAGTGGAAAATAGATGGAGGGATGTTGTTGGTTGAGTTTTATTTGATTGTCTTACAACGTTTTCTTGAGCTGAAGGAAATTAAAGGAATTAAATCCGTTGACCCTGCAAAACCTATTCTTCTCCTAGTAATATAATTGTGAAGAAATAGGCACGAATAAAGGCTCCCATCCATTTTTTGCCAATTGAATTATAAGTTGGCGTAAAATAAGATGGATGGCATCTAAGTCCCTATCTAATAATTAATCCATATGTTGTTAATAAATTATTTTTTAATTAATCCATATGTTCTCCTTCAACAATGCATAGTATTTCACTGTATCTCTATAGAATATCAGTTAGCAAAAATATTCGAATTATCAACTATAATTTGAACTGCTGGCCTGGCATTTATATATTAAATTGGACCAAAATACAAGATGAAATAATGAAAATTGCACTTGCACCATATCAGCCTAGACTTAGGTTTGCGAGCAAAACCAAACACCATGTAGCTGTTGACAGCCAGCTTGCACCTCATTTTCAACCTGGTCACAGCTAGCTAAACGTTAAGTCCAGAACGTCATCAGTGTCCACTCCATCTTCATCGTTGACTATACCAAGAATAAGCTTCTCTTATCTTATGGATAACTTGTTCTGCCATCTCATCCACATATCGGCTTAAACAAATGTAAGAATGAAAATAGGAACAAGTTATGATTTGTTTCTCAAAAATAATTACCTAAAAGCTCAGATCTAGTTGTCAAATTCTGCATTCATCTCATCAAATTTTGTACAGATAATGTCATTCAATACTTGCATTTGGAGTCTTGGACACGCTTGTTACCATTAATGATTTTCTTTTCACTCCCCCTTCTTGTTCTCCTCTTATCGTATATAATCAAAATTAACGAGATACAACATGGAAATGAAAAAAGATTTTATGATGTAATTACTTGCAAATAATTATGCCATTGACGACCTTAGAACGATCCATGTATCTCATAAAGAAATCATACTTGCCTTTGGAACCACGCTACATAATTAGTCTCATCGCACCGTATATTTCATAATTAAGTAACATGCCCACAGAAAGTTAAATTAATGATTATGGGTTCTAGAATGCGAGTCTAATTAAAATAAAAGAAAAAGACTAGTATATGCATAATTAGAGTATCAATTTTCAGTTTTATTCTTCTGTAAGTGGCATGAAAAAAACGTAAAAAGCCTGTATATCATTTTTATACCTTCTTGTTAGTTGTTAGTTAAATGCTAAAACATACACGCGCATGTCTATCAGAGAAAAGAAAGAAATGACAGAGAGTGGGATTGGAAATGGAAGCAGATCCTGCAGAAAAGAAGCAAATATTCTCTTTGCACTAAACATAAATCAGAAGAGAAGGTACGTATATTTAGTTAATCCATATCTAAGTATATATAGGCTTATTCCTTAGCCTAACAGGTCATTGTCCTATCAATGCAATAATTATATACATGTAATCGCAGTTATTATTCTTAACGCAGTCAAATGATGAACATTTCCTTCCTTTCTTTTCGTTCCTCGTTCACCGAAGCCTGAAGTGGTACACCTGTGATTCTTTATTCATCTCCTTTCCAGTTCCTTTTGTTGTCAAGTTTTCCTAGCAACACCAAAGCTAAATATAGTAATTACAAACCTTACATTCAAAGACTAGCTCCTCTTAGAGAATTTATGAACTTATTGATAAAAGGGGTGTCCTGGTCCAAAATGAAGAGAATAAAGCTGGGAATGAGTTGTATCATAATGGGAAAAAGTTCGGTTCAGATCTGTTTGCACGTCGCACCAACTACGAGTGAGATTTATTGGCAATCCGTATCATCTGCAATCTACGCCTAAGTGTAGGGACTGTTAAGAAAGAATCAATCTATACAGCTTGAAGCTCCATGTGATTTTGTGCATGGAGATTCATCCATCCGTCTTTTATATTTCTTTCTTTTGGTCATATTAACAGTCAAATAGATAGTTTACTTCGCGATCGTCTCAAACGAGAACGACGACTTTAAGGAAAACTACGATCATTGCTTGATCTCTACAACTTTTCTAAGCTTGATTACTTTCAGGGAATACGTAATTATGATTAATCCAAAATAAGTAACCATCATATCATACGTTTTGGTTTATGAAATTATATGCACTTAGTGGTTTCGATGTAAGAACTATCAAATAATTACATGTATAATCATGAGTGTTTTTGGGAGGTATAATGATGTCTCAGCTTCAGAAAACGACATTCTCTCTCTCTCTCACATGGAGTAATCTAATCGTACTTCTAAGATAACGTTGCTGCTCAATCATGTATCGTGATTGCGCTTCCACTTTCAGCACAGGATTGGCAAACTTTTGCTTTCTTCTTTGTTCTTGAAAGAAACTTCTTATAAGTTACGGATATCTATGATTTTTTTATAAATGGGAATCCTTGTTAGTTGTAACCGAACTATTAGTAAAAATGAGGCCATTTACTTATATCAAGTTTATCTTGTAAATAACAAAAAAGTGTATGTGAAGATTTACATAGAAATTTGATTTTCCCGATTCATAGTATGTTGAATCTACAAGAGGTTCAACTTGATTCTACCAATTCAAGTGTCTTTGCTCAATCAACAATGAAGATTGTGATTATCCAATAACCTGCCACTCAATCACTTTCTAGACTTTGTTTTTTAGTCAGTCACTCAATTTTTTTTTTTCAAGTACACTCTATACGTACTTATAGAATGAAAATTGATTAGGCAGTTAAGGAGATATGGATGATTGAGATAACATGTTTTATCTCATGGTAACTAGCAACAGTCACCTTATCCTAATATTTGAATTTGAATATTGGTTATCGTTATGGGCGGATAACCATCAATCGTATATGCCATCATCTCGCACCCGCACATGACGAGGAAGATGTTGCATATTCCATCCTTTAACATTGTTATTGAACTTAATCATACAGACAAATGAATGGTGCGACCACTAAGTCTATCAAAATTCAGGAGCACTATACTAGAAACCAATTAAGGCCAGCATAGAGATGTCAACCCTTAAATATAGAGAACATTAATTAAAGACTCAATATACCCCAGAAATATTTGATTATGTCAAGTAAAGCATCTCTAATCCCTCGCAGAGCATACATATACCTCCACTCTTAGCATAATATACTTATAATTATGTCACTTTTTTAAAAGCACCATAACTCATCGACGAATAATTATAGTACATGATCACAATTCAAATATTCTTCTTTTTCCTTAATGTCAAATGGTTTTCAAATTAATAGCTTTTCCAGTAATGCTCCATAAGGTTTAATTTCTCATGACTGTCGGCAACATACTAAAGTAGCTTACATTAAACATTAACCTTTTGACATAATCTAGAGTCGTAAGAGAATATATTACAAGACCAATGAAATGTCTTTAAGGACTCACACAATGATGAAGCAAGGATTCATTCACTCACTTCCTTTCATGATCACAAAGCACATGTGTATGAATGCATGTTCCGATATATCAAAAAAGATATTGTACAAATCTTAGTCAAGTTGTTGTTTAAGTACCTTACTCGAGATCTTTCTATATTCTCTAATTCAATCAAATATAATAGAAATCTCACATTCGACTTTTAAAAAAAAGCATATATGGATTGTGGGTACTCCATATGTGATCTAACTATTATATCTCATCTTTATAGCTAGCTAAGGTGACAATATAAGTGTCTCATCTTTTGGTCACCATCAACATCACCTAAAAGGATAATTACTCGTGTGAGAGAGTCAACCATCTTATTTCTATATATATATATATATGCTAACTATCACCAATGCATGCAAATACATAAAGATGATAAAATCAAGATATTGTTCAATAATTCAAAAGATTAAGTGGTATTTACATTTCGCATCTTAAGCTCAAATCCTATGTAACCTTAATGTCTTCACATGACCCACAAATATATCTCTCGATATAGGTTTAGTCAAAGGGTCAATAACCATTTGGTTCATAGAAATGTGCTATAAAATCACATCTCGTTGTGCCACTGTTTGTCAAATAAAATTATTCCTTAGATCAATTGTTTGGTTCTTCTATGATACTTGGGATCTTTGATAAAATCTAAAACAATCGTATTATCACAATAGACAGTGATAAGCTGAGATGCATCTTTAAACAAATCAAGATCCTCAAGGAACCTTTTAAGTCACATTTCTTCTTGCACAATTGATGTACAAACCACAAATTCTGCTTCCATCGTGGATAAAGATATACATGCTTGTTTCTTACTCGTCTAAGAAATAGTACCATTTTTTAACTAAGAAAGCATATCCAAAGGTTGATTTATGCTCATTTAGATCTCCGCCCCAATCAGCGTCAAAATATCCAATAAGCCGTAAATCCGAACCTTAATAGCAGGACATTTAATCCAGAGTCCCTTGTATGTAGTGAAGAATCCTTTTAACAATTTTCCAATGATCTAAACCAGGGTTTGCTTGGAAACGATTTACTAAACTACTGCAAAACAAATGTCAGGACGAGTGCACATAGTGGCATACATCAATTTACCAATGACATTCGCTTATGGAACATAACTCATTTTCTCCTTTTCTTCAGCAGTTTTAGGGTTGTTATTAAGACTTAAGGATTCACCTTTGCAATTATGCATTTGAAACTGTTCAAATACTTGTCTCAAGTAAGTCTCTTATAACAAACCAAAAAGTCTCTTAGAGTGATTGTGAGTGATTTTCACTCCAAGTACATAATTTGTTTCACCCATGTCTTTCATTTCAAAATTTGATGACAACCACTTTTTAGGGGTAACTATCAAATCCTTGTCATTTTTGGCTAACATAATATCATCCTTATATAATGATAGAATTACGAAACTTCTCTTAGAATGCCTAAGATACACACAATGGTCTTCCTCAACCATCTTGAACCCATCGTTTATGATGACTCGATGAAATTTAAGATACCATTGTCTAAATGATTGCTTTAAACCATAAATAAATTGATTGAGCTTGCAAATTTTGTGATCCTAGCCTTTTGCAACAAAACCAATTGGTTGTTGCATATATATTTCTTCATCCAATTCTCCAATGAGAAATGCAGTCTTAATGCCCATTTGGTAAAGTTCCAAATCAAAATATGCGACAAGGGCCAAAATAAGATGAACTGAGGCAAACTTAATCGCTGGTGAAAAAGTTTCCTTATAATATATACCCTCTTGTTGTGTATAGCCTTTGGCCACAAGCTGAGCCTTGTACAGTTCAATGGAACCATTTGCCTAGCATTTGATCTTGAGAACCCATTTGTTCCTAATAGCTTTTCGCCCAGAAGGAAGATCAACCAAGTCCCAAACTTTGTTGGTTTTCATAGATTCTATTTCATCCTTCATACCATTAATCCATTCCTTACTAGCTTTTGATGAGATAGCCTTATAGTAATTCTAGCCTCATCTTCATCATTAGCAATAGCCATGAAAGATTCCCCCTCAATCCCAAAATAAAGACGGGGAATATTTCCATGTTTGCTCTTTCGAGGATGAAAATCTTTAGAACTCCCATTAGGTTGTACTAAACTAGAAGGGATGTCACTCCTACTATCTCCAAGTTGTTGATTAATTAATTCCTCAATTTCAATTGGGTTGAGAGATGCGCCATTCTTAGTGTCTTCTAGTTCAAAGAGTTTTAGATTCTCAGTCACCTCACGTTTGCTAAGGAACTCTCCTTCTAAAATTCTACATCTCATGACTCAATTTCAATTACACTTCCATTTTGCTACTCACCGATGAACATATAACCTTTTAAGCGCTCATAATATCTTATAAGGATACATTTCTTGCCCTTAGGTCCCAACTTTCCATGTCGATGAAAAGTGTTGTTATGTAAGTAGCATAACCTTATGGCCATAGATAATCCAAACTTGGCTTTCTGCTTGTCGAAAGTTCATAAGGGGAAAATAAACTAATTTAGAGGCCACACGATTAAGTACATAGGTTGCTGTCAGCAATACATCTCCCCAATAAGAAACGTGCAAATTTACTTGCGCCATCATTGACCTAACCGTGTCAAGTAAAGTGCAATTCCTTCTTTCCGCTATACCAATTTGTTGTGGAGTTCTTAGAATCGTTAATTGTTTGATAATTCCTTTTCTTTCACATAATTCTTTAAATTGAATAGATAGATGCTCGTAGCCTCGGTCAGTTTTTAAACTTTTGATTTATCTATCTAGTTGATTCTCAACCTCATCAATATATTTTCTAAAGCAATCCAATGCTTCAGATTTATGGAAGATCAAATAGACATGACCAAAGCGCATATAATCATCTATAAATGTGATAAAATAAGAATTACCATGCCTTGCCCTCACATTTAATGGTCCACAGATGTCAAAATGGATTAAATGTAAAGGAAAATTTGCCCTTTGAGCCTTTGCAAAAGGTTTTCTGGTTAACTTTCCTACTAAACAAAGATCACACATGGGCAAGTCTATTTTAGCGAGCGAGCTTAAAAAACCTTCTCTAGCTAGCCATTTCATTTTGTCTTGCGCAATATGACCCAATCTATTATGCCATATATGTGAATCATTATTTCTATTATCAAAAGAAGCAAGTAGCGAAAATGAACTATTATGAATATTAGAACTATTAATAATATCCAAAAACATAAAAGATTCATAACATAAGTAGAACCATAACAATTGTTCCAAAAAAATATCCAAACGATTATTCTCAAGCATTATGTGAAAACTAAGCTTAAGCAAAGTAAGAACATAAAGTAAACTTTGTCGAATATCCAGAGCATAAAATACATCGTGGAGAAATAATGGGCGACCATTTCGCATATCCAATTTATAAGAGCTGATGCCATGCACATCAACACTAGAATCATTCCCCAAGTATAATTTAATGCTACCAACTGGAATTCGACAATAATCAACGAACCATATATGGTCCCTCGTCACATGATCAATTGCACCTGAGTCTGCAATCCACGTATGGAGAGATTCAGCAACTAACACAGTAGTAGCTACATAGTAAGTAACACAAGGAATATGGTCAAGGTGTATCTCTTGTACCTTTTTCGGCTCAGTGCATTCATGAGTGAAATGCCCCATTTGACCATAATTTTAGCAGTTCATCTTGCTTTTGTCCTTTTTGCTAGCTCGTTTTCCCTCCTTGTGCTTTGCTTTCTTATTAGGCCTAGATTCATCATTTCCTTTGAAAGCACCTCCGGTCCATTATCTCTTAGGCTTGAATGATTTACGAGAACTAAACTCAGCAACCAACATATTTGGAGGTTTGGCAACCCTTGGCCTTCTTTCTCTAACTCTAAATGATATGCAATAGCCTCAAAGGTTTTTATGTTGTCATTATGTGTTAGATTAACCCTCATGTGCTCCCAATTATCGGGAAGTGATCGAATCACCACCTGGATTTGTTGCTTATTGCAAAGATTTCTTCGAGTCACTTTCAACTCACATATCATGCCAAACATAACTCTCAAATGCTTTTTCATTGAAGGATTAAGATGCTTTTTGTAGCTATCAAATTTGAGAGTCAGGCCACGTAGTTGAGTTGTGGAAGTCTTTCCAAATTTCATATTCAAAGTCGTCCATAAGGCATTTGTAGTGGGGTAATGCTCATGCTCGCATATGAGATCATTCTCCATACTACTGAGCAACGTGATGTGAACGGTATTGCTTTACTTTTTCCAGCTATCATAACCTTCATGATCTTGACGGTGTTAAGTAGTAATATTTGAATAAATCTCGATTAGCACCATATATACATCAAATTTATAGCAACAATAATATTAAATAATTATAATAAAACATAAATGAGTAAAGGAGACTTGGATACTTGCAGAATCACGTTACATCATAAAGTTTCCAACACAGAATTATTTAAATAATTTTGCCTAACAAAAAATCATATATTGAGGAATAAAATTTACTCAACTCAATATAATCCCACTTATATGTACATCATATTTGGCATACTAGCATATTTTGAAAATTTTGTAACATTCAATTACAAACATGCCTTAAACAAAATTACTAAATCAAGTAATTTTGAAAATTCCCAAAATAATCACATATAACCAATTCTAGCAAAAAATAATCTCAAGCAAATATTCAAATATAGCAAGAATATTTTTTTACAAATTTTTGGAATTTTCATAAATATATTGACATTTATTTTCTTTTTCATGGAAATAAGAAATAAATAAATAAACCAATAATTAAATTTTGGCATAGGCAGAATATAACATTTAAAACTCCCACTAACTTTTCAGTGGTTTATTATGCTCAAAATTATTATTTCTGTAAACACTAACGTAACAACAACAAAAAATGAGTATTGCACATTAATAACAATTGTCATTGTCTTTCTTTAAAAATATGTGGGGTCCATTCCTTATCAAATATTCAAGAAATAGAAGATTTGACTCTCGTAACATATTTCTTATAACATATCATCATGTGGGCCCAGTGGTAAAATAAGTTTTACTAATACTGTTTAAACATTCAAATAGTCATACCTTTTTAACCAAAATTTTGATTTGTACACGTAATATGCCGTTGGAGTCGTCTCAAAATCTAGTTTCCAATAACATCTATATCAATGGGTTAATTCACATCATATTATGCGAATAATGTCACAAATCAACATGATACATATTTATGTGATATATTGATTTTTTATGTGATAGAATCAATCATATATGATAAATAAAAAATCCAAACAATCATACCACACACAATAAATAACATACATGATGTCATGTTATCATACGCATCATCATATTTCAACAGACATTAATGTTTTTTGCTTCAAAAATGTCTTGTTAACATTAATAAGGCGTAGTTCACATTTTGTATATACAATTTACACATGTAATATACCATTAGAATCCTTATGAATTCTACTTTCTAATGAGATCCACTTTCACATATTAATTAAAAAAATAATTTGTCAAATAATTCCTTCAAATAGAGTTGGTTTCTCGAGTTTGGTTCACTGTAGATATACAGACTTAAGCCAAATATGATAAGTGTTGGAGTTATGTAAATATAGTGCCCTGGAAAGCAAGTGTATTTACATGTAACTTTTATCTTGTTTAGTTACAGTTTTGTAATGAAAATATTTATTATTAATAAAACAAAAGAGTTTGGTTTTATCTGTATGAGCATTAT
>JAOTAX010000196.1:17324480-17342648 GCA_025629825.1 Erythroxylum guanchezii | reverse complement strand
TGAGACATACAAAATTAAATCTCTTGTTAAAATATTAAGCTCACGTTGAGGATGTGCTTTTTGCCTTCTTTTATTCAAGAATAAAACTATAGTTATGTTTATTGTAAGGTTTGTTAAGTGACTCAAGACCTGTTCAATTTGGATATATTGTATCTTAAATTAATAGGTCCTACTTAACTAAATTTGTATAATTTGAATGAATGACTAATGATCATATGAATTGAGGAAAGATTAGGAACAATATATAATATATGTTTTAACATGAGTTGTCACTTAATAGATCTAAGAGTCACAGAAGATATGATTAATAAGGATGTTATCTATCTAATTTAAGTTAAATTCATTTGTTGAGTGGCTCAAGATTAACTAAATTTAAATGGGATCCTAACCCACTAGTTAGATTATATAAATCTTTCCAAATAGTAGTGAGGGATATTATTTTGATTAAAATAGTGGGAGTAACTGATAAATATAGATTACAATATGTTCTTCTACGTGTTTAAGTATGTTTTTAAGTATTTATTAGATGATTATCATATATATAGGCTTAGAATTGCGTTATTGTTATTGTTAATGTTTGTATGTGTTCTAAGTGTTTGATTGGTTTAGATCAAGAAATTGATCTTAATTTTATGTTTCAAGAGGTGATTGATATGTTTGTAAATGTATAAAAATAGGAAATTAAAAAATGGAGAAAATTGTGGATGCATACAGGTAAGGCACAATTGTGCACCATGCATGATCATAGAGAAGTTAACGAACGTGCATGGAGCCTTTGTAATGATCGTGACACCATGGACAATCGTGATAGAGAGGAACAAATCCTTTAGGTCACGATCATGCCTATGCATGATCGTGACAAGTTGTCTTTCCAACTTGCGGGATTTTTCAACTTCTAAAATAGCAGGGTTATTTCTGGAACCAAATTGAGCGAGAAAACCTTAGAAATAACCCTAAAAGCCTCATGCACCATAAAAGGACAAGAAAACCACGAAAAAGGGCAGTAGCCACTAGATCAAAAGAAGATCAAGAGGAGGCATCAAGTGAAGCTCCAAAAATTCTAAATTTCCATATCAAGACTCTAACTAGTTTTTCTTTCTTTTCCTTTTATTTCTTTCAGTCTTATGATCTAGATGTCGAGTCTTACAAATATATATCCCTCAATTACCATAAGCGCACGGGTCATGACTTGTAGTATTTGAAGAGTCGATCCTAAGAGGAGGGTAAACTAATCTAATCTTTGGTTATCTAAGGCTTATAAATTAATAAAATGAAATTAAGAATGAAACAAGAATATAAGCACGGAAATTTGATTTTAGGAATTCAACTTAAGAAATTAACATAAAACAAGAATTGAATTTGAGCAACACAAAAGGTCACTGTGGAAATTAATCAAGAGAAATTACCAAGTTATAAGAGAGGGGATTCTACCTATCATTAATGCTAACCTAACCAATTAATTGTTATTGTGGTGTCGATTCTAGACTATCGTAAGGGGAATTACTCTCTTTTAAGTTATAATCTTATGTCCTAAATCAATAACCCTAATTAAATTATGGGATTTGTAATCTCTCAATTAACAAACAACCCATAATTAAAAATTAGATCGAAAGCTCTCTACTAAATTACCTGGTCTCACATGGGATCTCTCTCTGCACAAAAAACGATATGATTAACTACATAGTCTATTGGATCAACTAACTATCGTTAACTCTATCATGATTCGGAACCACATTGGGTATATGAAAACTGCCGCATACCCAGGCTAAGGATACTCATGGTACCCTTAACCTGACTATGCAAGACTAACTAAATATATTTTGAAAACATTTGGACAGCACAACGCCTGTATTTTGAAAATCTCAAACTCAATTAAAATACTTGTAAATCAATTTTAAACGCACTTTTATATTCACATTTAAAATTCTACCACAACTTCTGGACTTTTAAGTCGACTCAAGAGCAATCTCAACAACAGTACAAAAGGTTCATACATAAGGTCATTTACAAACCACAAGACAGTCAAGAGTTAATTTACAAAATCACAAAGCATGTCAACATAACCAACTTAATAAAAAATAGTTTATGAGCCACTATACAACAAAAGTACAAACAAAGACTACCTACACGCGGTAATATCCTGAAAATATCAATAGACCGCATGATTCACTCAAGGTTTCAAGCTCACCAAATTAGCCTGCATGGTTGGAAAATGGAAGGGGTGAGTACACTATGTACTCAATGAGCAGGAAAAACATATATTGCAAATAGAACCCGATACACCCCAAGACGATCTAGATAACCTAAGGACGGGTTTTTTCACGCATCTAGTATGCACATAACCACCTATGAAGTCAACATACATGACATAGAAACATATAGGCCTAACTTATGACTCAATATATACTGGTTAGGAACCACATAGGCCTAGCTTATTAATCACTCATCTAGTAATCATAGGTTCCAGTTCCATTACACAAAAGCAGAAAAGCATCACATGTATACGTCAAATCTCGTCAGGAATCTCAGAATAAGCCAAAACAATCATTTGTGTCGCCACTAGTCAGCCAAACTAGTGTGCACACCTATCGATTCCTAGTGTTGGCTTGACTTTCATCTGTGGTGAGTGCGGACTATAGTTGACAAAAGCATCATAACCCTAGGTGATGACCTCGTCGATGACCAGACCTCTAGGTATGCAATCACCCGCAAGTCCCGTAGAAAGGTGTTGATAAGGGGACTCGACCTTTATGTACCAGCATCAAGGTTACAGGAGTTGCTTAATCTGTTGTGCCTAGCACACGATTAGAGCCATGACAAGGTTCCATTTTATCGATTGGACCAATAAATAAAAGCATGGTGCCTAACTTGATTTTAGTACTTAATAGTTGTATATAATTTTTATGATTGGCGAGGTAACGATTGACCCCTTTTTCTCTTTTCTTCCCCTTTTTCTCTCCTTCTCTTCTCATTTTCGTTTTTCTCCCTCTTCTAACCTTATGGCCGACATTCACTCTCACTTCTATTGCCTTTTTCAGCCATTTTCTCTAGAAAATTCAAAGGAAGCAAACTAATCCATGTGTCACATTCCATTGGTCCATATGTCACCATTTTATTGGTACATATGTTATCCTTATATTATTCCATATGTTACTATTCTGTTAGTGTGTTTGTCACTTACTGTAAGCACTACATGTCACTCATTTAAGCCTCCATCTACTTGTAAGGCTACACATGTCACCAATTGTAAGGCTACATATGTCACCACATGTAAAGCTACACATGTCACCATTCTATTGCTCCACATGTTACAAGTCTAAAGTGCCATTTGTCGCAAACTTAAAAGGACACTTGTCACAATTATACTTAAGCCACTTGTCATCCATTTAACCGAGCCATTTGTCACTTATTCCCAATGCCACATGTCACCATTTTATAGGCCTAATCAAACCTAAATTCTTATGTATCAATTTGTCTTGCTCTTTAATATTTTTCTTAGACTAGATGCATATATCACCTCATCAATTACTTAATTGTAACAATAAATTCCCAATTCACTAATTTTAATCCATCAATTCATGTTATTATTAAATCAAAATGCAAAACATTGGGAATGCACATTCATTTTATTCCATACCTTAGAATATGTCAATTAAGGGCATATACTATCTTGCAATGTTTTCTAAATTATGATTCATATGTGTATACAAATATTATACATGTGAATGAAATGCACCTCTTAAATGCTTAAATGAAATAAATCATGTGACTCAATCTAACAGTTTAATCTCTTAACAATTTTAGGAGGCAGGATATTACAAACCCAATTCAATCATTTTTATTCGACTTACCCTTTCAGTTTGTTACCGAAATATGCAAAAATTGAAGTTAATCAGAACACTAATCAATAAAACAAAAAATTGACTATGTTGACATTAAATCAAAGAAAAAACTCGAAGGAAGAGTTAGAACATCGTCAACAATCTAAAACCCATCACCATACATTCCATTTCAATCGTATACATTAAATGAACAAAAATGAATTGGAAAGGAAATAAAACTTAGATTGGATAATCCAGGATGGCAGTAGCGTTGGGAGACCACTAATCTGGGAAGCAGCAGCATCAAGACCCGCTTCTTCTTCCTCTTCTTCTGCTCTCTCTCTCTTCTTTTCTCTCTCTCTTGAACTTCCCAAAAGTGGCAGAATGTAGAAGCTCCTTTAGGGTTTCATCATAATGCTTTTTATAGGCTTTTCTAATTTGAGCAACCCTAAGGCTTTTTTCGAATCTGACAGGTCCAGAAAGTCCCTCAAAAAACTCAAGTCAGGAAGTGTGTCTGCATTTCTGTCGCACATTTTGCCTTCTATCACGATCTTAGTAGACAGGGCCTTGATTGTGGATCCTTTTATCTGCTTCTGTCATGATCGTGGCTCTTTTCGCTTGCTCCTTTTACCTGCTTCTAGCCACGGTTGTGGGCCTCTTTTTTGGTTCAAATTTCCTCTAAAACTCCTCTATTCTTTGATATTAACCCTGAAACACTAGCAAACTCATCAAGGGACCTCAAATACATAACATTGAAGCTCAAAAGCATGCTCTAACCCATAAAATACTTAAAACACAAATATTTAACAAACTAACACAATTCTAACCTAAACACACACTAAGTAATCAAATTAATAAGTAAACACGCACCAAACTACCTACTAAAACACGATGCAATTTACAACTATCAACATCCCCACATTTAAACATTTGTGTGTCCTTAAGCAAAAAAATAAAACAAGCAAAGCAAAACAAGTAAAACATAACATACACACAAGTGCAATAATAAAGCAATGGCATCAAACTTCACAAATTGAATTTAAGTTCAAACACTATCCCTCAAGTTGTTTAACTTATTAACATGCAAAATCTACGTCTAAGTACCTTGGACTAAATAAACAACTAATCTAGACTTTAATGTTAGGTTTATTCACCCCTATCACTTGCACATAAACATTGATCATTGTGCGGTCAATAAAAAATGTAACTATTCCTAAGTAATTTTTCATGAAAATTCAAGCTTTTTACAAAGATCGGTAGGCTTATTTAACAAAATACTATTTTTGTTGATTTTGATTGACATAAACCTAGTCTTTTTACGTGAAGGAAAAAAATTGTGCTGAATGTCGATCCGGTTACTCAACTAGGTCATGTTTTTATTAAGCGATTTGGTTGGAATATCATTATAGCCTTTCTACATGAAGGCACACATTTGTGATGTGTGTCGACTTGGTTACTAAGCTACATCACATTCTCAACTGGTGACTAGCTTTATTTATAACTCAAAGGCTAATGGAATAGTTAATTGCTTATGGTTTACACGTTATTTATTTATTATTTTATTTATATATTTATATATTTTTAAATAATTATCTATACCATTTCTTTAGCTAGTAATTCTCATGAAAAGGTACTAGTGATGCTACTTATTTGATTGGCCTAAAATTATAAATGAATGTGACAAATTACTAGGGTGAATAAACTAACATCATATCCTAATTAACCTACATATTTAGCCAAAATAACTTAGGCCACTAATTTCACAAGCTAATAAATCTTCGCAACCTAAAAGACTATGTTTGAAGTTAAACAGATTCCGTTAAGTCCTAGTCATTGACACGTTGACACAAATCACTTAACGCACCCTAAAACAAACTAATATGCAAAATTCACATTCAAAATAGAAGCATACAACACATATCTCTTCCCACACTTGAACGACACATTGTCCTCGTTGTGAGAATAGCAAACAACAACACATAAGGTGAGAATAAAAACACGTAAAGTAAAGCGAAACATAAGAACAAAATAAAGACAGAAATGAAAAGATAAGAGTTAAGAGCACAGAACTGTCATGGTGAAGGAGGTGGTGATGGAGATAGTGTTGAGACCAAATCCGCTTAATGCTCTAGATTACTGTCCTATTGCTTAAAGAGAGTAAAAGAATTAGTAATCCCAAATCATTCCAAATCATTAATTTTTAAAAAAAATGAAAACAAATCTAACTACGCACAAAAATTAAAATCTAAATACTAAATGTGCTAATTTATGGTCATTAGCTTAACCTTACATCTTTCAAAAACTCAGCCAGGATCAATTATGAGTGGCTTGCTACCACCCATGTCTCCCAATTTTAGCTTCGTAGCTCGTAAATAAGCTACATGTTAAGAGATGATGAAAAGGACATAATCTATCAAATTAAGGAAACCTAATAAGCTTAGTAATGTCCTTTTCAGCAACAAACTATCAATAAAATAGGGAATAACAAAACTCCGTGAATCTTCCATCGAATCCAACAGTTTGCCTTGTATGAAGCTGATCTTTTCTTGTTCTTCTTCAGTCATCCTCATCTCCTCTTCAGCTTCCACTTTATGAATAGAGATTTTCTTATATGCTTCAAGCTCTATGTTTGTTGTCATTTGTTCTTCGTCCTTTGTTCCTTAGAAGATTCAAAACACATCAATTCTCCTGAATGAGCTACTCTCCTTCAAATTCTTGAATACCTTGTTCATGTTAAATTCACTTGTTCATCTCCAATCTGAAGGATGAAATTGTCTTCTTGGACATCGATCAAAGCTTTTCTGATGGTAAAAAATGGTAATCCAAGGATTAACAGACAATTTTAATCATCTTTAAAGTTTTACACGATAAAATCCACAGGGATGATAAACTTATCTACTTTTACAGATACATCCTCCACCAAGCCTAACGATTTCTTGATCGATTAGTCTACAAACTTAATAAGCATAGAAGTTGGTTTCATATATCCCATCCTCAATTTCCTAAAAATTGACAAAGACATAAGGTTAATATGTATACCTTAGACACATAAACATTTTGAAATCGTTAAGTTACCAGCTATACAGGTTATTGTAAAACTCCCTGGATTTGTCAATTGTAAAGGCATGTGGTTGGTACTTAAGGAGTTGGAGGCTTTCGTTAGGGCTACCAATTGACTATCATCCCAAGTCCTCTTATTTGAGAATATGTTTTTGAGAAATTTTGAGTATGTGGGTGTGCTCTTCAAAGCTTCCATAGAGGGCAAGGAAATTTTCAATTTCTTCAGCTTTTCTCCAAACCTTGCAAATTGGGTATCCAATTTGTCCTTTTGGAGTCTTTGTGGAAATGGTATTTTTAATGTATAAGGTGAAGCAAGATTGTATAGAGGGTTCTCATTCTTTTCTTCATCCTTTTTATGCTTCTCTTAGGTTTCTACAAGGTGGGTTTTAGTTGTTCTATCCGTTGGTTCTCTTAACTCTTTCCCACTCCTAAGTGTGATCATCTTACATGGCTCTATTGAATTTACTTTCAGGTTGCGCAAACAGTTTTCCACACTTTTCTTGCAAATTTCACTAGAAAGTTGTCTCATTCGAACCTCTAGGTTGTGAATAGAAGAGGCATGGTCTTTCGTTACCTGCTCAAACTTCTCTTCCAAACTCTTTTGGGTCATTTCCATGTTCATGAGCTTATCTAGGATCTTGTCAACTTTAGAGTCCCATAAACTGGAATTATCTTTTTGAAATCCTAATAGGTTTTGCTATCCCATGGGAGTCCTTACATTGTTAGACCAACGAAAATCTGGGTGGTTATGCCACCCCGAATTGTACATGTTCAAATAAAGTTGATGACTTCCCCAACTAAATTGTGCTTCATTGAAGTCCGCAAGGGTCTTTTGCTCCCTATAATATATATCCTCCGTTATCGTTTCTTTTTTCTCTACTTGGCACCTAACTCTTCAGATGTCACATTCTTACTTTGTGACATCTTGATGTGTCTCTGCTTTAAGCCCAAAACTTCCTTCTCTTCACTTCTTTTAATATATATTTCTTGTGATTAGGTACCAAAATCACAAGAAAGTGTAATAACTCCTTAGACTAAAAGAATTAAATTAATCTTATAACTCCATGACAATGGAGCCAAAAACATGATCGAGGTGTCAAGTCTTACAATTTATATCCCTCAATTACCACAAATGCAAGGATCGTGAGTTGTAGTATTTGAAGGGTCAATCCGATGAGGAGTGTAAACTAATCTAATCCTAGGTTATCTAAGGCTCAAAAATTAAAAAATGAAATTAAAAATGAAACAAGAATATAAACACGGGAATTTGATTTTGGGAATTCAACTCAAGAAATTAACACAAAATAAGAATTGCAATTAAGCAACGTAAAAGGTCACTATGAAAATTAATCAAGAGAAATGACCAAGTTATGAGAGAGGGGATTCTACCTATCATTAATGCTAACCTAGCCAATTATATGTTATCATGTTCTAGACTATCATAGGGAAAATTAATCTCTCTCAAGTTATAATCCCGCGCCCTAAATCATTAAACCTAATTAAATTATGAAATTTACAATCTCTCAATTAACAAACGACCCATAATTAAAATTAGATCGGAAGCTCTCTATTAAACTACCGGGTTTAACATGAGATCTCTCTCTACATAAAAAAAAACCAATATGATTACCTACATGGTCTATTGGATTGCCTAACCTTCGTTAACCCAATCCAATTATTTTTATCCGACTCATCCTCTCAGTTTGTTACCAAAATATGCAAAAATTGAAGTTAATCACAACATCCAATCAATAAACCACAAAATCGATTATGTTAACATTAAATCAAAGTAAAATCCTGAAGGAAGAGTTAGAACATCATCAACAATCTGAAACCCATCATCATATAATCCATTTCGATCTTATACATTAAATGAACAAAAATGAGTTGGAAAGGAAATAGAACTTGGATCAAACAATCCAGAAAGCCAGCAGTGTTAGGAGACCACCTAATCTAGGAAGCATCAGCATTGGGACACGCTTCTTCTTCCTCTTCTTCTCTCTCTCTCTTGAACTTCCAAAAAATGGCAGAATGTAGAAGCTCCTTTAGGGTTTCATCATAATGCTTTTTATAGGTTTTTGTAATTTGGGCAACCTTAGGACTTTTTTCGAGTCCAAAAGGTCCAAAAAGTCCCTTGAAAAACTCAAGTTGGGAAGTTTGTCCATGTTTTTGTCGCGCAGGCCACGAATTTTGCCTTCTGTCATGATCTTAGCAGAAAGGGCACGATTATGGCTCTTTTCACCTGCTTCTATCATGATTGTGGCTTACTGGCCACGATCGTATGTGAAGCCCCAAACTATACCCTAGTAGGAATGTTTCTTGTCCATCAAAGTATATGTAATGGGTGTTAATGATTAGGAAAGTGAGTTTTTAGTTTGAGACATAATCAATATTAATGGAATTGTAGGGGTATTTTAGTAATTTATGTTAATTATGTTATACACGCATAAAGATACATTAATCATGGACTAAATTGCTAAATGTATTCAGATGGAATGCAATTTCATAGAATAACACAAAGGTGTGGTCATTTTTGTTATTAATGAAAGGTGAAAAGTAGAAACCAACAGAATGGAGCCATTTATCATATGTCCCACACCATAACACTTAGCCATGTGGCTAATGGCATGTCATCCATTTGTACCTTTGTCTAAACAAGCAGATGAAAAAGGGGAGGGTCGACAAATGCAAAAACTTGCAGAAGATTGAGCTTCTCTTTCTCCATCCACCATCTTGTTAAATCCCTTTGTGCTTTTGAAGTTAAGGTATGTTAATTGCATGTTTTAGCATGAAATTTAGCCCTTTTCTCATCTCCTATTTAGATATGGTTTTGTTATACATCTTTGATTGTTGGAAATGAGTAATGAATGGGTTCGTTGTGTGTAGAAGAGAAGAAGACCAAAGAAGGCAAGCAATTGAATTAAAGAATAAGAGTTTAGAAACACTCCTTTCAAAGGTATGGAAACTTTGATATCTTGTTGGGTTTTCTGATTGTAACATGAGGGGTTTTGTTAAAAGAAGTATCCTAGATGAAAATGGGATGTTTCTGGTTCATTTTCATATGTCTTCAGTGTTACTTTTACAAAATATGACTGAAGTGAGTTAATTGAAATGTGTACCTTGTTATATGGAGTGGTTCCACTAAATAGACAGTATTTACCCATATCTTAATCTGTAGATATCCAAATGGGATGATTTTAATTTTACATTAAACTATACAAATGTCTACAATTTTCATGAAGGAATATAATTTTAGTTCTGTCTCTAAGGTTTTTTTTTTTTAATTTGGCTTGAAGTTAAGTACCAGTTGTTGTCCCTATTTGAGAATAGTCTATAGTATTTTAGGTATAACTTTCAGAATAATGAACCAAACTTCATTAACTTTATTTCATTAAAAACTTAATACAAATGGGAACATTTTTTAGAAGAATATATTGCCTAAAAACCTCATTTTTTATGTTATAATGGCCTTACAAAATTGACCCGAAAACTTGTCTTGAGAAAGCTAGAAATTGGGTACAGTGTTGTCCATCACTCCCTTTTTTTTAGCCTAAACATGAATTTTTCCTTACTCAAATGCTACTGAATCTCCTCCAAAACTCTTTCAAATATCACTGCAATTTTGCAAACCTAGTTATTAAGGTAAATGAGACTCATGCTTATAATCTGTAATTACTTAAATGGTTTTATTGATGCATTATTGCAAATACTTGTATTCATAAGGCATATTAAGTTTGATCAAGTGCGAATGAGCACTTTCAATTTGAGCATAAGGGAATAAATTCATATGTTATGCATTATTTCTCTTACATGTGGCTATGAAATGTTATATGATTTGCTTTAACCTGTTTAGTCCTAGTTGTGGGTAAATAGACATGCCTAAAAGGGTCTGCTGCTGCTTCTGTTCTTAGACATTACGGTGTCTTCCATTTTAGAGACTTAAGTCTCTTCTCTTTCAATAGATACCGATCATAGGTATCTTCTGTTCTATTCCCGTTACCCACTTTTGAAAAGATTAGCAGGCAATTCTGTATGTGTTTTAATATTTCTTTTGTTTTGATGCAATTAATAGTTGGATTACTCTTTAATTTGAATAATCAAAGATTGCTGTGTGATGTCATGATTCATTTACATGTAAATGTTAGACGACTATAGGAAGTAGTCGCCATCTTGTATCTTGCATTATTTATTTTCCCACTAAGCTATATGCTTAGCATGTAAATGTTAGATGACTATAGGAAGCAGTCGCCATCTTGTATCTTGCTTTATTTATTTTCCCACTAAGCTATATGCTTAGCATGATGGCTTTCCTCCATGTACGTCTTGATAAAAAGGTTTAAGGTTGGGACAATTGTAGTGGTCAAAGAAAGACGTATTATGTTTTAGGAGATTTTACGCTTAAGCTTTGAGTTGTATTCAATATTATGAGACTTTTTTGTAGTTTGTGTAAATGGCCTATAATAACCATAAAATAGGATGAGTTTGAATTTAAGGCATGGATTTGATAACTAAAATGTGTATATTGTGTCCTATTTTTAACTCAACGACATATGAAATGTGATGTATGTTTGCCTTATTTTCTGGGGATTGTTGGAATGTTTTGGTTTGTTTTAGGTTTATTTTTGATGGCATCCATATATCCTCCTAGGTGGTATTAAGGTGTTACATTGTGGGTCTCTGTTTTGGTTCGGGCTTCCTCTGAAACTGCTTCGTTCTTCGTTATTATCCTTGAAACACTAACAAACTCATCAAGACACCTCAAATACACAACATTGAAGCTCAAAAGCATGCTCTAACCCATAATACACTTAAAACACAAATATTTAACAAACTAACACAATTATAACCTAAACACACACTAAATAATCAAATTAACAAGTAATCACACACCAAACTATCCACTAAAACATGATGCAATCTACAACTATCATCTTGGACGTTTATTGGGATTACTATGATGTTTAACATGATTATGGGTTTCTAAATCCATAATAGGGATTGTTCTTGATCTATTTTGTTAAAATTTATTCTTATTAAATTCAATACTTTTATGAATGCTTGTGATAATTGTTATACTTATTCATGGTAATAAATCGAGAGAGTGAATCAAATTATTTGTGTGAAGGTGCAACAAAGATTTGATTACTTAAAAGTCTTACAATTATCATATTAATTAACAATTGAAGAGAGACCTTAATTGTGAAATTAATTATCCTTAGGATTGCTTCAAATCTAATTAAATTTTGAGATTACAATTCTATAAGTATTGAATTAAATTAGGATTATTTGATTAGATCTCGAGAGAGGGTAATCAGAACTTTAGGATATCTAGGATCAAGCAAAATTGGATCAACAAGATAAAGGGAAAACAAAACAAGGATAGAATAATTCTTGAGTCTCTAACTTTGATCAAACTATTTTACTGGTAGCTCAATTATCCAATTGTTTCATTTTATTAGTTACTTCAATTTAAATTATTTATTTTGATTCAAATCAATCTTTTGTGCCTTATACAAAGCTTTATTCAAATTTATAGGTATTTATTAGTCCTCATGGGAACAATACCTTTTATATTACAACTTACGATCCGTATACTTGTAGTATTAAAAGTTTTCATTATAAAATTTATCGACTAATTTAGCATCTTATACGATTTGAATTCCTTTGATTTATGGATGTAATACTTTTCTTGTTTGAGTGCAAGTGTCTGAAAAAAATAAAAAATGTTTTTAAGCAAAGTAAAAGACACATCAACTCTAGACATTATAAAACAAGAAAGAGAGAATCGAGGAGCTAAGTGCCAAGATGCTATACAAAGAATGAAAGCGGAGGAAAGAAGCCAAGGAAAGCAGCAAAGGACCCTCATGGACTTCATAAGGCCAGGGTCTAATGCCAATCATCAAGGAATTACACAACCATTAGTACAAGCAAATACATTAGAGATCAAACTTGTACTGTTGAATATGTTGCAAATCAACGTGTAGTTTTATGGTTTAGCCAATGAGAATAACAATGCTCATCTGGATAATTTCTTAGAGATTTCTGATACATTTTGGTATAATGGTTATTGGAAGATGCAGTCATGATGAGGCTCTTCCCTTTTACACTCAAGGATAGAGTTAAGGTGTTGTTTAATTTACTCAACCTAGCAAATGTCACAACATAGGAGCAGCTAGTGCAAGCCTTCTTGGCTAAGTACTTCCCTTTTACTAAGATAACAAGGTTTATAAAGGAAGTTACAAATTTCCAACAAAACAAAAGGGAGTCAATATATGAAGTTTGGGAGCAATTTAAGGAGTTACAAAGGAGATGTCTGCATAACAACTATTAGCCAGTTGAGAGTTATGATTTAGTTGAGTAACCAGGGGAATTCATGACAAAATGTTTGTCTTTACATCAAAAGGCTAGAATGACACCTTAACAAAGCTAAATAAAAATCGTAACCTAGTTGAGTAACCGATAGGCATTCCTTCGCATCAAAAGACTAGGTTATCGTTAAAGAAAATTTTTAAAAATGGTGTTATGACAAATAAACCTACTGATCTTTTACAAATAGCAAGAATATTCATGAAAAGATACTTAGTGATAATTTGCCTTTTTGATTGATCAATAATCATAAGCATAAGCTTACAAGTGCCATAGGTGTATGAATAAGGTGTTAATATTTTTATTGATATGTATATTCAAATCAATGCATTTAAACTTGAAAGGAATAAGTTAGTATGTTGACATGTTTTGAGTGATTAATGTTTGAGGTTAAGTTCATGTTATAGCATTGTACCATTATTTTATTAGTGTATGATTGTATGATTGTATGTTTATGTATTTATGTGTTTTGTGTTGTGTTTTAATTTTTCTTGAGGCTAAGAAAAGGTTTAAGTGTGTGGATATTGATAGGTGTGGATTATCATTTATTTTTCTAGTTTTTAAGTATATTTTTAAGTATTTCTTAGATGATTAGCATGTGTATAGGCTTAGTATTGTGTTATTGTTAGTGCTTGTGTGTGTTTGATTAGTTTAGAGTAAGAATTCAATCTTAATATTATGTTTCAAGAGATGATTGATGTGTTTATGAGCGTATGGATAGGAAATTGAAGAATGGAGAAGATAATGGATGCATACAAGTAAGGCATGATCGTTTAATGAACATGCATGATGTCATGATTGTGATAGAGAACATGATTGTGATAGAGAGTAAAAAATCCTTTGGGTCAATTGTTATAGAGAGGAACAAATCCTTTAGGTCACGATTGTGTCCCATGCATGATTATGACAAGTTGGCTTTCCAACTCGCGAGATTTTTCAACTTCTAATGTTTTAGAGCCATATTTGGAACCAAATTAAGTGGGAAAATCCTAGAAACAACCCTAGAAGCCTTATTCACTACAAAAGAACAAGAAAAATACAAAAAAGGGTAGTAGCCATCAGATCAAAAGAGGATTAAGAAGAGAGATCACGTAAAGCTCTAGAAATTCCAGATTTCCTAATTAAAACTCTTACTAGTTTCTCTTTCTTTTCCCTTGATTTCTTTAATTGTACTTGATGCTTGTTTGGATTACTATAATGTTTAATATGATTATGGGTTTCTAAAACCACAATAGGGATTATTCTTGATTTGTTTTATTGAACTTTATTCTTGTTGAATTCAATATATCTATTAATGTTTATGATAATCGTTATGCTTATACTTGGTAATAAATTGAAAAAGTGAATC
This sequence comes from Erythroxylum guanchezii, assembly GCA_025629825.1. Classification (NCBI taxonomy): domain Eukaryota; kingdom Viridiplantae; phylum Streptophyta; class Magnoliopsida; order Malpighiales; family Erythroxylaceae; genus Erythroxylum; species Erythroxylum guanchezii. The sequence goes on along the minus strand of JAOTAX010000196.1, from coordinate 17,328,053 downwards.
AAGTTATTTATGTTACGGTGCACAACGAGAGTTGGTATCTTAATAGACTTGAAATTATCAAATTAATTAACAATTGAAGAGAGATCTTAATTATGAAATTAATTATCCTTATTATTGCTTCAAATCTAATTGAATAAGTTATCAATAGTTTTATGAATTGAGAGATTACAATTCTATGATTATCGAATACAATTAGGGTTATTTGATGAGATCTCAAGAGAGGGTAATCAAAACTTTCAGATATCTATAATCGAGCATAATTGGATCAATGAGATAAAAGGAAAATAAAACAAGTGTAGAATAATTCTTAAGTCTCTAACTTTGATTAAACTATTTTATTGGTAATCCAATTATCTAATTGTTTTGAGATTTAGTTATTTCAATTTCAATTATTTATTTAATTCAAATCAATCTGTAAATACCTTAGGTAAAGTTCTATTCAGGTTGTTAGGTATCTATTAGTCCTCGTGGGAATAATACCTTTTATACTATAAGTTATGATCCGTATACTTATAGTATTGAAAGTTTTCATTATAAAACTTATCAACATTAACTAAATACATGATTAAAGTCCTAATATAATTTTAGCAGTCATGACATAAAGCCAGTATTTCTTTTTCCTTATATTTATATTTTATTATAAGTGGAATTTACCTTGGTTAATAAAGTTGGTGCTAAATTGTTGACCAAATTTCTCATACATAAGTTAAGTTTGAGAAGATTTCTTAATGTCAGATAGAAAAATTATATGTCCATTATGCAATTTTGCTATTAATCCCTAGTAAAGATTTGGTATTAGAGTTTTAGAGATAGATTAACATTATATAGATGACAAAATGTAATGATTTTTTCCTTAAAAAATGAACTGAAATATTGAGTCGACTAATTTCCCGTAAACTTTAATGGCATCATGTAAGATGTATATTAACATCAGATAGGAAGATGTAAAATGTTGCATGAAGTAGAGTTGAATGGTAGTGTACATTGGTTAAATTGTTTCACTCAATTTAGCATACTAAAAGCATAAATATGGAATATAAATGAAGACATTTGATATAGTATGGTAATAGTTGTCATGAGAAGAAAAATGATTGTATGACTTTTCTTGCCTATATGTTATATGATAGAGATCATATGTATTTCTAATTCATGATAATGAGTGTATGATACTAAATTTGAATTTAACATTAATATAATGTTCAAGGCATAATAATAAATATATTATTGAGTAAAAGTAGTTGATCTAAGTTCGTACAAATAGTTTGTATATGTTGAATCAAAAGAAACTTATGCTTAACATAAGTGACAAGAACACAAAGTTGGATAACCTAGAGTATCTTTTTATACCATGTTGGTTAAATCAATATGATGTGAATCATTAAGTTTTATACTAGGATATATGTATCTTTTTGATTATGAATTGTATGAAACTTATAAAACTTGTTAAGTTGAAGAATAATCAAATCAACCTTTGGTGAAAGGATGATGATGGTATTGAATTCTTAAATCTTATACATGTAATGTGTTATATGTACTATCAATTCATAAAAGGATTTCATTAGATTATTAATGAATTTATGTGATATACTCATATGTATTAAATAAAATATTGATTTAAAATTTTAAGAAGTTTAATTTGTTTAAATCTAAGTAGAATTAAGCATTAAGAATGATGAATCAATTTGATAAGATCGATGTGATGAGATTTAAATTTTTGATTATCTATAGAGAATGAGATGACCTTCACAACTAAATTCTACAATAGTATGGATATATATAAGGAGGAAAATACAATATGAAATATTATATGAAGCAATATTTATTTCTTCTATAGCTATTCCTAGTACTATAACTTACCTTTGGTAGTTTCAATTAGATCAATTAGCAAGGATTTATATTAGATATGAATGCTATACCTTTAAAAGAGTCAAAGTTAATGATTTTGAGATGTGATGCTTAGTTGAAGCATATATTATCCAATAAGTATAGAATTAAATTAGATAATAAAAGGTTATGAGATATCCAAAAGATTGGATATAATCTTACTGACCATATTAAAAAAAATGTTTGTTTTAATGTATACTTATAGGAGAATGATTCTCAAGATAAGTAGTGCGAGTAAGATAAACTTGAAATGTTCAAATCTTATAATAACATATCCAATTGGAACTAGTGTCTTAGTTAAAAGGTTATGAGATCCCAAGAGGTCCTTCCTCCCACGCATATTGCCACCAAGGACCCATTTTATTTCTGTGGCGCCATAGTCTTAGTTACATAGATTCTTTGTTCTTTTTTAAAGCCAATAAGGTTGCTAAAAGGCATGGACTTTAGTTCCTCTAAAACCACATCCATACCTAAGGCAAAATGTGGTTGTAAGTTCTTGTTTTTGAAAAAATTAAATTGATTAATAATAATAAGAAAAGAGGAGATCAACGTTTGGAGAGCATTAACACTCTCCTACATCAAGAGCCAACAATAAAAAATGACAACGTTTACAAAACACCAAGAGCCAACACAGAAAAAACGACAGATTATAACAAACCATCAAGGTCTCTAGAAACTACAACGTTTGAAGTTAAATCCCTTTAACCCACATCGTTATGTAAAAGGGGTATAGAAATCCCTAATGTTTCAAACGATTCTTCTTGTTTTACTCAATTAGGGTTGGAAGATTCTGGAGATCTCCAACCTCTGGGGAACATGTAGGAATGATTTATGGAGAAGAATCTCAAATCAAGTAAATAAGACAAATTCTTCATAAACAAAATTTCCATTCTTCGTCTTCCAAAATAGATTCTCACTGATGCAAAGTGATTATTTTCAACTTTCTCCTGCTTTTCCTCATATCTCTTTCTTTACCAGTCCATCGGTTGATAGTCTCAACAATAGATGGGTTCTCAGTTAAACCACAACTCTGTAGTCTCTTTGCCCTCTGTCACCTTTAGGTAAGTCTCTTAGCTGATGCTTTCCATCTCTTCTAATTTGTTTGTTGAGAAATCTCCTTGGTCCATTTGACTTTCATACTTCTTATATTCTCCATAAGGTGGTTAATTAAGATGAGCATTCCTTGATAGATCTCGAGGAGATTATGTGCTTTCTGACTTTAGTATAAATACACTAAAAAAATATATTGTTGACTTTTATTGATATCCTGGAACCTGCGTAGGTTCCTTTCAAGCCATATTTCCTTAATGCAAGTTGCAAAGGAAATTAGGCATATAATTGTATTAAGATGGGAAATATTCTTGAAATTGATAAACCATTGTAGATTCCTTGTGTATTGATGTGTGGTTAAGAACCAGAGACATTTTTGTCTGATCTAAGACTAAATATCCCTAGAGAAATGACACTCGAAGAATAAATGGTTCATGTTTTCTCATCCTGAATCAGACAGGACACAATTCTCAATTGAACTAAGGAAAAGGAGCCTATCCATTGTAATCAACTTGTTTAGGTTAGCGAGTCATAGAATGAAAGAAGAGCTAAGCAATAGCTCTTTATGTTGGACCCCAAACCTGTTTCTTTATTTTGTTGAGTTTATTTATTAAGCATGATTAAATTGTTTTGAGGTCT
>JAOTAX010000196.1:17313974-17324380 GCA_025629825.1 Erythroxylum guanchezii | reverse complement strand
ATTTTCCTTTGTGTGTCCCGATGGGTCATCCAGGGTTCAGCCTTGGAAGTCGGGACTAGGGCCCAACGGTCTCCGATCCGAATAGTTGGGCTCCGGGAACGGGGTCCGGCACCTGTGTCCGGGCTTCGGGAACGGGACCCAGCAGTCTTGGTATCAGAGCAAGAAGAGTTTGTGAGGAATCATGTTATGTTTGAGGTTTTCGGATTAAGTAGTTGGGTTCCGGTAACGGGATCCAACACTTTATGTCAAACCACTTCATGCTATTCCACTTTGACATATCTCCAAATCAGCCATTCTTGACAACTTTTAGTGGTAATAATCCCTTGAAATAGTTTCTTCAAATATATTGGGGGACAACACATTAGAAAGATAGTTGAGTTTTAGGAATTAAAATTCCCTTAAGAATTCCATCCATTGCCCCTCCTAATAAAAGATTTAACCTTAGCAAATGAAGGTGTTCCAATAGTTGAGTGAAGATCTATTTAATGATTAATGGTCCATTTATCGTCCATACCAAAAACTAGTTGTAAGTTGGTAAACAAAAAAAAGTGTAATCTTGATGGCTCAATTTTATATACTGACACGTGGCTTTCATCAACATTGAGGAGTGGACTCTATTGTCTACTCTATTTTTTTTAATACAGGGAAAGAAAAAAAAGACAAATTACAAGCCTATGCTAGGTAGACAGACCCCCGACATATCCTCTAGAAGGATAGAGAGGCACCCTGTAAGTGTAGTCTCTAGCGTAGAGACCCCTAAGGCAAATTGATCGGCAAAGTTGGCGAGCCAGTCGACATAACGGTTACCCTCCTGGTAAATGTGACGGTGAGCAACAACCCAATTCCGAGTAAACAACTCGTTAATACCTATTATTAGGGGATTGAGAGACAATGATCTTTGAGCCGAGGATGACAGTATATGAAGTACCGCTAGAGAATCTACTTCTAATTCAATCTAACGATAACCCAGATTCCAAGCAACCTGAAGCCCGGTAAAAACTCCCTAAAGTTCAGTAGAAATAAATGAACACCAGCCCAGATTCTGGACAAATTCACCAAGCCAAACGCCCGAACTATCACGAAGGAGCCCACCAACTGTGGCTGTAGAGGACGATCGCTTGGACGCTCCATCCGTATTTAATCTTACCCACCTAAGAGGAGGTGTGCGCCAACCTAGAAATTGCTCACATTGAGGACAGTGGCCAATATTTTCTCTACTTTTCCAAACCATAGCCATGGAAAGCTGATGGGCATCCTCCAAAATATGATGTATGGGTGAGGTCAGCCAGTCAAAGTGTTCAGTAAAAAGGGCCTTATTTCTCTAGACCATAAGAAACAACAAGCAGCACGAAAGATAATTGACCAATCGAAACCTAGGACTAGCTGGTGTTGTTGGAGATTCGTAATGAGCCACGCGTGAGACGTCATATTGAATAAGTTAGATGAGACTACTTGTGAAGGGAATGCACTCCATAAGCTGCGAGCTTTGGCACAGTCGCTCACTACATGTAATGAGGATTCTTCCAGAAGATAGAGATAGCATGCAACATCCGTAGTTAATTGTTTACGAGCGTGGTGTTGATTAAAAAGTAATCGGTCGTGTGTGAGGAGTCAAAGGAATGAGCGAATTCGTTGCGGGCCCTTCCACTTCCAAATTGCCTTCCAAAATCCATTAGACGAGTCGTCCTCATGCTCCATTATCATGGAATAGATTGAAGTTGTACTGAACTTTCCATTGTCGGAAGTTCCCCAGATCAGCCTATCAGGCCCTAAGTAGGGCTTAGGAGGGAAAGTACTTGCAATGGTCATGCAAATCGAGAAAGGGAGCAGGGATTGAAACTCTTCCTATTTCCAATTACCTTCAGTGTCCACAAAGTGTTGAACGTGGAGATCAATAGATGTTTAGGAAATAAGAGTCGTAGTGTGGGACATAAGAAGTCCCAAACCCTCAACCTAAGGGTCTAGCCAGAATTAAGTCTGAGCTCCATCACTGATCATTCATTTCATGTCCTTTAGTACATGGTGCCAAGTCACCCGTATACTCTTCCAAACCATTGAACCACCGGTTGCATCAAAAGTCGTGGGAATATTGTTGACATTAAAATTATACTTTGCCGAGAGAATTTGCACCCATAACGTATTAGGCTTAGAAACCAATGACCACCCTAGTTTAACTAGTAAGGCATTATTAGTTTCTCGTATTTTCCGAATGCCAAGACCTCCTATCTCTTTAAGTTAGCAAATTCTATTCTAATTAACAAGGTTAATCCGCTTTTTGCCGTTGGCCAATCCCCACAGAAACTACCGCATTAATTTCTTTAATTCGTCACAAAGCCTGCGAGGTAAGTGGACCATCTACATTGTATAAATTGGAAGAGCCGGTATGACTGATTGAATCAACATGATTCGTCCAACGAACAACAAAAGATTGGCCATCCATCCTAAAAAGTATTGTTGGACCTATCGAGAATATGTTGATACTAATTTTAACCCAATGAATATACCTGGATTATTGTAGCGTTTGCGTTGCTCAATCCACCGTCACCAACAGTTGAAATGTTTGACTAATGCTCTTATCGCAATTGGGTTCATTCATCGGCTCCAAAATACAAAATTCGGTTCACTTTTACTTTTGCAATACAGGCTCGATGTTGATACATTGAATAGAAGTATAATTAAGGGGCTGCAAGGCCAATATCTGTAATTGACGTGACCTAAATAAATAAGAGTTCTCAATTACACTTAAACAAACATTGGGCGACTGTAAAATTGAAATGCATGCATATTGCGTTATGTTGGTTTAATTGCAAGTCCCCTCCAGTTTAACAATTTCGGCGATTGGGTAGATAGTGGAAACTCATATTTTGCGTGAGCTTGGTTATGCTTCTTCTACGGTTTCTAAGCTATGGTGCGATTCCATTACTTAATATCTCACTGTTATGCCTATTTTTCACTCAGCTGACAATTGGCATATGCGCCATTTATTAGCTGACAATTGGCATATGCGCCATTTATTCACTTGTCCATCCTTTCGCTTTCCCAAAGTTCATGAAAAGGAAGTCATACAGGTATGGGGTTTGAGACTACACTGCATAGACACATGCATAAAGAAACCAAACTAAGCGCGCTTGATTTGGTTAGCAGTCCTGTTTCAGACAAGAATCACTCTTAGGAAATAGTACCACGAAACAAATACATCTAAATTTGGAAAATCAGTAGCTCTGTCTTTTGGGTAAATACACTTGGCATTAGCTTGCTTTTTATGTATATCTTATTTGCTTGCTCAACTGTGTAATGTGTTGTTTCGTACATTCTCATGCTTTGATATTAGATCCAACCAAAACTAATTCAGTCTGTCCATCTCAATGCTCTTATCATCAAGTTAATTAGAAATTTTATTTATGAAACATTGCCAATGCATGGAATTGGAACTTTGACCATGAGTCTGTTGCTTGGAACTTAATTTTTTTTGGGCAATCTATTTATAACATGCAAATGGAACTTAATAAAATACCGAGTTGGTACTAAAAAAGAACAAGGGAGAAATACACAAGAAGGAAATGCAGGGTGAGGTACGTAGGCCAAGCTCCGTGAATTTAGGTTCTATTAATGTTAGTTGCTTTTTGCTTGACCTCGAGCACCGTGCTCTATACGCTCTCTCTTCTCCTTCCCTATGTCACGTGCAGACAGGCTCTTTTTAAGGTCTTTCCCATTTAATTAATCACCGACCATTGCCTTCTTCGACAAGACAAGCCACTGAGATTTGAGGACCCAGTCAGAGGAAGTGTGCCACTTTTCTCAACAAGAAAGCGGCGCTGAAAACTCAAAAGTGTGTATATATATATATATAGTTATGGATGGTTACGATGAGAGAGAGAGCGTGTATTCCACGCGCTAATTGAAGGCGATAGGTAAGTCAGTCTCTACTCTCTGGTGTAAGACAGCCAAGGTCTAATGAATTTTGTGTTGGGGACGCACATGCGAGGCTTTCTTATTGCCTCGAGCCCTGTGCTGTGTCGCTTACTCTTGCTTTCCTCTGTCTTACACTACCTCTTCTTTTGACCTTTTCCTTTTCCTTGATTGAAAAATTAATAATATTTTACATTTCTTGAAAGTTTTGTAGGCAGGGTATTAGCCTGTGAGTGTCTGTCTCTTCAGATTTGGTACTAATTTTAAGATTCATTTCTCCTTTTCCTTCTAATAATTTTGTTGGTCTTCCAAACGAGTGAGGATCATGTTCATGCTAAAACTCAATAAGTCTGGGAGCTTTGTTTGGGCTTTCTACTATCTTCATATGAAATGGCAATCAATATTTACTACTCATCCCACGGTAGTAGGACCCAAGTACTTGTTGGGCTAAGCAATTTACTGCTAACTAACAAAAGTTCCAGTCGTAGTTTGGCGCCATCAGCCTTTTGTCGGATTGGTCACCCGCTCTTTTCAAAATTGGGTGATAAATGTTAATTAATTTTATTTATACATATGTTACGTTTGTTAGGAGGCAAGAAAGACTCGATAAAAAATACAACTCTCTTAATCGGTTTAACTTAATTGCAGCAACAATAGTCAAGTGTGATCAAATAATATTAGTGAGAATAAAAACTCAATAAGGATGAGAATCAACTTGTTCTCTTTCTCTTTCCTTCCCTTCCAATAAACAATCCTAAGTCTTCTCCTTTTTTATATTCCAAATTAGGTTTTCTATAACATACACAACCACTTACATTGCCGCGTAAGCGACTATGTATCTCTTAGGATCACATGAGTCGTGGACTTACATGGTTAGAGAGAGCTATACGGTTGTCACAAACGATTGTGTATGTCATTCACACGGGCATTTATATGACTGTATATGCCTTCACTCTTCATACGTTCCTTCACACGATTACAGAGACTTGTATGGTTGATTTACACGGTTATGTACGTCAAAGACACGGGGGTGTAGTATCCTAGATGAACCATAAAAGCGTGCACAATCATCGAAAGTCTTAAAATAGAATTGAACACTCAAAAATGTCCCCTAATAATGGGAAAGACATGTTATGCTTTCACAATTACTTAAGAGACATCTTGACAAGCTTACTACAAAACTCATGCTTATTTCATGTAACCACTTTAGTTAGCATATCAATATCATTCAAATTCATATGAACCTTCTTCAACATTAATTGTTACTCTTTTATCACAGACCTCAAATAATAATATTTGACGTCTATGTGTTTTTGTAGGGAATGATACCTAGTATTTTTACTCAAGTCAATATCACTTTGACTATCACAAAATACTACATAGTCTTCTTACTTTACAATCAACTCTTAAAGGAATCTTTTTAACTAAAGCATCTCCTTATTAGTTTCCACTGTAGCCATATACTCAGCTTTAGTTGTAGATAAAACTACACATTTTTGTAGCTTTGATTGCCATGAAATGCTCCCCTTACAAACTTGAACAGAAAACCTAAAATAGATTTTCTTCTATCAAGATCTTCAGTCATATCTGCATCTGCATAACCTTCTAGAATTGAATCCTCATCACCAAAGCACATACTCCATTTGAAGTACCTTTCAAATATCTCAAAGTTCATTTCACTGGTTCCTAGTGAACCTTTCTTAAATTAGACAAGAATATGCTCATTAACCTAATAACCTTCTAGAATTGACTCCCTATCACTAAAACACAAACTCTATTTCGAATTACCTCTCAAGTATCTCAAAATTCATTTCAATACTTCGTAGTGAACCTTTCCTAGATTAAACAAGAATTTGCTCACTAACTCAACAGCCTGTGCAATATTTGGCCTTATACACATCATATCATACATCAGAGATTCTACTACAAATAAGTATGGAATAGAAGACATAGCATTTTTCTCCTTTTTGGTTAAGGGACATGTATGCTTGCTCAGCTTGAAGTGAGGTGCTAGTGACGTGCTAACTAGCTTGACATGTTTCATATTGAACCTTTCCAACACTCGTTTAATATATATCTTTTAAGACAACCACAATCTCCTGTTATTCCTATCTTGAGTTATCTCCATGCCCAAAATATATTTTGCAGGTCCTAAATCTTTCATATTAAAAGACTTGGACAAATCCTCCTTCACCTTTTGGATTCTACCAATATCTTGACCTATAATCAACTTTTTGATCAATATAAAGAAGAAGAATGATGAAGTTCTCACTTGAGAATTTCTTAAAATACACGCAAGCATCTACATAAGTTTGTTTATAATCACATAATCTATCATAAAAGAGTTGAACTTCTGATATCACTGCCGTGGAGCTTGTTTCAACCCATATATACTTTTGTTCAAATTGTAGACTAGATTTTCATTGCCTTCAGCTTTCAAACCTTCTAATTGCTTCGTGTATATCTACTGTCCCAAATCTCCATGCAAGAAGGATGTTTTAACATCTAGATATTCGAGTTCAAGATCCAAACAGGCAGTTATACCAAAAATTGTTTAGATTAAGGTCATCTTGACTACTGGTGAAAAGATTTCATCAAAGTTTATACTCTTCTTTTGACTAAATCCTTTCATTACTAGCCTTGCTTTGTGCTTTATCAATTTGTTACCATCTCTCTTTATTTTAAAATTGTAACATCCCATTTCTATAGAGCACATACCTGATATTCCAAAGAACATTCGAGCATATACCCCATGGAAACGACATGTTAGAGCAGTCACATCACTTATTGTGGCATCATATAGAACATAAACATTTCAGAAAAACTAAGTTCTCTCATTTCATTCATAAACATAAGCGTACATTGTCATTACATTCTTTGCATTTGATTCATAAACATAACTATCCATTGTGTTATTACACTGATAACTCCCGTTTATACAATACATGACATGTCAAAGTTAGTAACTCTATATAATGTGTACAACATAAAGCTAGGTTCTAGACCAAAATATTCTATCTAGACACTTCAGTATCAGTTGACCAGACCTTTGAGCTATTCTTGGTTCCAAAATGGACAATGGTAGGTTGTTATTAGATTGTCTTAGAGACTAGGTTGTCCCGGTACCTAAAAATTAATGATGCAATTTTGATGAGTTTGTGAACTCAATGAGTGAACCATCATCGACGTGTTTACTCGAGTCAGGACACAATATCGCAAACACATATAATCCAAGTTCTCAAACACATCACATTATTTAAAATCAAATTCCAAATATCACATCATTTAATTGTCTACCAAATCATGATATATGTATCTCACATTTTAACAAAACATATTGGGAACACAAACATTTTATATTACTACTTCCACACAATTCAGTAAATTCCTCACAACGGTTCCCATAACATATACATGATATATATATATATATATATATATGCAAATACACATGTGACTCCACTTCCTTTTTACTTTTGTTGTGATCGAGCGCCTATTTAACTGTCCCATATCCGTTGTAGACATCGAGCTCTTTTCAGATGTTGTCTCGTACCCATTGTAGATATTGGGCTCATTAATCGTTGAGTCTTTAACTCTGTGTGCACATTTTTGAGCTTTAAGCTCCTTTTTCACTTTGGTCAGTTCGGTCATAACTCCTTTATCTGATCATACATATTAATGTCATGACATGCATCATTTCACATAATATGCTAGCAATCACTTTCATCTAGTGTACACATTCATTTAACACATTCATCGCACCCAAGTCCGGCATTCAACATTCAGTTGAGCATTTATTTCCCACATTCATATATATGTAGTTAATGCTCCCAATATAATCCCGAATATTGAACTGCTCGGCCAATCAATTGTCCGGAATCATCAATATCATAATTACATCAAAATCATTTCAATATATATAGATATAAGGATTAAACAAAAATAATTCAAATAGAAGCACATATCTAATTGAGGTCACACAACTAGGTTACTCACATAATTCAAATCGAAACACATATATAGTTGATATTACACATCTAGCTCAACTCACAGTTTAATCCAGATTAGCTATTGCCTTGATGATCCGACAATGTTTGGATGTTGTCGGTCAATTTGTGCTTCTATATCATACAATACACACACATTTACTCATTACTAACTTATTTAATCAAATAAGTGTTCAATCTTACACATGTATATGTGTTATGTTCAAATGAATGCTCAATCGACTATCCCGGGTATGTAACCTTATTCACAAATCTTACTCACTCATTCATCTTAGCTTGTGTTCATAAGAACATCCTTATACTGTTGACATATCATACTTTCCAAATTCATATGCATTGATATCAAACAACTCATTTCTTGAATTATAACATCATTTAAGAACCTAAACAAACACTTAATCAATTGATCCAACATCAAACTAAGCTGATTTTAAGCCCTAATCAAGTTTAAAAGTATCAATGTATATTGTTTTATCCTTATATGACTCAACCAGAACATAGAACACAAATTCTCCTTTCTGGCAAACATTTCCACGATCATAGGAAGGAACCATACAATTTCCACGATCGTGGGATATATGATCCGAGACCCACCTTCCTTTTTATTCAAATTTTCTTCCAAACTCTAACTCCTTCATGATAGTTCTTCAACTATACCTCACTTACACTTCAAGGATACTTCAATTTCTCATGATTTTATCTCAAACTCCAAGCCAAAATCATTCAATTGACAATTCATAAATAATTTATCTCTTAGGCATCATCAATCAAACAAATGATTTCATTTACTATCTTACATGTTACACCCTAATTCTTTTCCATTCCAAGAATATTACATTAGCATCTTTCTTTAACATAAATTCATCTTCAACATACCTCTAATCTCAACCTAATTCATTCTCAAACATTCTATAACCTAAGATTTCCATACATCAAAACAAAACCAATTCATTCATCACATTTCAAGCACATCTCATCATCAACCTTACATGCAATTCATCCCTAACCAATCTTTATGGATGTTATGCTCACATATAGCTATAACTCAATAAGGTAATCAAATAATTACTTGTTTGTCTCAAGATTTCCTCAATCAACAAGCTAAGCAAGTCTCCTAAGCATCAAACATACATTAAGAACAAGATGGGATTAAAGGGTTTTAATTAAAGATGAGGGTTATGAAATTTTAACAAAACTTTAAGGGTTTTAAGGATTGTGTAAAAGTGTCGTAGGTGGGAGCAAAGAAGGAGAAACAATAGACCAAAACATGAAAGATGATGATCTTACAAGAGTAAGAAATGTGGGTAAGGTGTGTGGTGAAAAAGATAGATATGTGTCAAGCTAAGAGCCATGCTATGTGTTTTTCTTCTACACTCCCAATTGTCACTCCCTTATTAGTCTATTTGTCATTTAATCTCTAGACCATAGGTCACTTAACTATACCTCCATTTGTCACTCTTTTATTCAAGCCAATTTTCACTCTATTATTGATGCCACATATCACCATCTCATAGGCTCATTCAACCTAAATTCCCATATATCATTTTATCTTACCTTATTAACACTTTTCTTAGACTAAATGCACATATCACTTTATCAATCACTCAATTCAAACAATAAATTCCCAATTCACTAATTATAATTAATCAAACAAAATTGAAGACATAATTAACACATAAGCACGACATAATCATTTAAGATCTTTCATACCCTGAGATATATCAGTGAGTGCATGTATTATTTTTATAATGTCCCTAGATCATGTTTCATGTGTATATGCAAATGTGATGTATGCAAATGAAATGCAATTTATGAATTCTCATATGATGACTCACTATAACAATTAAATTCCTAAGTATTAGCATAGGCTATTATAGAACACCTACTTATTCTTCAATGCCTTTTAGAAGCTTTACAAGCTCGTATGTATTCTTCTTCTTCAAAGAATCCATTTCTTCCTTTATAATTACAAGTTAAAGATCTTTGTTGTCACAAGATGCAACCTCTTGCACATTCTCAAGCTCCCCTTTAGGTATAAGTAATAGGTATTTAGAACTTGGATACCTTGTGGAAGAGGCCTTTATAAAACTTTGAAGTTGTGCTTCATCAACTGATATATCCAAATTGCTCCCCTTGTTAAGTCAAAACTGACTTTACGTATTGGATAATTTTGATGAAAACAAAAAGGAGACAAAAGAAAAGCAGACGGAAGCTGTTCGAAGCAAAAACAGACGAAGGAAACAAAAGCAGACGGAAGCTGTTCGAAGCAAAAACAGACGAAGCAAACAAAAGCAGACGGAAGCTGTTCGAAACAAAAACAGACAAAACAAAAGCAGACGGAAGCTGTTCGAAGCAAAAACAGACGAAGCAAAGCAAAAGCAGACGGAAGCTGTTCGAAGCAAAAAAAAAACAAACAAAGCAAAAGCAGACGAAAGACTTCGGAAGTACCAAGTTGAGTTAGTTACAGAGCTCAACTAACTAACCGTTTCT
>JAOTAX010000196.1:17278459-17300723 GCA_025629825.1 Erythroxylum guanchezii | reverse complement strand
ACTCCAATAAAGTTCATAAACTTCAAAAGAAACCACAAGGTTTCCAACAAACATATATTTAACTCGAATCTAACCTATCCATGACTAACCTAGGTTAGAGAAACCAAGATACAGTTTAGACATCCATAAAATCTACTTAGGGTTTGTCTTAATACATCTTCTTTCCACAAGAACCTCATCGCTCTCTAACTCCTTCGTCCTCCACAACCCATTCCTTTACTAAAGAAAGAAGAAAAGATGGTCAACTTACCTCAACAACTTGATTTCTCCTTCTCTTCTTCTTCACCAAAACCTTTCTTCTTCTCTCTTATTTTTCCTTGGTTCCCAAAACACTTCTCCCTTCTTTTCCAATACAAATTCATTTTTAATGATCTTTTCCCCATTGTACCCTTCACTTACCTTGTCCTTCCCATTTTACCCCTTCCTTCATTTTAATCCATCTACTATCTTCTTAAATCCTCTTAACACTTAAGCTAACTTAATTCTAACACTTCATTCTAATTTCTAATTTCAATATTCTATTTATACTTGCTAATTTATTGACTCAACTCTAAAAAAATAATAAAACAATAAATCAATAATAAATAATTAAAAAAATCAGGGTCTAACAGAAAGCATAGTTTACGAATCTTTAAATAACTTTGGAGAATTTGGAGCTTTTGACGATGATGAGACATAACCTCCTTTAGAAATACAATTTTAATTTTTATTGTTATTTTAATATTTATATTAGACTCATTTTTAGTTATTATTAATTCATTATATAATATTAGACATTAATGTATTTTTATTTCAATAAAATATTTTAATTTCACTTATTCTAATTATAAGTTTTACTTCTTATTTATTATATACCGGTTTTATAATGATTCACTACCAGTTGAATCTCTAAACCTTAAACCTTTCCTTTGATCGGTTTGATGTCCGATCTGGTTTTTAAAATATTGGAAAAAACTAAAGAAGATTTGCAAAAAGATCTTCTGGATCCCAAGGAAGTTGAAAACAAGCAAAAGGTGCTCAAAACTTGTAGGAAAGAATTTCCTCAAACAAGAAGCTTTGGAAAGAAAAATTCTACTGTACAGTGAGAACCACATACATCAATTGAGTGAGATGATTTTTTTTTTTTTTTGAAGTGAAGAGTGAGATGATTAGTTGCTAAAAGCAGAAATTAAAAAGTATCAAGAGCGCCTAATTTATATGTTTGTTACAATCTAAACATATCCTAGGCAATTGAGAAGCCAAACAAAGATCGTAAAACTGCAGAATCTTACATAAACCAATAATGCTTGCAGCATATACATGTCTAAATTCATGGGAAGTGGTGGTGATTTTAAAACTTGACACATAAGTTAATAAATCAAAATTTTTGAAAGTGTATCTCTAGCCTAATTCAATAATTAATCCTTGTATACGTATTAATATTATCCACATCTTCCCTCTACAACAATTTATATATAATCTGTGTGCCCATAGTCAACTATTATATAGTTTCTCCAATCAAGTGAATCAACTAAAATCTAGCTATTTGTCCTTTTGTAAAACGGCACTGTGTGTGCCTAATCTTGTGCTCGGAGATGGTCTCAAGTTTCGGCGACCATGTTTGATCTTTGGGCCTAACCAAGAGATCGTAGTGCTTCTTCAACTCCGGTGTGCTACAGAGAGAACAACGACTAGGGTTGTTGGACCCTGCAGTTTCTTCTGTACCTCTATATATAAGCCTTGTTATGAATTCCGGTGCGACCTTTATTGCAACCCTACCATTCTCACCTTTTATGTACTGGAAAGGAGCACAATCACTGAAATTTAAAGGGCGAGGTTTAGAGCTAGGACTTAGAAGTGCAATGGAAGAAACTGACAGACCTTTACATGCAAAGTCAATAGGAAGAACAAAGTAGGTTTGGCCAGGCATAAGCTCGTCGTCAATTGCTAGAGATGGCACAGGGTGGCCGATGAAAAAAGAATCTGCATGACAAATCATCATCTCTGGGTTCTCAAACATGATCTCGCCGGCGGCATGTTTACCGGTCAAAAATCTTGTTGTTCCTTCATAGAAGATAACTTTCACCGATGACCTGGAACTTTGCCTGCAGAATGGGGACACTGTATTTCCCATGAAGATATTGATATGATTTAGAGAAACGCGCAGAAATTGACAGAAGAGATGAACGTGGTGTTGAGACAAGTGAACTACAGAAGAAGAAGGAGCGAGAGAAGTTTTCAATATGCAAGGGAATAGACTTAATATAAAGTCTTAGGTTTTGTTGTTACGTTGGGGTTTTCAAGGCGGGTCGGTGGTCAGCTATGCCGGCTTTGAACATCTCCTTCTCTCTCCCCTCTTGTCTTCAGCATGTGTGTGTGCCATTGACTAAACCTGTACATTTTTCTTCGTATTAGAACTTAGAAGACCGAACTGATTGGACTGATATAATAATAAAAATTATTTTTTAATTTAGTTTTATTTTGAATTGATTTATTTTAATAATTTTATTATTATAAATGTAAATTAGTTAATTTTTATAAAATAAAATAAATCAACTAATTTTTATTTCATATTTTTTAATTAAATTTTAAAATTTTTAATAAATCATAGTAAAATTTTTCAATCATTTATCATATTCTTTTACTTTATTTTACGTATGACGTAATTTATAACGTACAAACTTAAATAATAATTGGACAATTTACCATGTATATATTATAGTTTAGGAAAGATATTGCACAAAAGCAAGAGTGTTCGTGATCTGTGTTACCACCAACTATATATATATATAAATGGTAAATGCTGCTAACTAATAATGAAGGTTTAAATTATTCAAATGGTTCCATTTTAGTACCGGGAGCAAAACACGTTAATTAAAATTTAAAACTAAAGAACCAAATTTCCTAGTGAACGTAGGGTCAAATTATTTTGTTTTATTTTATAAATTAAAAAAGAAGAATTTTTGTTAAAATTTTATCCGTGGACCTTTCCTATCTAATTCCTATCATGGATGGACTAAGTACATTACTCACGACGGGAAGGCTCAACCAAACCAATAAATAACGGTAGCCACTTTTTGAAACTTCCATGTATACTAGTTGCTTCCATTAGGGAAGCTCGCCTATGTGCACTTTTGTGTACAAGAGTGAAATGAGTGTTGTGCGTAGATTAGCCCCAAAACGATTTCAAAGGCCCTTTGAAAAATATTACTATAGCGTCCATGGCCATCAACACATGGCTTCGATGAACAGGAAGTCAAGGGTGGCTGGTAATTATAGTCACCCTTACTTTTTTTTAAAAAAAAGGAAAATGAAATTAATAAATAAGAGGTAAGAGCTTTACAAAAAGAAAAAAATAAATCTATAGGTGAGTACCCTTGACAGCCTTGGAACACAAGGTAGATACTAAGAACAAACAATTAGAATATTTAAGATGGGGATATAGAGATACTAGGATATTTGAGCTATCATTGTGAGTCGGGTTCTATAGCAGAATGTACTCCCTGACTTTATGGAGGATTGTTGATTTCAATGTTTCTTTGGAAGAACTTGTGTTGGCGAATCGTCTGAGATTTCTTTCAACCTATAAGCTATAGAGAGGGCTAGAACAATGTAGTCGATTGACTGATCTGCTCCCATGGACGCATTTTGAGTTAATAGATGTAAACAGATGTCGGGAAGTGATTCACCCTAATTGCATCATTGACATTTCATGGTGATATAGTTCCATATATCCTTGTTGAAAGAGAATTCAAATAAGAAATGGTTTCTTGTTTTGTCATGTGTTTAGGACATTGGACAAATTTTATTAAGCTCTAAGAAGGTCACGCGATTTGTGGTGCTCGGTTTGATTTTAACTGCTAGCCAAAGGATGAATGACAGTCGTGGAAATAAAGCCTTAAACCAGACAATCTTAAACCAGTCTACTCTAGAGCTTATACCCGTAAGCATTCAATTAACATGGTGTTATAGCTTGTTTCTATACTAAGGGTTAGAACTTTAGACTATTGCACATGAGTAATATCATTGAGAATTTATGAACTGCATTTCATTCACATGTATAATATTCACATACACACACGAATCATGATTTAGGAAACATTGCAAAGATTGTATCTACACTCAATTGACATGTTCTGGGGTATGAAAAGTTTAAAATGATCCTGATGTGAATTGTGTATTGTTTATATCTTGAATTTTGGTTTGGTGGATTTTAAATAGTAAATTTGGAATTAATTGTTACAATTAGAAAATTGATGAATTAAAATGTACATTTAGCTTAGGAAAATGTCAAATGGTAAGATAAGTTGACACATGGAAATAACCATATAAAAATGAGTGACATTTGGTATAGAAAATTTAGTGACAATTGGCATAGGTAATTAATTGACATATGGCAACAATGATTGAGTGACAAATGACCTACCATATTGGTGATATTTGGCAGCTTATATATATGGGACAAATGGAATGCATGCCTAGTAACATATGTCATTGAAACATGGTGACACCTTGCACCTAGTTGAATTAAGCTAATGCAGAAAGTGTTTCTGCTGGAACATTCACCATCTTCTTCTTTTCTCTCCATTGAAACTTGCTTCTATCTTAGATCTTTGTTTTTTGGTTTAAGTCTTGCTAAATTGCCACACCAAATCCATACTCTTACCCTTCATAAAGTTAGGTTAACTAGAACATTGTTGTTCTTGTTGTTGTCTTTTATCTTTACTGAAAACCAACCCATTTCCACCTTGAATTTGTGATGATCTTGCCTACATGGGGGGCTAGGTTAACTTGATGAATTAAGGTGGAACTTGAGCTAAACAAGTAAGTAAAGTATTAATCTTTATGGCATATTTTAATATAAAGATTATGATGATTGAATTAGGATGGATTGTATATGATGTCGATGATGAAGTGTGCTAGAATATGATAGATGTACTTGGATACTTTTATGCTTTGTTCTTGATGTATAAAAATCGTGGGTTACAGATTGTTATATAGATGAATTAGATTGGGATTTGAAGTATAATGAAGGTGAATTTATGCTAAAGAAAGGTGCTAGTGTAGTGTTCTTGAAATGGGAAAGAACTAGGACTACATGTATGATAGTGAATGATAGTTTCTGTTTTGTTTTGATGCATGAAAGACAATAGTTTATAGCTACCAATTCAATAATTTTGAGTTAGAATTAGAGATGAAATTGATGAGGAATTGGAGTACAATTAAGTTATAATTAGGGTATAATTAATGGACTATTATGAAGATGTTTTGAATTTGGTATAAAGGTGTTAGAATATAGAAAATAATTGAAGGAAATGGATAGTGAACCTTTGGTTCACACATCCCACGATCGTGGAAGTTGCATTAGCTCCTTCCCACGATCGTGGGAAATGCTTTGAAGTGAAAAAAATTTCTGTTTTGTGTGATTGTTGAATTAACTAAGGATAAGTTACTTTACTTTGGTGCAATTGGAATTGACTGAGGCCTGAAATGAACTTCGATAGTTGTTTGATTAATTAGTTAAGGGTTTGATAAGTTTAGGTTGTTAATTGAATTTATAACTTAAGGAATGGATTTTTTTGATATCAATATATCAAAATCTGGAAATTATGAGTTGTTAAAGGAATAAAGGTGTTCTTATGAATACAAATGTGATCCAAAGGATATGAGTAATGTATTAGGAATGAATGAATGAGAATTGGAAAATTGTGTGAATATATATATAATGCTAGAAAAGGGTTGGTGAATGTATGGTTGATGAATTTACAATAATCAAGTTTACTTAGGTATAAACCTAATTTAAAACTAATTATATCCAAGCTATGATGTATGAATGGTTAAGACTTATGAATAAGGATACATACCTAGAAAGTCAATTAAGTATGCATTGAACATGGGACATATACATATGCATGATTGAATATTTATATGATTGATCAACTTCGTAAGGTGTAAAATATGTGTGTATTGTATGACTAAAGAAGCACAAATTGATTGTTAGCATCCAGAAATTGCCGGTTAATCAAAGCAATAGCTTATTTGGAGTGTATTGTGAGTTAACCTAGATGTTTTCTCACTATAATTGATTTGTTTCTATTTCAGTTTTAGTTATTTAATTGTTACTTATGTGATTGTGATAATTCCGGACATTGTTGGTCTGAGGAGTTTGATATTCAGGAATGTATTGGAAGCGCTTTCAAATTGTATGTGTAATACTAACGTGTACTCAACTGAATGTAGAATGTCGGACTCATATTCGAAGAATGTGATAAATGACATGAGCACATTGAATGAAAAGTATTGATAGCATATTATATGAATTAATGCATTCCATGACATTGATACGCATGATCAAATAAAAGAGTTGTGACCGGAGTGACTAATGTGAAAAAGAGCTTTAAGCTTAAGATGTGAACAAAGAGCCACAGACTTAGTTATTAATGAGGCCAATATCTATAAAGGGTATGAGATAGTAAATGAAATGAGCCTAGTATCCACAACAGATACGGGACAGTAAATAGGTACTCGATCACATCAAAGTATAAAAAAAGTGGAGTTACATGTGCATTTGCATATATAACTTTACATGTATTTTGTGAGTGATTGCAATAAATTACTGAATTATTTTAATATAGTGATAGGCGATGTTGTGTACTTGTTATACTTGTTAAAATGTGATGAAAGGTGTTGTGGTATACAAAATTGGATACTGTGATATACTTGTGAATTTGGTTTCATATCTGTGACGTTTGTGTTCTAACTTGAGTCGGCACATCGATGATAGTTCACTCAATGAATTCACAAATTCATCAAAATTGCAACGTTGATTTTCATGCACAAGGGAGACCTAGCTTCTAAGGCAATCTAGTAGAAGTTTAGTATTGTCAATTTTTGGGAACAAGAATGGCTCAAAGGTCTAGTCAGCTGATATTTGAGGAATCTAGTAGATTGTGTTTATTTACTTTTCTCATGCCATATAGAAAATTTTGTAAAAGAGGAGTAAACTCTCAGATGTTTTTAGTAATGTAAATATGTGGATTACGAAGTGTAATGCTACAATGTAAGTTATGTTTGCGAATGAAATGGGAAAAGTTGATCTTTTGAATATTTGTGTTATGTGTGATGCTATAATAAGCTATGTGACTGTTCTAACGTACCATTCTCATAGAGTATGTTCTTGAATATCCTCTGGATGTTCAGCATCTGCTCTATGGAAGTGGTATGTTACACATGGCGATTCCAGCCATCAACTTAGACTACCATGTAACCTATGCCTTTCCTTACCCTTGATACCTTTCTCTTCTAAGGATTTGTTATATTTTTTTTCTTTTTTCACAAATTAGTTCGGCATTAGATTTATCACCTGAAACTTAAATATTTCATGTGGAGATTGATTAGATGGACATTTAAGGCATTTATAGATAACATACTAAATTATATTATTATGAATTTGCTGGTCTGCAAATAATATATATATATATATAGTTGAATTATGTGAGTATACTTTTTAATTCATTTAAAATTTTGATAAATGAATTGTTTATTTTAATAAATAATTATAATAATTCAATTACAATAATCACAAAACAAGTATAATAATTATAAAAGAGAGTAAATAAAAAAAGACAAAGTCTATTTATAATAGTTTAGTCAAATTACTTTTACCGTTCATCTACCCTCTATATTTCTCTTACAAATTTACTATTTTCTTCTTTTAGTAAATGAAGATAGATCTTTTATGCAATATCTTTTTATCACATGCAAAAAGAAACTCTTATAATCATGTCGTTTTGTCTGAATTATTTACAAATCTCATTTAAGGTTAAGAGAAACTTTGACAATATATACCTCAATAATTTTTTCAATAACAATAATTACATAATTATATACAACTTGAAACCTTTCTTTCTTGTTTAAGTTGATAAACTAGGGCTTAATATATATTATGTAATGTATATATACAATCTCTAACGTCAAATGTTGTCCCCAAAACTTAAATATATTATATTTATACCTAAATTATTTCAAATATTCGTTAATTAGACACACAAACTGCCTATTACAATAGATAATTTTAAGGCAAGATTGACAAACCAATGACAATCGTCTACCTTCAATTATCCAGACCCCTTTCAACACGAGTATTGACTAGTTAGACAAAATATCCTCTTTTACTAACTTCTAAAATTCACCATCAATGAGTAGTGCAGTCGATTAATGAATAGTACAACCAATGTATAATGTTTAATCAATGAATAGTTCAACCTATTTATAATATTAATCTATATCTATTAACATCTAAATCATCCAAACTTAACTTTTTAAGCCTCTAAATTTTTCTAAGAATAAAAATTCTTTTTTCTTTACAAGGACTTGATCTAAAATCATTTTAAAATTTTCCTAAATATTGTTTTTAGATTAAAAGACTTTCTTTAAACTTCAAAACAAATTTCTTCATGATTTATGTATTATGTTTTATGTATAAATGATCATACAATTTTTTAATCGTAAATTATTGAAATAAACAAAACAAGGTTACAGAAAAGATTACAATAATTTTTACATATGACTTCATTCATTCCTGTTCTTAGTCCACTTAATTTGAATTACATTTTTTTAGAAAATAATTAATTTGAATTACTTTTTTTGAGAAAATAATTAATTTGAATTACTTTTTTTGAGAAAATAATTAATTTGAATTACTTTGAAACTCCTTTGAATTGTATTTTAATTCTCCATTTTTATTATTTTAATCATTTGATCACTTTTTCCATTTATTAAACTTCATAATTGACCTTTTAGTTGATTCTTTGATAAATTAATTTAGTAATATCATTAAAAATATTAACGATATGTTTTTTATCATCAAATCATTTGTTAGAGTCTCATTTAATCCAACACCATCTTTTTTATTTGAATATATAATGCAGTTTTGTGGTGGAAAAATTGAATGTAACTACACTAGGCATATAATCTTATAGGTTGAATAATTTAGATATGTGAATTTACCATACGAATTAAATTAATTAAATATAGGAAATAAATAGATCAAAAGATCCATGTTTAATGTAAGAAGTGATCATAAAACCTTTGTAATGGATAGGAAAATGGTGCTATATTTGAATATTTATGGTAAAAGTATAATCATGCTTTTATAAACTTCGTTTGATGATTGATAGTAAATAATTCCTTTCACACATTTATATTCTTTTTAATACAAAATTATGGTGAGATTTGAGAATTTAATTGAATGGTACTATCCTTGGAATAACTAAATATAGTGTAATCAATACTCTAACAAAAATTGACAAATCACATATGAAAAGATCAAAAAAAAAATTTGGAAGTTCCAAACTAGATCAATAAAAGAGAAACACTTGCCTTGAATATTTAAAACCTTATAGGGACTTCTAGTTAGAACTTGCTTATAGCATCATTTGCTAAGGTGGTTAACACTATGGTTACCTTTTTATGGAGAAAAGAACATATCAAGTCTACTTAAAAAGCTAAATACCCTAATCTTAAAGATAAATTTGTCTTGACAACTTTTGCATGTTCAAATCCCTATTTTACTAGTTTATTTAGACTTTGAACATTTTTTTGGACATTGAATTAAAAGTGGAATTAATATCAAAATTTGTGTATTCTTTATATGTATTAAGATAAAATTTTAATAAATGGAAGATACCTGCATCTAGTCAAACCTTAATAAGATAACTATGAACATTAGGTACAAAAAAGGTTTTAAATAAGTAAGTTGAAATCAAGACTTTTACTTTTATCATTTTACTTTTCCCATTAGTTTATACTCTTATAGCCAATTGATTAATTACAATTTTATCTTGACATTATTATTTTAATTAACAAAGGTATTCTTTATCTTTATATGTTTGTTAATTACATTTTATGTTTTAATACTAAAGGTAAAATCCTTAGAATAATTATTGTACAATTGAAATTATGATGAGATCATAATTATGAGATTTAATTTGCATTTATATATTATTCTTAAATTGTTCCTGGTTGTAATTTTATTAAGACGAGATATTGATAAAAATATAAAACTAGCACATATTATATTTTTTCTCATGAAGAAAGTAGTTAAAACTCATAAATTAAAGTATAGAGATACTTAAACAAGTGTATGGGTGCTTATTAATAGAAAATAAGTTCATTGTACTAACTCGATTATTAGGATCCTAAATGGAATATTACTTATGGATCTATGCATTTCTTCATTATGATGGTTATATATTTAATCCATAGACTTGATATTACAAGAGTATCTTATGTGAGAATTAGTATGTTTTATGTTACTTATGAACTATTCTATTTAGAGTATCCCAACCAGTAGTACTTAAATATATTGTGAACCATATGGAGATAGCTAAGCAAGTTAATAAAGGATACGTCATTTTACAATAATTACGGAGAATATTCTACTGTTCTTGATTAGTAATGATTCAATGAATTCTCTTGTCATAGTGAATTGAATTTTGAAAAGGTGTTTTCTAATATCAATTACTAATTAGCAAGAATGAATGTGATTAGAATGGTTGCTTTTTTTCTCCTTCTTCTCTCTATACTCAAACCACTTTCATAGGTGTAGTTTATATTATATTTTTATAGGTGTTTTAGTGTGTTCATAGGTATTTATTGGATGGTTGTTGCATATATAGGCTTAGAAGTTATGTTAATGTGAGTGTTTACTTATATTCTAAGTGTTTGTGTGGTTTAGAGCATGTTTTCATTCTTATTTATATGTTTCATAAGGTGATTGATGTGTTTGTTAGTATTAGAAATTAGATAGCAGTAGAACAAGAGATTTGGACATGTATAGAGCTACATGGGCTAGGTCACGATAATGACTCCCATGTCATGGTCGTAACAGAAGAGATTTACCCAAAGTCACAATAGTGTCTCCATATGCATGATCATGACAGAGAGAAAATTCATAGAGTCACGATTATGACTCCATATGCATGATTATGATAGAGGCTTCCTAAGCACAACTTTTCCATCTATTTTAGGATTTAGGGGTATTTTGGAATCGATCAAAGAATGAAAACCCTAGTTACACCCCAAGACCCTCTAGGACTATTTAAGAACCTTATGAAGCCTCAAAAAGGTAGCTGCCATCTTGCAAAAGTGGATCAAACAAGGAATATTAAGAGAGATGTCCATGTTTCAAGTTTTCCAAATCATGCTCTGAATAGATTTTTTCTTTCTTTCTTTTTTATTATTTTTGTATTATTTAATGTGAAAACTAAATTTCCAAATGTCTTATACATTTATGGTGTTTTAAAATTTTAAATTAGGGTTTGTCATTAAGTTGTTTTGTGACTTTAATCTTTATCGATTAAATACATTTTATATGTTATGTTAACGGTGAATGTTCATACTTTGGTAATAAATCGAGAGAGTGAGTTAAAAGTAATTTGATTAATTTATGCAACGAGAGTTGGTGAATTAATATGTCACACAATTAATAAATCAACTATTATTCTAAGAGAGATCTTGTGTGAGAACTTGGTTATTCAATAAAAAACTTCAGAACTAATTGAAAACATAAGGGAAAGAGTTGTGAAATGAAAGATTGCAATTTTGGAATTTTTAGATTCAATTAAGGTTCTTTGGTTAGGTCTTGAGAGAGAGTAATCAAACCTTTCGAAAATCTAGGATCGACGCATAATTGAATTAGTCATTGTTAGGGGAGCAAAATAACGTAAAATAAATCCTATGCATTCTTACTTGATCATCATTAATTAATTTTGGTAGCTTATTAGATATTTGTTATTAGATTGATTTTATTTTATTTATTTTTATTATTAATTCAGTTAATTTATATTTTATTACCTTAGAAAAAGATAGGTTCAACTCGTTTTAGCTAGTTCCTTGTGGGATTGATACCTTTCGATACTATAAGTTACAGTTTATATATTTGCATGTATTGAGAGTTTATTATATATAAAACTTGCTCAACAAGTTTTTAGCATCGTTGCTAGGGAACTTAGCTTATGACGATTTGAATTCCTTTGATTTAAGGACTTATGACCCTTTCTGGTGATTGTGGTACTTAATCATAAGAAATTAAAAATTAAAAAAAAAAGTTTAGACGCAAAGTATAAGACACATCAATTTGTACATTATAAGGAAGGAATAAGAAATCTAAAAAGTTAAACGCTAAGAAGAGATAGAAAGAATGAAGAGGGAGAAAATATATCACAAATAGCAAAGGACCCTTATAGACTTTATGAGGCCAGGGTTCAATGCCTATCATCAAGGAATTACATAACCAGCTATGCAATCGACACACAACGTGTTAGAAGAGATGGAAAATAATAGTTTTCATTGGACATTGGTATGAAGTAGATAGCAGTCAACCTTACCAAATCCATAAGGAATGATTACAGTAGACTCAGTGATAGCATTGCAGGCTAAAATTGATACCCTCACTAAGGAACTAAACAGCCTGACAGACGCCTCTTTCTTTCCATTTAAAGCAGCTCACTACAGATGCGACCTATAGGGATAAAAGAGCCATATCACAGTTAATTGCTTCCTAATGGAAAACAACAATGTGCAGCAATTCAACTTCATGGGTGAATAATATGGCCTAGGAAGTAATATTCCTTATTACAACATGTATAATCAGGGGTGGCAGAAACACTTAGATTTCTTTTGGTCTAACATTGTAAAGTCTCAAATGGGAATTCAAGGGCTATTAAGATTTCAGCAAGATGAGTCCAATTCATGGGAATCAAAATTGGACAAGATCATAAGCATGGATGAGGTCTATAAGAGGTTAGAAGGGAAATTCAAGCAAATAGCAGAAGATCATGCCTCTTTTATTCACAACCTAGAGGTTCAAATTAAAACTATCACACTTAGGAGTGGGAAAGAGCTAGAACAACTAATAGGTAAACAAGCTGAAACCCACCTTGTGGAAGAATAAGAAAAAAAGAAAAAATATGAAGAAAAGAATAAGGACCTTCCCTATATTCCTCCACCGCCTTACCCACTGAAAATACCATTCCCACAAAAACTTCAGAAAAACGAATTGGATATACAATTTGTAAAGTTTGTAGAAAAGCTAAAGAAATCACAAATTACCTTACCCTTTGTGGAAGCTTTGTAGAGCACACCCACATATGCAAAGTTTCTCAAAGAAATATTATCCAACCAGCGGACTTGGGATGATAATCAAATGGTAGCTACTATAGAAATTTGTAGCTCCTTAATTACCATCCATATGCCCTCACAGTTGACAGATCCAGGAAGCTTTAAGATATGTTGTGTAGTTGGTAAGTATAAACCTTATGCTTCTGTTGATTTTTAGGAAACTACAGTTAGGTGATGTGAAGCCAACATCTATGCGTATTCAGTTGATGGATCAATTGATAAATAAAATGTTATGCTTGGTGGAAGATGTGCATATAAAATTGGATAAGTTTATCATTCCTGTGGATTTTGTTGTGCTAGACTTTAAAGAGGATAAAAAATGACCACTAATTATTGACATACCATTTCTGAAGATTGGAAAAACGTTAGTAGATGTTGATGTAGACAACCTCATCATTTAGATTGGTGATGAATAAGTGAAATTCAATTATGAATAAGGTATTAAAAAAAACCAGAACAAGGGCAGCTCCTTCATGAGAATTGATGCAGTTAAATCTTTCAAGGAAGAACAAAATTGAGAACAAATGACAAAGGATATAGAGATTGAAGAATATGCAGAAGTCTCTATTCATGAAGCAAATAAAGAAGATGGGACAAAGGTGAATAAGGAAGAAGAAGAGCAGTTCACGCTTCCACAATACAAATTGTTGGAGTCCATTGACGATTTAGAGAGTTTCGTCATTTCTTATTTTATTAACAGTTTGTTATGGAAAAGGACATTAGTGAATTTACTTGGATTTTTTAATTTAATTAATTATGTTCTTCTGATTAAATTGCAATATGTAGCTTATTTGTAGGCTACTAAACTGAAACTGGGTGACACAAATGGAAGCAAGCCACTCATCATAGACCTTGATTGAGTGTAAATGTGAAGAGTATGTGAAGCTAATAACGTGAAAGAAGCACTACTTAGGAGGCAACCCAAGAATTATGATAAGTTTTAAATTTTATTTTCAGTTTAATTTGTTGGTATTTTGTTACTTTTATTTTTATGTTTATTTTAGTAAGGAGTGAAGTGCTGGAATTTTATAGCATAGAATGTCTACGAATTTCATCACCACATTGTTACCACCTCAATCTCCTTAATGGGTTTTATGCTCTGACCCTTTTCTTTTTGTTATTTCTTTTCTTGTTATCTTCATTTATGTATTATTAGTTTTTCTCACATCGAGGACAATGCATTGTTTAAGTGTGGGGAGGATTGTGCATTGATATATCATATGTGTGACTTTTACATATCATATTGTCTTAGTTTTGATTAAGTTGATTGCATATGTGTGAATGAGTCAATGACAATAACTTGATGGAAGCAGTTTAGCTTCGAACATAGTCATTGAATTTGTAAAGGCATATTGGTTTGTGCATATTATGTTTTAAGTATCTTTTGTTGAAAATGACTGTTAATTAGGATATGACATCAGTTTGCTCACCTTATGGCATTTGTTATATACATTTATAATTATCAGTCTATTGAATAAGTTACTATGATTAGTAGTCTTTCATGAGGATAATTGAGTAAAAGAAATGAGGTAGGCTATGTGCAATAAAAACAAGGAAGATTGAGAAAGACTTCCAAATTTCCAATTTTCCAAATCAAGCTCCAAATAGGGTTTTTCTTTCTTTCTCTTTTGTTATTTTCATATTACTTAATGTGTAAACTAAATTTCCAGATGTCATATGTTTATGATGTTCTAAATTTCTAGTTTAGGTTTTGTTCTTAAGTTGTTTTATGATTTTAATATTTATTGATTCAATACAATTTATGTGTTATGTTAATGGTACATGTTCATACTTTGGCAATAAATCGAGAGAGTGAGTCAAAAGAAAAATCAAATAAAGTCTACCAAAGGGTTCATCTAATCTATATATCAAAAAGTATTTAGCTTATGAAATTGGAAAATAAAACATCAAATATAAAGAAAAGGCTAGAAATAATATAAAATATGGTTAGAATCCTTGAAAGCTCCTAAAACTTCACTCTAAATTGATGAAAATCTACTCTAAATGAGTTTCCTTTGTTGTTTATTCTCCTTTTCACCGTTTTAGGGTTTCTCTTTCATGTATTCTACCTTTTCATCTTTTGTAGCTCAATCTTATCCTTTTAAATTTGAATTTAAGATACAGGGGGATGCAGAGGCATTAACATAGGTATATTGATGATTAAGTTTAAATTTTGATGCGTAAAGGCTTTCAAAGCTATCATATGCATAAACATAAGTATGTTCCATCAATATGGCTTTCTTGCAATTCAACATGGGTATATACTACAACGTGCCTTTAAACTCTCCTTCACGGCCATTTACACTGTCCAACACTCCATAACTCATTCAAAATAGATTTAAATTACTCCAAACTTATCCGAATTCATTCCTTTTTACTTTAAGTGAGTGAAGTATTCGTAGAAACAAAATATGAATAATTAAGTGCCAACGATCAATAAAATACTCAAATAAAAAGTAAATTAAAAATAGGCTAAAAATATAACTAAATTACCATTTATTAAATAGCCTTTGTATAATCATTCTCTGTAAAGAGGAACTCTTTTACAATCTTCTTCTAAATTGAAAAGGAACCTCAATCCCACTTAGAACACTCCCAAGTTCAATAAAATAATAACCTAATCAAATCTTACAACTCAAAAGACCTCACTTTATCACTTGATAATTCTAAAGAGGTTGACTTATATAAATACAATATAATGATGCCTAAATGATTGAAAAACAATTAAAAATTTGTGTAAAAGATATCTAATTGCTTCTTGATGCTAAAAAAAAAAGAGAAAACATGTATTTATAAGCTTTTAAGATCCCTACCAGCCATTGAATCCAAGAAATAGCCATTATAATGGCTAATTGCAGACTTTTAGTCGACTAGTACTGTATATTGGTTAACTAATGTGTATTGAATACACAAATTCACTAGATGTTGACACACTGGTTGACTAGTAGGCATATTCATTGAACAATACAGCATATTAGTTAATTAATACATCAACCACTATTTACTATAAACTTTGGGTATATCAAATTTGACAATTTTAACTTATATTAGTTGTCCACTAACCTATATAAGTTGAACAATTCCCCAAAAAGAATGATTTTAATAATATTAAATGCTCAAACTCAATTTTTCTTAATGTAATTTGATTTAAACACTTCCTAAAATATTGCCTAAATATTTTTTTAAAGATCAAAAGGCTTTTATATTAAATCCAAAAGCTTCATTACCTCTTGATATATGAAAAAGACTCATCCAATGAAGCAAGATGAATTATTTATGCATGGTGAGCCTCGAGATTATGAAATTAAAAAAGTGAGATTACAATTAATAATAAAAAATAGGAAATGATCTTGATAACCCTTGATTTTTTTGATTGGTTTCTTTATCAACTTCATAAACTATCTAAGTGAATTTATGGATTCACTTTGTTATTATATTACTTTTCATCAAAATAATACACTTATTAGCAGTAATTATGTTTTTTTTATCATCAAAACAATGATTTGACCTCCCTTGGTCTTTTGACACCTTGAAACATTAATCAAGTACAAGCAATGCTTGAATTTCTCCATGGCAACAAAATTTGTCAACATGTCATATGCATTCTCCAAAGTATGAAACTTTTCCAATAAGATATGTCTAGATGCAATCAATTTCCTAGTTTTATGAAACTTCACATTTATGTACTTAGTCCATATATAATACACCTGGTTCTTTACTAAATAAATGGCACTTTAACTATCATAATGTATTCTAACTCCACCTTGATCAATGCCCACTTCTTTCACTAGTCTTGCAAGCCATAATGCTACCTTAGCAGCCTAAGCCACTATTATGTACTATGCTTTAGTTATAGAAAATGCAATCATAGACTATAATATAGATTTTCAACAAATAATCTCTCTTGAAAAAGTAAATACATACCTTGTAGCAGACCTCCTATTATCTAGATATTCTACATAGTTTGAATATATATATTCCATAGTTGAAAGATTACCTTTCTAACTGCTAAATATAATCTTATGGTTTGACCTACCTCTCAAATACTTGAATATCCACTTGGCTGATTCCTAATGTTGTCTTCTAGGTTTCAACATGTAGTTACTAACCTAACTAATAGAGTGAGCCAAATTTGTCTTAGTACTAACTATTATGTAAATTAAAACTCCAATAACATATATATATATATACATATATATATACATATATATATACATATATATATATATACTATATATATATATACATATATGTATATATATATACATATATACATACATACATATATATATATATATATATATACATATACATATATATATATATACATATACATATACATATACATATATATATATATACATATACATATACATATATATATACATATATATATATACACATATATGTATGTATATATTTAACGAATGTTATTATCAGAAATATTTTCATCTTTTTTATAAACATTATCAATTGATACATCAAAAATGTTGATATTATCTGGATCACTCAAGTATTCAAATATGGATAGAAATGCTAGAAGGCGCCAAAAATATGCTGAAATGGCAAATGATAAAAAACAAGAATTGTTACAACGACGTAGAGAAACTCGAGCTACCAAAAAGAGAAATTCTATTTCACCGACACTTTACCAAATAATTACTCATCAACATAACGATTCTTTCGTTAATAGCGAACCTTCCACTAGTCAACTTGCAATTCATCAACCCTGTGATCAACAAATACATCACCAATCTATTGATTTTCATGTTGATCATATTAATGAAGGTATCTTTTTTTTTACCTATATTAAAACTATTTCCAATCTAACTACTCAACAAAGTGATAATGTTCTTTTTATATGTTTGAAGGGATAAATCACTGTACCTCTTCTTCAACATTAGCATGCTTGCAAAATTTACCTGTTGAACCTCAACAGCTCCGTTTTGTTCCAAATTGTGAACATTGTAATGCGAAACGATTTTATCTTGAACCTCCATCATTTTGTTGCTCATCCGGGCAAATTTCGATTGTTGCTCCTCAAATGCCTTATGCTTTAAAATCTTTATTTTTAAACAATGACGAAGAATCAAAACATTTTAGAAAGAATTTCGTACATACTATAACAATCTACCTTTTACTTCCTATGGAGCTAGATATGATCGTGACCTTACAAAAAACAAAAAGAGAGTTTATACATTCTGTGTTAAAGGACAAGTTTATCATTTCCTTAACACTTTAGTGCCAACAAGCAATAAGGTATCTGGAGTCCAACTCTATATCTTTGATACTGACGAAGAACTACAGAAAAGAATGAAGTAAATCACACGTTAGTATAGACTTAACATTCGATATACAAAATGCACAAGAAGGGGGGTTGAATTGTGTATTGTTTTTCAATGATCCTTTTTTTTAGAACTTCTTGTAAAACTTGCTTTTTCTAAAAAACTATTGAAAGTCAGTATTATGAAGTAACGCAATTTATTTGTAAGTGCTTGTATAAAACAGTAAGAGTAGTAGTTGAGAGTTAAGAGAGAGTCGACACGACAGATTTATACTGGTTCACCTCAAACCATGGGCTACGTCCAGTCCTCAGAACCCTTTCTGAGATTTCACTATGCTTTGCAAAGATAGAAGTATTCTTTTCTCCGAGCCTCTTCATGTCTTTTACAGCAAGTATTCTTTTCATAGTTAACCTCTTTAGGCTATCTGCTTTTCTTCTTTCAACTGAAAGATGTTTCGAGCTTTGTTACAAATAAGAATGGCTCTAAGTTTAGCACAATAAGATTTCTAGCTTTTTAATCTCACTAACTCTTTCGAAAATCTCTAACTTCTGCAATCTTCAACTTCGATTAGTATTTATAGCCTTCGTCTTCAACCTCTTCTTGATAACTGCTTCTTTCTTCTTGTTTCTTGATCTTTGAATAATCAGTTATTCAGTTGAGTTCTGTAACCAACTCAAACTGATAATCATCTAACGTGGTATCGGGTCTTCCGTCTCAGTTTCTTCCGTCTCATTTTTATCGTCTCATTTGTTGGCTTTGGCTTCCGTCTCATTTTTGTTTCGTCTCATATTCGCTTCCGTCTCACTTTCTTTCGTCTCATTATTTGGTCTTCATTAAAATCATTAAACGTAAAGTCATTTTGACTTAACAATCTCCTCCTTTTTGATGATAACAAATAATCATAGTAGTAAGAAAGAAAGTGTTAGCCATAATCTTCTTCTTCTGTTGTTCTTCTTTTCTCTTCTTCTTCACTTCCTCCCCCTATCTTTGTTATTTCATTCTCTTTTTCTCCTTTTCTCCTTTCTACCCCTATTTGTTATTGATCAAAAAAAATTATGACCGTAGATGCTTCATTATCTCTGAAAACATTTCCTTTATTTTCGTGCGAAGTGACTTGAGGTCTTGTCGTATTTGAGCTACTTCCTCTTGTAAGTCACTTATTGAAGCAGGCCAATCATCATCCTTCTATTGTTCTACTTCACAAGCAATAGTAATGCTGTATGCATCTGAAGATAGAACAAACGCTTCACTGATTATAAGGGCAGGAGGTTGAATAGATAGGTTTGGCTCTGGGAGATTCAAATCATTAGGGTTGGTTAGACGTGGAACTTGTCTTCCAAATAGGTGTAGAACATCTTCAATTGAAGATACAGTTCTTAACGACCTAATGTGCATAATCAGGTGCACAAGAGTCTCGATTGAGTAGCTGACATCTCCAATCCTAACGGATCTATACCGCCTTTTTGTAATTCTACCAACTACCTGAGAAGAATCTTCAATGGTACGCTGACCACAGTTGCTTCCTCAAGCTTTCAAAATGTAGTGGGTGACATAGGTTCCCTTCATCTGGACTGCATAACACGCCTCATCTATGTCTCTCACTTCGGCTTCGATCTGATCTTCTGTCAAATCATTTGATAACCCTTCAGGGTACAATTTCTTCTTCCCCTTATCATTATTGCGAACAATGTAAGGTTTAGGTTGAAAGTCAGGCACAATCTTGATCATAGTTCTCTTTGTGATTAGAAAAATAGTGTAATTTTGCCTTGTCATCTGTGTGAGGTATGGTTTGGTTCTTTCATCCCTCGGAAAACCATACATGCTTATCTCATCGTCACTCAACAGATGCATTATACTACTATTCGCATTATACTACTATTCACCCAAAATTGGTTGTAATTGTGCCTTGACTGACCTTTTTGGGGTTTCTTTGATAATGATAGAAATGCTACTCCTCACAGGTTGGATTTCTTCAATGATCTTAACTCTCAAGTCCTCTTTTCTTAATGGTTGAGAGGTATGAACCTGTGCTAGGTTGCGTTCAACTGACTTCTTCTTCTGAATAGCAGTGAGAGTGCTCTTCCTCTAACTGATTTTCTGCTTTTTGTTTCCTTCTTCAATCAGTCTAGGAGTCTGTTGAGATTGTGGTTTCTTCTTCTCAAACTCCAATTTTCTCTTAATCTCAGTCTCTTTAGCCAGTTTAGCTGAATCTTCTTGTAATATTGAGACTAAGGATCTTGTTACCTGAGGTGCTTTCTTTTCAGAGTCTCCACCTTGAGTCAACTCTTTTCCTTTCTTCTCCTCTTGCTGATGTAGGGTTCGTACTCTGGGTGACCTTTTCGCTTGCTTCGGTATTTCTGACAGTAGTGTCTCCTCCTTTCCCTTCAAGGATAACTTCTCAATATACCGCACTTGGCTTCCTTTTCTGTGAGAAACCGCTTTTACTTTTATCGCTTCATTTGACGATTTCTTTTCTTCAACCATAGGCATTTTCTCGCTATATTGAGATTTTGATTTTCTCGTAGGAGTCCCCTTTCTAGCACGCTCCCCCTTAATCCTTGCTATTGTCTTAGAATCTGCTTCTTCTTTCTCCAGATTCTTCAAGCCCATTTTGCCAATCGTTGCAGAGTTGATGACGCTTCTTACATTCAGCTTCATCCTGTTACCTCTCTCCAGAAGAACTCCAGAATCTTTGAATATCTTTGTCAGCATCATCCCATAAGGCAGATTGTTCAAGTCTTTCTTCGTCTTTACCATATAATGGAAAATAAGGAAAGGTAGATCTACAGGCTGACGATTAAGTAGATAGAATAGGCATTGTTCGTCTAATGTTGTTACCAAATGCCTCGATCCTGTTCTTGGTAGAACACAAAGGAAAAGGATTGAGTGTAGAACCCTAGCCTTTGGCACAAGACTTGAGGCTTCTTTTCCTTTGGATCATTGCTTCCATATAATTGTCGATTGATCTCAATCTGTTTCACGCTAGCTTGCATCATCCATCTAGCTTTACTTGTGAGCTTTTCTCCAACACATGGACATTCAATGACCTTCTCAATCATCTCCAGTGTCACTATAATCGATAGTCTATCTACCATTGATACAAGAGTATCTCCTAACACTTCCATATTCTTCCAGAAATCATAAACTTCTTTCATGTATACTGTCTCACAAACTTGAAAGAAGTTTCTCCACCCAGCTGCAACAATCTTTGGTTCAATATCCATCTTGTCCTTCCTCAGGGACTCAAAATCAACAAGTCTTCCGCTGGTCATTGCTGAATCCATTTGTTTCTGTAGTTGATAATGAACTGAATGCACAAATTTCTTTTTGAAAAGGTGAAGTCGATTATTGAGGTTGAGAGTGTGAGCAGAGAATGTTTGATATCCAAACAGAGTAATGAAAAGCTTTTGTTGAGGGTTCTTCAAAGGTCGATGTTAGGGCATATTAAGAGTGTTCTAGAATAGGTGGTATTCTCAAGATTGTGAGAATTTTCCCTCCAAAACTTTCTTGTGACAAAAGTTACCAGCTGTAACTCACTGTTACCGTCACTGTTAACTCTTACGACCTTTTTTATCTAGGTTGTGATGTGTCAGACGGTTGATGACATAACATAAACATGTTGAGGTTTCGTTTAATTTCTTTGAATCGTTCTTCACTCAATGGCTTGGTGAAGATGTCTGTCCATTGATAGTTCATCTCAACAAATTGAAGACTTACGATCTTCCTCTGAATGCAGTCTCATAGAAAATGGTGTCTGACTTCGATATGTTTAACTCTCGAATGTTGAATCGAGTTCTTTGACAAGTTGATGGCACTTG
>JAOTAX010000196.1:17265736-17278359 GCA_025629825.1 Erythroxylum guanchezii | reverse complement strand
ACGGTTAGTTAGTTGAGCTCTGTAACTGACTCAACTTGGTACTTTCGAAGTCTTTCGTCTGTCTTTTGCTTCGTCTGTTTTTTCATATGCTATGCTTCCGTCTGCTTTTCTTCGCTAAGCTTCCGTCTGCTTTTTCTCGCTAAGCTTCCGTCTGCTTTTTCACGTTAAGCTTTCGTCTGTGTTTTCTTCACAGCATCCGTCTGTTTTTCCTTCGGACAGCTTCCGTCTGCTTTTTCTAGATAGCTTCCGTCTGTGTTTCTTTTGAATAGCTTTCGTCTGTTTTTTGTTAAGGTATAGTTCATCTACTTTTCATTTGTCTGCTTTTCATTTTCATCAAAATTATTCAACACGTAAAGTCAATTTGACTTAACAAACCTCTCAGGCCTCACGCCTACAGCTTGTAGATATTGTCCGCTTTGGGCCTTGGCCTCAAGGGCCTCGCTCCCTCACGGTTTTGTTTTTCCACAGGACTTCCTAGGAGGTCACCCATCCTGGTACTGCTCTGGACCTAGCACGTTTAACTTCAGAGTTCTGATGGGATCCGGTGTGTTAGGGAGTGGAAAACGTGTTTGCAAGGGGAAGGTATCCACACCCTTATAAGGGGTGCTTTGTTCTCCTTCCCAACCGATGTGGGATCTTACAACCCACCCCCTAGGAGGCCCAACATCCTCGCTGACTCAACGGCCCAGGTACTGGCTCTGATACTAATTGTAGTACCTCGACCTCTCGGGCCTCGCGTCCATAGGGCCTCAGCCTCTCGGGCCTCGTCCCCACTCGCTTGTAGATATTGTCCGCTTTGGGTCTCGCCCTCTAGGGCCTCGCACCCTCACGGTTTTGTTTTTTCACAGGACTTCCCAAGAGGTCACCCATCCTGGTACTGCTCTGGCCCTAGCACATTTAACTTCGAAGTTCTAATGGGAATGGTGCATTAGGGCATGAAAAACGCATCTGTAAGGGGAAGGTATCCACACCCTTATAAGGGGTACTTCGTTCTCCTTCCCAACCGATGTGGGATCTTACAGGTAAGGCTAATGGGGTTTTTTTTTTGTTTCAATGTAAGGTGATTGATTGAAAAACAAGGTTAAAGGCTCAAAAGTGTTTGTAAAGGGAAAATAACTAGGTGGGTCATTTAAGCTAAAGGGTGTAAAAACAAGGAAGGCCTTAATCATTTATATATCCCATGTAATCAAACAAATTCAATCTGGTTCAGTGCAAGTTCTAAAGGCAAACATGACTATAGGAGCATCACACAATTCAAAGAAATAGAATGACATAAAAATGATGTCAATAAGCTCAAATTTCGCTCACAGGTTTAACTTAAGAATTCACTTCAATTCCACATATTACCTCATCACTTAAACGTCAAAATTTTGACTAAGTTTGCAAGATCAGTTATTGCAATCAATCAACATGATTCACTTAAAACTCACTTAGCCCAATTTAATTTCATGTATATACTCAATCTCATCCAAACTAATATGACAAAGCTTTATAGTTTAACACACAACAATCATGCAAAAATAGACAAAAAAAATCATACAAAAATCAAAAAATAGTCACACATAAAAAACTCCAATTCCTAAATTCCCCCACTCCTAGACCAACATTGTCCTCAATGTTAGGAAATAAAATTAAAGAAGCATAAATCTAAAAGAAAAGGAAAAAGAAAGCTTCTCTATTTGGAAATGCTGAAGTCATGGTGTTGGCGGATGTGGAGGTTGGAAGCCTTCATGCTCCCAATAGGCCATCAAGTTGTGCTCCATTCGGTGCATTCTATGTTCAAGGTGGTTAAGGCGATCCTCCAAATTGGTTTGGGATTGTTGGTGGCTACTTGTTTCAGCTTGTGGAGCCCGACTTTGCGTTACTGGTCTCGTAGTGGGAAGAGTGGTTGGGCCCAGATTGGTGAAAGTGATGTGGCCACGGCTACGATCCACAATTCCCATCATGTGCAAACAATCTAAATCCAACGGTTCTATAAGGGATAAATTTTTCTTTCACTGAGTTGTTGAAATCGCATCGTATCTTCTGGAAGTTGGAAAGGCGTGCAACCACCACTTCTGGCATTCCATTGGCTTCGATTTTCAACTTCTTTCCCTCTCCATGTTCATTGTCGTGTTGATGGTCCTAGGGTAGCAGCTGAACTTGGTGCTGCCTACGTGTGGGTTGCGATAGTGGGTCGTTCTGTGGTGGAGGTGGGTTGTGCTAGTGTTGGAAGGTCATCAGCAAACCTTATTGGAGTTGCTAATCTGCGAGAGTCACTATTTCTCCTTGGCATTGTGTTGAATTCGTGAAAACACAAACCTGAAAGTTGCAAAAGACAAGAAATGAAACCAATGAAATCGCAAGTTAAGGTTGGTGAGTTTTTGGTGGAGGACAAATTAAAAGATGGGTGTTGTGTAGAATGGTTGTTGTAGTGTGCATGAAATTGATAGTGAGGTTTGAAATATGCAGTGAAAATTGACAGTGAGAGAAGCTGAATGAAAGAAGAAGGGGGCAAAGAGAGTGGGAAATAGGGCGGCGTCAGGAAGAACAAAATTTTCGTTTTTTAATAAAATTTAAAAGATGAAAAAAATGAAAATTGCAGAAATGTAAATGTTAAATTAAATTACTATTAAATGAAATAAACCTAATAAAATGAAAATAAAAACTGCTAAAAATAAAAAACATAATCAAACCTGAATAATTTACGGGTTTCCCCGCGTGTGCTTCTTTAAAGTCTTTAGCTGGACATGTTTATGTACTTACCTTATTAGAAATAGGTTGGGGGTACCAACTCTATTTCTTCCACTTGCTTAACTGAAAAATTCTTGTAATATAGATTCAAGCGGTGTCCGTTAACTTTAAATACCTTAGAGGTATCTAAACTTTGAATTTCTACCACACCATGAGAAAAAACGTTAGTAACAATAAATGGTCCGAGCCAACGAGATCGTCATTTTCTTGGAAATAACTTAAGCTTCAAATGATAAAGAACAACTTTTTATCCGATTGGAAATTGTTTCCTAGAGATCATTTTATCATGAAAAGCTTTACTTTTTTCCTTATAGATTTTTGCATTTTCATACGCTTCATTACGAATCTCCTCTAATTCTTGCAATTGCAATTTCCTATTGTTACCAACTTCTACCTGATCCATATTCAACTATTTCACAGCCCAATAAGCTCTATGCTCTATTTCCAAAGGTAAATGACAAGGCTTACCGAAAACTAACCTGTAAGGCGATATGCCTAATAGAGTTTTGTACGCAATTCGGTATGTCCACAAAGCATCGTCCAATCTTAAGCTCTAGTCCTTTCTATTTGGATTCAGCATTTTTTTCAGTATGGATTTGATTTCCTTGTTGGACAGTTCAGCTTGTCCGCTTGTTTGCAGATGATTAGCTGTGGAAACTCAATGGGTTATACCACATCTGTTCATCAAAGCCTAAAAAATCTTGTTGCAGAAATGAGTTCCTCGATCACTAATGTAACGTCGGACTTTTCTGAAGCCCTTTTGTGGTTTTTTATATTTGGAGATACTACTATATATTGATATATATATATATATATGGATTGTATATGAGTTCAAAGATGTATTTAAGTCCTTTGGGTATATATGTTAATGATTTATAATGTTATATGCCCTTATATGAACTTAGAGTTCATCGATATTCGAAATCTTGGAGATTTCTGACATATAAGCTTTTAAGTGCATAAAACTGAGTTCATTAGATGGATATGACCACGGTAGTTAAATCAAATGTGTTCTAATGCCTTAGAGGTGATTAGACATGAT
Organism: Erythroxylum guanchezii; assembly: GCA_025629825.1. NCBI lineage: Eukaryota > Viridiplantae > Streptophyta > Magnoliopsida > Malpighiales > Erythroxylaceae > Erythroxylum > Erythroxylum guanchezii. Next base: position 17,274,584 of record JAOTAX010000196.1, on the reverse strand, counting down.
TTATAGACTTATTGGACACTTAGAAAGCTTAATTGGAAAAGTTCATGTACATAAGTGTTTATTTGCAAAATTGTTAAAAGTTAAAGGACTTAATTGTAATTTTTCAATTCTTGGAGGACCCATTTGTAATTTTATAAAGTTAAGGGGCTTAATTATAATTTTCAAAAGTCTGGGGACCAATGAAAATAAAAGTTTTGGTCATTCTCAAATTTTGGACTTAATTGCAAATTTAGGAAAAGTTCGGAGGGTATAAAGGTAATTTCACATAACTAAGGGCAATAAGGTAAATTCAACATGTTTGGTCAAAGAAGAGTCAAATTCTAGACCCTTCTTCATGTGTGTGGCCGTGCAACACAATATTTGTCGTTAAAACACTTAGTTTTAAATTAAAAGAAAGGAGAAAAGAGGAGGAGAAGGGGAAGTTTCGGCTATCACTCCATTTTCACCAAGTTTTTGATTCTTCAACTCAAATCAAAGTGTTCTAAGCTAATTTGGGGTAAAGGAACTCAAATCTATCATTAGATTTGAGAAATTCTCAAAGGATTTGAAGATATCACTAAAGGAAAGTATAGGTAAATTTGTCTCATCTCTCCCTACATTATGATTTTGGTGTTAAGATATGTTGTTCTCCATGCTAGAATATGCACGAAACATGGTTTAGATGAATGAAATGTGTCATAGAGAGGGTTCTTTAAGCCAAAACTGAAATTGTCCCCTTTTGGTGAAAGTTTATGAATTTTTGAATAACTTTTGCAATTGATGATTTAAATGAATTCTATGGTGTTAATTATACATGTATAATGTGAATTGATGATGAAGAATGAAAAAGATGCATGTTGGTTAAGGTTGGGCCGAAATGGTGGGAGAAGAAATGGATTAAGGTAATGAGTTGTATAATTGATAAATGTAGCTTAAATGAAGGGAGTTGATTTGAATGGAGCGATGGAATGTGTCATTGATTCGAGGTGTTTACTATATAACAAGATAGGAGCATGAATTACTATGACAAAGTCTTGGAAATGTGACTTGAAAGTCATGCACATTAGGTGTTTGTTAAAATGCCTAGGTGAACTTGGCTTGCGATTTAAGGCTTTATATTGTTAGACATTGAAAAACGCTTCCATGTTTACTTAGAACAAACTTGAAATGTTGCCTAGATTGATGAATAATGACCTAATATGCTTGGATAAAGATGTGCTTAATTATGTTATGAAATGAGTAAGTATTGGATGAAAGGAATTAAATGCCTTAGAAAAAGCAAAAGAGAAGCTAATGTGATGGTGTACAAATATGAAATTTATGTTTAAGTAGTATTTTCATCGTATGTCTTTTTATGTATAAAGGCTCGGAAGTTGTGAATCAAGGAGCTCGTACTGACGATTGTTAAAGTTAAAAGAGTGTACACCTTTTTTGAGGTGAGTTAGGGAAGCCATATTTCTAAAATAGGATTAGAACATCCTAATACAAGCATGATTACTTGTATGTGAATTTTGAACCTAGGCAACGTAAGATAGAAATTGAATTTTAAATGGATGCTAATATGCTTATTTATTTAATAAATGGCATTGTTTTGAACAATTATGCATTTGGAGTACAAAAGATGGCTTTTATTTTATGAGAAAATGTTTTGGAATTTACATATGCGTAATCGAGTCATGTATGATGCATGTTTTTGTTCTCTTTTGGCTTAGAGCCATGATAAGGTTTCATTTTGTTGGTTGGATCGATAAATAAAGGCATAGTGCCTTACTTGCTTTTTGTGTTTAATTGTTGGATATGATTTTTGTGATTAGTGAGGAAACAATTGGCTAATTGTGTGCAGGCACAACTGATTAAGCAACTGTCGTACCCTTGACGCTAATACATTAAAGTAGAGTCGCCGTGTCTACCCCTTTCTGTGGAACTTCCGGGTGATTCCACACCCAAGGTCTGGACATCGACGAAGTCATTATCTAAGGTCATGACGCTCTTGTCGACTGTAGTCCAGACTCACCACATATGAAAATCGAGCCAACACCGAGTATTAGTGGGTGTGCACATTAGTTTGGCTGACTAGTGGTGTCACATATGATTGTTTTAGCTTATCCTGATATTGGTTTTCTGTCGAGATTTGATTGATACAGATGATGTGTTTATGCTTTTATGTACTAGAATTAGAACCTATGTTCACCGGATGAGTGAGTTAATAAGCTTGGCCTATATGGTTCCTACTCAGTATACATTGAGTCATAGGTTAGGCCTATGTGTTTATATGTAATGGAGGTTCTTCTCATAGGTTATTTATATCGTCTTGGTGTGTATCGATTTTTATTTGTCATATATGTTTTCCTACTCACTGAGTATATAGTGTACTCACCCCTTCCGCCTTCCAACCACGCAGGTTAATTAGTGAGCTTGAAGCTCTAAGTGGATCGTGCGATCTTCTGACATTTTTGGGGTTTTACTGCACATGGGTAGTTTTTGTTTAGTACTTTAGTTGCATAGTGGCTCATGAGCTGTTTTACTATTTTTATTAGATTGGTTATGTTAATATGCTTTATGATTTTATAAATTTAACTTTTGTCTGTTTTGCTGTTGTAAAAGACTTTTTGTATGAACATGGATATTGTTATTGGGATTGCTTTGAGTGGACATTAAAGTCTTGAAGTTGTGGCAAAAATTTTTGATGTGAATATAGAAGTGTGTTAAAAATTGTTTACAGGTATCTGACTAAGTTTTTGGGATTTTTAAAATACAACCATTGTGCTGCCCAAACTTTTCAAAACAAAAAAGAGAGATGTTCAGTTAGCCTTGCATAGTCAAATTAAGGATACTGTGAGTGTCCTTAATTCGGTTATGCAGCGGTTGCCATAAGCCCGATGTAGTACCAGGTTGTGACAATTAAATTGGTATCATACCGAGTTTTTTATATTTTAAAAAATGTTATTTTCATTTTAAAAGTTCATAAGCCTTAGGAGTCGAGTCTAGGTGTCGAAAGTCTTTAGTCGAGAAGTTGAGTCTCGGATCTTTAAGTTGATGTCTTTAACGATCAGATGATTTCGACCTCGATCAGAATACTTGTCGACATTCCTTGGGATGTTGGGATATTGGATAAGCTATGCTTAGCCCAATTTTCTTTGATTTTATAGTGATAGCATGGTTTGACGATGAAAGGGAAGGCGTCGCAACGTTGGACTTTTGCGGCCCAAGCCATAAGAACATAGCGCTGAAGTAGTTGCAGAATCAACGATTGCTAGCTTTTCGGCTCATAGGTAGCCTCACACTATAACACCACCGGCGGTAGCATAGCCAGATTTACAACTAGTGTTAAGGATATTAGTTATCACTTGGAGCCATTAGATCCCTCTCTCGTTGTAGTCACTCCTCTTGGAGAGCAAGTGGCTTGTGATAAAGTATATACAACCTGTGAGATAAAGATTGGTGATGCTGTGTTAGAGGCAAATCTTATTCCCCTCGATCTTTAGGATTTCGAGCTGATATTAGGGATTGACTAGTTAGAAAGGTATCACGCCAGGGTTGATTGTTTTAAGAAAGAGGTGGAGTTTGACCCTTAGAGTGGTGTCCCGATTAAATTTACTGGTGACCGACGAATATTCCCGAGTTGTTTGATATCAGTGATCAAGGTTAAGAGGTTGATTCGTCAGGGATGCCAGGCATACCTCGCACATGTGATTGACACTTCATCACAGAGGGTCGAACCGAGAGATGTCCCTATTGTGTGCGAGTTCCTCGATGTCTTTCCGGAGGAGTTACCTGGATTGCAACTTGATCAGGAGTTTGATTTCACTATTGACTTGGTCTTGAGGACAATGCCAATATTTATACTACCATATCATATGGCACTAGCAGAATTGAAAGAGTTGAAGATTCAACTACAAGAGCTATTAGACAAGGGCTTCATCAGACCAAGTCATTCACCGTGGGGAGCACCAATATTATTTGTCAAAAAGAAGGATTGGAGCCTCCCCTTATGTGTTGATCATCGGCAATTAAACAAGGTTACCGTTAAGAAAAATATTCACTTCCCAGGGTCAATGACTTGTTTGATCAGTTAAGAGGAGCTATAGTATTCTCAAAGATAGATATGAGATATGGGTACCATCAGTTGAAGATTGATGAGATTGATGTGCACAAGACTGCTTTTCGGATGAGGTATGGACACTATGAATTATTGGTGATGCCATTCGCATTGACAAATGCACCTGCGGTATTTATGAACTTCATGAATAGGTTGTTCCATCCTTATTTAGAGCAATTTATCATAGTCTTCATTGATGATCTTCTGATTTATTCTAAGGATGAAAAGGAGCATGCTAGGCATCTCCAGATTGTGTTGCAAATACTTCGCGAAAGGCAGTTGTATGCGAAGTTCTCAAAGTGTGAATTTTGGATAAGGGAGATAAGATTCCTTGCACATGTTGTGTCAGGAGAAGATATTTTTGTGGACTCAAAGAAAGTGGACGCTATACTTTAATGGGAGCAACCCAAGAATGTCACATGTAGCATCCCACTCCCGCAAGACCCGAACCCGATATCGACGGTGATGTCCGAGCTCGTGACCCGCGAGGGTGGCATGCTAGCACACTCAATCAGTCCAAAGGTGGTACCATTTTTTTTTAGCACTAACAAACGCAGAAGTCCATTTTCAATTCGGGCCAAATCAATTCACATGTCGATAAAACATTGTTCTCACCACATTACGATCATTACAGTGTCACTAGTCGAATAGGGGCCCAATTCCATTTTTAATGCATTTCAGTTGCAACCCATTTCACTTTGAGTCATTGGGGCTCATTTCAATACACAAAACACTCACAAACCTTTACAATTGATACACTTTGATATACACAAGAATATTCATATTTAATCAATCCCATTTACTCATATTTCCATATTTCAGCACTTATTACAAACTGAAATGTTCAATTATACACTACACAAAAATCGCGGAATACACTTCATAAAAAAATCCTAATGCAGACACGAACTGATCCCAACCTCTAATCCTTCCTTATGAGCAGTAAGCCTACTCCCGTTGCAGAATGGGGTAATCTTCTGAAACCTGAAAGATAGATGCACATTTTGGGTGAGTTTTGAAACACAATCATAACCATTTCCTCTAATTTCATTTAAACCAAGCCTCATAGCTCACATGCACCAAATTTTAGGGTTCTAACCCGAAGTAGGGGGCGGGATGTTACATCACAGAAGTTCGCAATTTTTTGGGGTTAGCTAGTTATTATGAAAGATTTGTTAAGGGTTTCTCAATACTTGCATCCCCTTTGTCGAGGCTTACACGGAAGGGAATAAAATTTCAGTGGGATGATAAATGTGAGGCAAGTTTCCAAGAGTTGAAGAGGTGATTGACTTCTACACATGTGCTTCCCTTACCTACCCAGGGGTTTGGGTATAAGGTATACAATGATGCCAGTTGCCAGGGACTTAGCTGTGTCCTTATGCAGGCTGGGCAAGTAATCGCATATGCTTCTAGATAGCTGAAGAAGCATGAGCTAAATTATCCCACACATGATTTGGAGCTCACAGCGGTAGTATTTGCACTCAAGATTTGGAGACACTATCTTTATGGGGAGACTTGCCACATATACACCGACCACAAGAGTCTGAAGTATCTAATGACATAGAAGGAACTAAACCTCAGACAAAGGAGATGGTTGGAATTGATTAAGGATTATGACTTAATAATTGACTATCATTCGAGAAAGGCAAATGTGGTAGTCGATGCATTGAGTCGTAAGTCCTGTTCGGCAACAACTGTTAGGCAAGATCCTTACATGACACATTTGATGAGTGTGCGGAGCCTTAGGGTTAGACTTTCAGTGGCAGAGAATGATGGAACATTATTAACAAGGTTTGAAGTTCGGCCTACATTATTTGACGAGATTAGGAGATCACAGGCTGATGATCAGAGGTAAAAGTCATTCAGGAGAAATTGCTATTCGAAGACCGGCTATTAGTCTTCAGAGACAGAGTTTGTGTGCCGAATGACTAGGGTCTCAGGCGAGCTATCTTGGAGGAAGCTCACAGTTTGGCTTATGCTATGCATCATGGTAGAACCAAGATGTATCGAACTCTTAAAGAGAGTTATTGGTGGCCAGGGATGAAGAGAGAAATAGTGGAATTTGTGCCAGAAGCCTTCCCTGTCAACAAATTAAGGCAGAGCATCAGAAACTAGTAGGTATGTTACAGTCATTGCCTATTCTGAAATGGATGTGGGAGCATGTGACAATGGATTTTATAGTTGGACTACCTCGTACATTGAAGGGTCACGATGCTATTTAGGTTATAATGGATAGATTGACGAAGTCTGCTCATTTTTTGCCTATCCACACAACCCACTCATTGGAGAAATTGGCAAAGCTGTATATCGATGAGATTGTGAAGCTGCACGGGGTGCCAGTTTCTATGATATTAGATAGGGATCCGAGATTCACCTCACAATTTTAGCTGAAAGTTCAGGAATCTTTAGGGACTAGACTGAAGTTTAGTACTTCTTTCCACCCCTACACCGATGGTCAGTCAGAGAAGACCATTCAGACATTGGAGGACATGCTAAGCATAAGTGATGAAATTCCAAGGGAGTTGGGACCCGCACTTGCCTTTGATAGAGTTTGCTTATAACAATAGTTATCAGACAAGTATCGGTATGCCACCATATGAAGCACTTTATGGGAGGAAGTGCAGGACACGTCTGTGTTGGGATGAGGTTGGTACAGCCAAAATCAAAGGAGCTGAATTGATAGAATTCACCACTAAGAAAATAAAAATCGTTCGAGAGCAGATGAAAGTTACCCAGGATCGTCAAAAGAGTTATGTGGATAAGAGGCAACGACCATTAGAGTTTGCAGTTGGTGACATGGTTTTTCTTCGGATATCACCATGGAAAGGCATTATTAGATTTCAAAGTCGAGGGAAGTTGAACCCTCGATATATCAGACCTTTCCACATCTTGGAGCATGTTGGAACTGTGGCGTATTGGTTGGAATTGCCATCGAACTTAGATAGGATCCATAATGTATTCCATGTCTCGATGCTTAAAAAGTACTTACCGGATCCATCTCACGTGTTGGAGACACCTCCGGTAGAACTGAAAGAAGACCTGAGTTTTAAGGTGAAACTAGTTCAAATTTTAGATCGGCAGGTAAAGAGGTTACGCAGCAAGGAGGTACCCACAGTCAAAGTTCTTTGGAAGAGTGATAGGGTTGAAGAGATGACATGGGAGCTTGAGGATACTATGAGACGTCAGTACCCCATTTATTTGTGTCCTTAACATAGGAGTTTTGAGGATGAAACTCTTTGGAGGAGGGGAGGACTTGTAACGCTGGACTTTTTTCTGAGCCCTTTTATGTTGTTTTGTATTTAGAGATACTACTCTATATTGATATATATATATATATATATATATATATATATGAATTGTATATGAGTTCAAAGATGTATTTAAGTCCTTCGTGTATATATGTTAACGATTTATAATGTTATATGCCCTTACATGAACTTAGAGTTTATCGGTATGCGAAATCTTGGAGATTTCTGACATATAAGCTTTTAAGTGTGTAAAACTGAGTCCATTGGATGAATATGACCATGGTAGTTAAATCAAATGTATTCTAATGCCTTATAAGTGATTAGACATGATTTATAGACTTATTGGACCCTTAGAAAGCTTAATTAGAAAAGTTGATGTACATAAGGGCTTATTTGCAAAATTATTAAAAGTTAAAGGACTTAATTGTAATTTTTCAATTCTTGGAGGACCCATTTGTAATTTTATAAAGTTAAGGGGCTTAATTATAATTTTCAAAAGTCCGGGGACCAAAATGAAAATAAAAATTTTAGTCATTCTCAAATTTTGGACTTAATTGCAAATTTAGGAAAAGTTTGGAGGGTATAATGGTAATTTCACATAACTAAGTGCAATAAGGTAAATTCATCATGATTGGTCAAAGAAAAGTCAAATTATAGACCCTTCTTCATGTGTGTAGCCATGCAACCCATTATTTGGCATTAAAACAATTAGTTTTCAATTAAAAGAAAGGAGAAGAAAAGAGAAAAGAGGAGGAGAAGGGGAAGTTTCGACCATCACTCCATTTTCACCAAGTTTTTGATTCTTCAACTCAAATCAAAGTGTTCTAAGCTAATTTGGGGTCAAGGAACTCAGATCTATCATTAGATTTGAGAAATTCTCAAAGGATTTGAAGATACCACTAAAGGAAAGTTTAGGTAAATTTTGTCTCATCTCTCCCTACATTATGATTTTGGTGTTAAGATATGTTGTTCTCCATGTTAGAATATGCAGGAAACATGGTTTAGATGAATGAAATGTGTCATGGAGAGGGGTCTTTAAGCCAAAACTGAAATTGTCCCCTTTTGGTGAAAGTTTATGAATTTTTAAATAACTTTTGGAATTGATGATTTAAATGAATTCTATGGTGTTAATTATACATGTATAATGTGAATTGATGACGAAGAATGAAGAAGATGCATGTTGGTTAAGGTCGGGCCGAAATGGTGGGAGAAGAAGTGGATTAAGGTAATGAGTTGTATAACTGATAAATGTAGCTTAAATGAAGGGAGTTGGTTTGAACGGAGTGATGGAATGTGTCATTGATTGGAAGTGTTTACTATATAACAAGATAGGAGCATGAATTACTATGATAAAATCTTGAAATTTTGACTTAAAAGTCATGCACATTAGGTGTTTGTGAAAATGCCTTGGTGAACTTGGCTTGCGATTTAAGGCTTTATAATGTTATACATTGGAAAACGCTTCCATGTTTACTTAGAGCAAACTTGAAATGTTGCCTAGATTGATGAATAATGGCCTAAT
>JAOTAX010000196.1:17250825-17265636 GCA_025629825.1 Erythroxylum guanchezii | reverse complement strand
AACTATCATGGTTGAAGGTATCAATTTCAACTTAGAGACCTTTGTGCATTTGATCATGCATTTTAGACCTTTAAGTTATATACCATCAATTAAAGGAGTGTTACACCTTCTTGGACAACTAGTTCCTAAACTACCTATACCTGATGATCTTGATCTTCCAGAAGGAAAACAAACCTTCAAACCTCCCACAGTCAAAATCATAGAATTAGATGTTTTACCTTCATAACCATCTGTTGCTAAAAACTTCCATCCACCGAGTGAAACACAACGAGATTCTACTGTTGTTTTGGAGGAAGCTAGTCACATACAACAGGGTAGTCAGGAAGCTTTAGTAAAAGAAATTGAGGAAATTCATACTACGGTTGATGACCTGAGTGACTCAGTGGGTGATCTTCATGAGGAAGTAGCATATCTACGGGTTACTATTGAACAAGATCTCTAGTTTTCTATCTTCTCTTCTCGCCTCTCCATATGCTTTCTTTCTTCTTCTCTTCTCCCCCTATTTGTTATTAATCAAAAATTTCAATGAACACGCTTCATAATTTCAGAAAACATATGTTGTTAGATGAGTAGATAAAAATTACTTGCGATTCAAATATGTATCAACTTTAGCAAAGTATCTTTAGTATTAATCTGATAGTTGAAAAGATTTTCAAGAAATATTAAAAGATTTATATTCTCGAAAAGAATACACAATTCAACCCCCCTTTTGTGTATTTTGTATACTTTACGTGATTCCTATATTAACAAGTGATTTAATTCAAATCCTTCATCTCAAATTCCTTTTCTAATAAAGTCTTTAGCTCATTCACATAATGTATACTCTTTATAGAAATTGACATATCATCCATATATATTAGAAAAAAAATAATTTTCAAAGCTCTCAATAAATACTTAATAATCATACTCATATATCTTATAGCCAATTCAAATCATATAAGAGTCAGTCCTTTTATACCATTGTCTAAGAGACTACTATAAACTATAAAGTGATTCTTTAATCTATATTGCTCCTTTTCAAGTTGACTAAAACTTCCAGGTTGCTTCTTGTAAATTTTTTCATCCAAAATGCTATAAATAAAAGTTATCTTCACATCTATTTATTCCAAATGCATGTCCAAACTTGCTACAAACACTATCGAATCTTGATGAAAGTATGACAAACCACTTGAGAAAAAAATTTCATCATAACTAATTCCATTTTATTGTGCATACCCTTTTACTATTAGTTGAGTCTTAAACTTTTTTCGTTTTTTTTGGTACCACTCACTTGCTTATATATACAAGCTTAAACCATATAGGCTTTTTCCTTTTAGGAAGTTCCAACAACTCCTATGTCTGATTTTTGTGCAAAGACTCCACCACCTTTATCATAACTCTCATCCATATATCCTTCTCTTAATTAATCATAACCTCTTGAAATTTAATTGGATCCCCATTACTTATAATGAGTGTGAAAGATATCAAGACTTCCTAACCATATGCATTTGGTGGCCTAATGGTACACATCATTCTATTTAAGGCTATATTATGTTGATTTTCCTGCTCTAACAATGATATATTCTCCAAACTAGAATTCCAAATTCTTTCAAGTCTGCTCTAAGCTAACTAAAATCCACTTGTACCTCCTTTATATTGCCCTCAACTAATCATGATGATATGTGATTTTATATACCTCGAAACATGAAAATAATACTAAAAGAAATCACTAAGGCAAGTGCACCTATCATTTTCTATCATATGGTTTTAGTGTGTGCGAGTGTCATTCTTATAAGGATTATAACTTCTAGTACTAAAATTTATCAAATATAATAAAATGAATGATAAATTTTCAAAAGGAGAATCAACTATATTAAGATGAAAAAGTAAGAAATAATCATTCAAGGTGATTGGTAAGAATAAATAACCAATAGATAAATAAGATTCATATGAAGAATCCCCCCTAGAACCTTACTTATGGTAGAATTTATCCTAATTTAATGATTAACCTAGTTTCTTGAAGTGGTAAGAATTCCAAAGTTACAACTATATTCTTTCTTAAGATATACAATTGCTATCATTAAGTTGTCTGACTGAAATTTCTTTATAATTAAAATGTCTAATAACGCTTTAATTCATTTTCCGAATCCTTATGATAAGTTTGACCCTAACCCAGAAGATTTATGTGACCTTATCTCTAGGTTCTAGGTAATAGCTCAAAGATTCTATGAAACCTTTGTTATTCATGCTTTAAACTAATCATAGATATGACTTCTTAATCCCTATATATGAAATATGATATTGAATCTTTCGCATTCACTACTTTAATTCAACACAATAAGCAAATGTGAATAATTCTCATTAAAACTAGAATCTTACTTTAAATCAAATAATCAATTCAAAATAAAAATATAGGGTCATCCCACATAGATCTATATTTATATTAATTCATACCAAAATAAAAGACATGAAATAAATTAAAAAGGACACAAAAAATAAGAATGAATTCTCATAAATCATGATTCTTAATGTTCTTGTTGGACTCTTCCTTTTCTCTAAGGTTGATCTCTTCTTAATGTGTCCTCGAATCTCCTTTGGTTATCTTTTCGTTCTTCAACCTTCATTGGATCGCTTTTTAACTGGTCTTTAGTCCTCCTAGATAGCTCTCTCCTTTTCTCATTATGTCTCTTTTTTATATTATGAAACCATCAAATTCTAACCATCATAAGGATCATCATGCTCCTATGTTAATCCCATGTTTTTTCACCACTCCTTTGATTTATTTTTCATAAGCAAACATGGCGAACATGGGTCTATGTTTAAGTTGTATTGTTAAAAATAAGATTCTATTTGGGGCATATCCCTTCTCATGGAATGTCTTTAGAGAATTAGAATACGCCAAGGTGGAATACAAGACAAGCATGAGGCCATGTTTAGGTCATGTTCCGTTATAAAGGCAAGCTATCAAAGAAGTATAATATATAAACAAGCAATATGAGGGTAAACATAATATCATGTAGGTGTCCTCAAAAAATTCAATCTCGTTATTGATTACTTAAATAAGAGGCAACTTTATGAAAGAATTTAAAAAATAAATTGTACTAATCAAGATTCTCCATCACTCACTTAATTGCAAAGTTCATAAAATTGCTTAACATTTTGTCACTTACATCAAATTATAAGTCAATTCAATTCACTATACAATCCTTCAAGTGTCAACTTAATCCAAAAACTCAACCTAGTGCATAAAGTGAACATGCATGAGAAGGATGCTTCAACTTTCAAATATTTTCATAACCTTTATTCAACAAAAAGTAGAAATGCTAACTTTATAATTAACATAAGAACATTTAGAAGTTTATTTAAAAAGTCACCTAACCTTTAGCATGAGAGTAAACAACTTATCATGAATACTCTCAATTAGCTCATTGTTTCATATGGTTACTAGCACTACTATTTAAATTCAACCATTTTTCTTGGTATAAAGCTACTAGAGTGAATTTATTTTATGTTCACTTATTCAAACTTTTTTATTTTTTATGGGATACTAAAAATGCTTTAAAAATTTACATCTAGCTCAATTATATGGATAAATTATAAACAAAATTGTCATAGTGTAAATCAAGTATTTATTCTCAAAATTAATAAACTAAAATTAAATTAAATTCATCATTAGAGCTCATAACTATTTGCCTAAACAAATGAAATCACAATAATAGCCAACTTTATAATGAATCATCTTGATCAATATTTGATATTTGCTAATTACATCATATTTTTAGCACGATTTTTATGGGAATTTATCTTATGTTTTGGGGATTTTTATATTACTTGGTACTTAATTTAACTTATATTTTATTTTTAAGCCTTATTTTAGCTCTCCAACGAAAAAGGAATGCATTCAAGCAAGTTTAAGTTGAGAAAGAGTGATTGTGGCATGATTTTAGAGGAAGAACTCATAATAAAGGGATAATAGGGACCCATAGTCAGTACTAAGAAGGCAATAGGGAGCTAATAAGGACCTGTATTCAACAAAATAGGACTAATTAGGACTTGTGTTCAACCTATGTTCTATATTGCCTAATTTTATTTCTTTCTTTTTTAGTAAGAAGTAATATAGGACCAATGTGAGGATGTGTTTCATATTGATGGTAGTTATGATATAAAAAGAATCCAAGATATGTGTAAAGCAATATGAGGACCTACATGATCCTATGTTTGACAAGTGTTTGAGTAAATTTATTTAGTTTCGTGATATAAAGATGAAAAAAGAAAGGAGAAGGGGAGAGAGATAATTAGGGGGACCAAAAATCAGTCCAAAGATAGAGGAGACTCAATAGCACATCATAGAGAAGCAATCTTGGAGAAATGAAATATTCCCTTACATTTAATCAAGAAGCATGAAGATTCAAATAATTTATTGTTCTTTAGTAGTTTTCTTTATTTTATTATGAACTAAATTGAGATATAGATTTAAATAAGATAAAACTTATAATTTATGTTTTAAATTGATTTATTCAATTTAATGAAATATCCTTGTTTTCTTAAGAATTGCTTATGTGTTTATATTGTATTGAATTAAATGAACAAGAGTTGAAGCTTCAATAATTTGATTCATATAATAAGATCGAGAGATGATATATATGAATAGATTATGACATGAATAATGAGGGTTGTATGAGTAGTTAGAGATGGAACTATATGCAATTTCTAAGTTAGGGTGAAACCTATTATGGGAATTCATAAAGCTAGTTAATATGTTCTTAAGTTATTTTGAATAGAAGGAGATTTTTGCCAACCAACTTGAGGATAAGACTGTGTTGTTATAGAGAGAATGTAGTTGTAACTTAGAAATTTTTGTCAGTCCAAATAACTAAGATTAATTATTAAATCATGATAAGTTCAAGTACATTAAAGTTCTAAGGGGAATTTATATCTAAATCTATTCTAAATTCCAAGGGGATTATATATCTAAATATATTCCATTGGACATTCCATGTTTAGAGTGCCTAATTAAAGATCTTACATATGATAGCAAGAGACAGCTACATGCATGAATGAGAGCAAGCATTGAGCTGGTTCATTGGGCACTTTAAACATGGAATGTCCAATGGAATACTACTCAAAGCAGTCTTCATCACTACCATTTACTCTCTTTGGAAAGAAAGAAACAATAGATTGTTTAAGAATATGGAGGAAGGAAAATACCAGCTAGCTAAAAAGATAATCAATTGGATTAGATCAGCTATCATTGCTAACAATGCGCATAATACACTCTCACTAGACATGAAGAATAGATGGAAACTATAATCTACATATGATGTTGGACTATGGTTTTTTTATAATGTAATATTTTACTACTTATAGAATTTACAATCATGATGCAATTGAATGAATGCTTAATAGCTTAAAACTCATTGTAATCATGTATTAGCTTTTTCTATAGTTAATACAATTTTATTCATTTTTCAACAAAAAAGATTGAGAAATCCTCTTGTATGAATAGAGCTGCCATAATTGGAAAGATTTGCATGCAAACCTAGAGATAGGTTGATATAAATCCTCTAGATTAGGGTTAAACCTAATAGTGAAATTCATAAATCTATAATGCAATCCTAAGGGTTTTAACTGGAAAGATTTCTTTTAATCAAATGATGGATTAGTTATTAGTAGTCTTGAGAAAGATATTAATATAAGATAGTAATTTCCACAGTCCAACAATTAATAATGTAATTGCATGATAAAGGGTTAATATTTAAGGATTCTTAGAGGAATTCATCACCTAGGTACTATTTATTTGATATAAAATTTCCAAGTATTTTCCTATGTCCTAAGTTCATTATTGTTTCAATCTTAGTTTAGTCTATTTAGTTTAATTTTTTTATTTCAATCCAAAATCTAATTTGACATTTAGATAATAGGAAAAGAGTAATTACTAGCATTTATAGTCCTCACGGATCGACTTATATGTGCTAGCTACAGCTATACTATGCACCTGCAGTAAATTTTAATATTTACAGAACCCTATTAATTAAGTTTTTGATGTCGTTGCCTAGGGCTATAATATTAGGAACACTTAAATTTTATTACTATAGCCATTTTTATTTTATTTTGTTTTATTTTCATTTTTAAGTTATTTATTTAATTAACATTTTAGTTTACTTTTTTCTTATAGATCATGACTCTTGGTCAGTTTATAACTAGGAGTTATATAGAAAGCCTAATTAACAAAGATCCAAAAATTGAGAAAACAGTGTATAAAAATCTTTGTAGGACACAACTGAGAGAGTTTGAACAAGATCGTCAAATAGAAGACTTAGGAGGCCAATTAGATACTAAAGAATTGCACACTATGGAAGACCAATCAAGGACCATGTTTAACTATACTAGACCTGAGTTGACTAGAGCAGAGTCCAGCATTGTTAAACTTACTATGAGTGCCAACAATTTTGAAATCAAACTGAGTATAATACAAATGGTGCAACAGTCTATCCAATTCGATAGACTAAGAGAAGAATACCCAACATATACATCTCAAATTTTCTAAAGATTTGGAATACATTTAAAATTAATAAAGCTAATGATGATGAGATTATATTGTGGTTATTCCCATTTTCTATAAGGCAAAAGGCCAAACAGTGGTTGAACTCGATGCCACGATCATCACTGACCATATAGGAACAAATGACAAAGAATTTTTTATTGAAGTACTTTCCACCAGCCAAAATTGCAAAATTAAGGAACAATATCTCCTCATACTCCCAAGTGGATTCTAAATCATTATATGATACATAAAAGTGTTTTAAGGAGACGTTAAAAAGATGCCCACATCACGATTTATCGCTCTGTATACAAATCCAAACATTTTATAATAGGCTTAATCAAAATACAAGGTAGTTGATTGATGCAGCAGATGGGGGTATGCTCAATAATAAGATACCAGAGGCAGCTCAAGACCTTATTAAAGACATGGCAATGAACAACTACCAGTGTTACTCGTCTAAAGCAAAAACTAGTAAACCAACAAGAATGTATGAAGTGGACATCATAATGTAGTTAGCGTATCATATGGAAGCATTTAGCAGGAATGTTAATAGATTAATGATGAATACACTAAGCCAAGTTATACAATGTGAGGTATATGGGCTAAAGCATGCAAGTCAAAGTTTTCAAACATCACAACTCAAGAATGTGGATGATCTAGGAAATGCTCCTAGACCCTAAAACATATAGTAATAGATACAATCCAGGATGGAGGAATCACCCCAACTTCTCTTAGAAAATCAAGACCATGCAAGGAACAACCCTCCATTAATATTTCAGTAACAACCTCAACCTAGGTAGCCCAATTTGGAAGAGATGATGTTGAATATTGCTCAAGATTCTTATGCAAAAAATCAATGGGCAGAGGCTTCGGTACATAACTTGGAAGTTCAAATTGGACAAATCATCAAGTTAGTAACTAACAGACCATAAGGGAGTTTCCATAGTACAACAAAGATAAATCTTAAAGAATAAGTAATGGAAATTAGACTAAAGGATGATAAAGAGCTCCCAGAAGAAGAAATAGAAGAGGAAAAAGAGACTACAAAAATTCGATGTAAGGTTGAAGGTGAACATCACTTGGAAAAATTCAAGAAATATCATCCTGTGACCCCTTAATATGCGAAAGTGAAAAAAGATCAAATGGATGCACAGTTTGGTAAGTTTTTTTGAACTTTTTAATCAAATCCAATCTAACTTACCTTTTGTTGAAGCTCTTGTCAAGATGTCGAAGCATATGGAATTTTTGAAAGAACTACTATCAAACAAGGAAAATTTAGAGAAGTTGAAAACTGTTACGCAGAGTAGAAGGTGCTTAGAAGTTCGGAAAAATAAATTACCAAAGAAGCTTACTAATCTAGGGAGTTTTAATATCCTTTGTGAAATTGGAAGTTTGAAAATAGATAAGACTTTAGCCGACCTAGGTACTAGTATTAATATGATACCTTTTTCACTGTTTGAGAAACAAGGAATAGGAGAACTTAAACTGACTAGGATAAGTTTGCAAATAGCAGATAGATTGGTAAAATATCCTATGAGATTTGTAGAAGATTTGCATATTAAGGTTAATAAGTTTGTTTTCCCAGTGGATTTTGTGATTCTTAATATAAAGAAGGACATAAAAGTGCCACTAGTCTTACGTAGACCCTTTTTGTCAATTACTAAGTCAATAATAGATGTTAACAAAGGCAAGTTAACATTAAGGGTGTGGGATCAAGAGGTTGTTTTCAAAGTATCTAATGTTATTAATCATGCCCTTGAACAAATGGATATTATTAAAGCTAATGAGTCTTCTCATAATATTTTGTAGGACTCTAAATTTAAAGGAGCACCGAAGCTTGTGCTAGTTCAAGGTAATAAATTGAAGGGAAAATGTGGCACTAAGCTATAAAAAGGTAGCTTATTTCGAGGTCATAGGACCCAAGTAAGGCTACAAAAAACTAATTTGAACAAGTCACCTTGAGCATTGAAGGTACATTAAGCTAACGATATCAAACAAGCATTATATAGGAGGCAATCCATGAAATAGTTTAGGTTTTAGTTTTAAATTATATTTCATTTTGTGATTATCTTCATGTTATAATATAGTTTGATTGAGTGTTGAAGTATTTTAGGTTAGGAAACTAAGCATCCTGATGAAATTATGAATGAGATTGTGTTAGGGTATGTGTGTTAAGGTTCATGTGTGTTAAGGTTCATAACTTTGAATGCAAAATGTTTAAGTTTGTTCATTTAATTTTAAAGTTAGGTTCATAACTTTGAGTGCAAAATTTTTAAGTTTGTTCATTTAATTTTGAAGATTCACATATTTATAAAGAGATATATGCTTGTGTAGACTTATACAGTTGGATACACACTTGTGTAATTGGCCATGTAAGTTTGCAAATGGTTGCAATTTAGTGAACTATATAGTCAAATGCACTGTTGTTTAGCAGACTATGTAAGCCTGCGATACCTCTTTAAAATGTCTTAACCCTTCATTTTTCTCTTCTTTTTTTTTTTGTTATCTTCCTTCTCACTCTCCCGTCGTCATCCTCCTAATCTCCCATCCAAATTTTTGTATTTTTATTGCAAATTAGCAACATCCAAGTAAGTTTTATTCTTGGTTTTACTTGTTTATGTATGAATAATTGGGTATTTTGCAATTTTTAGGGATTTTTTGGCCCAAAACTGCTAGAATTAGGATTTTAGGATTTTGTGTGATTTTAGGATTAATTATGTTTTAATAGTTGAATATTATCCTTACCTATTGGATTTATTGATTCAATTTGATGAATTGCATATTTATTTGGTGAAATTTTAACTTGGATTGCAAAATTGTGCAATTATGGCTGACTAATTATTAAATTGTGATACTTTTGCCTAAAATTAGGGTTAATTAGTTATTTTTATAGTTAATTAAGGATAGATTTGTGTTTAATTACATGTCAATTTTGATTTTGCATGAATTCAATGTTTAATTTCCTTAATTTTGTGTACTTGCTAGATTAGGGCTTTTAATTTCAAATTAAGGGTTAATTTTATAATTAAATAATTGTTTTATTTTTAATTTTTAATTACAATATTTTTAATTTTAATTTTGTGATTTATTAGGTTGTTAGTTAATTTTGCCAATTATTTAATTGTTTATTTTATTTTATTTTGTTATATTATATTATATTTAATTAATTAATTTAGATTATTTGCTCTTTATTTTCTTATGTGTTCTAGTTCGTTTTCATATTTAATAATCTAATGAGCATAATAAATTTTAAGTATGGAGAAAAGGGTATTCTCGTAATCTATCTACAAATTTCTCACACTTCTTTAAAGTTTTAGGCACAATGACAAGACCACTATACAAAAAGAAAGCACTAGAAAAGCGATAGTAAGGAGAGGGGTCATCTAGAGACCTAAGAGGAGCTTGCTCAATTCAACCACTCGAGTGACCTCCGATGCTTTTCTTTAGTACAACAACCCATAGAGAGCAATATTAAAGGCTAAAGGACAAGACCTTCATCACGGGATGCAACATTAATTGGGAGGCGTTGGAGTAAGTCAAGTTGGTCCAGTAAGTACAAAACCTGGTCAATCTAGGTGCCTGGCCCAAATTTTTTAAGATCATGAAGCCCTCCTACTCAGAGTTGACACTCGAGGTGCTCGTCACGTTCTTCATAGAGAAGGGAAGACATGACTAGGACAGATTGAACACCATCTAATTCTAGTTGTTTGGAAAGATGATCCAAATGAGCTATTCAGACTTCTCCATCACTATAGGATAATATGATTCAAAGTTTATGGAGATCCAATCATACTAGGCCTTATGGATAGACTTCCCATATGAGATGTCTTCTTGACAATTTTTAGAGCACCATAAGTGATGACGGAGAATATTACCTAAGTAGATCCAAGGCTTCGTCACTTCGACACCCGATGCTTTGCTATACCACACATTGAGCAAACAGGATGATAGCCACAGTGTTGTTGATAACTTGGATGTGTTTTATTTAGGAATATGAGCGAGAGGACACCGATCCACCTAGGGCATACGCTAGAGGCATCAGAGCAAGGAAAGGAGGTCAACACAATTTGTGTTGGACTTTATATGACGAGAGTGGTAAGACAGATAGGGGTCTTCAACAAGCTACCCCAATGTGATAGGTTGGAACCATGGTAGCACTTAACCTGGAGGTTTTGAAGCACATGCATATGGCTAGCAGATGGCGAGGAACCACAGGGGATAGAGTAACCACAACAGCTACATTCACCTCCATCCTAAATGAGAGGAGTAGTAATGGAGGAGGATAATGTGGGAAGCCCTAGGCACAGACACCACATCTGGACCAACTGAAGAGAGCTCAACTAGAGAGATGGTTGGGACAACTTATGGGAACTCAACGAATGATCCAACTATAAAAGATGGAGCTTATGCAGTAGGTGGGAGGGCTCGAGACCTCTGTTGGATGGATTAGGGATTTGTTATTGCTAATGAAGAGCCATCATAGCATCGATTTTCATTCTCCATCATTTGGTGAGGGTTCACCTTTTGAGGATTAATGACTAGAGGACCCTCTATCATCAGACAGGCCTGAGTCACAGCTCGATTGAGGGATGTTGATATTTTGTTTTGTATCTTTTCTTTGTCCCTTTGTTTGTGTATTTTTCTTTTTTTCCCATTGTTATTCTATCTTATCTAAACATTAGTGTTAATGTTATTTCATATTTGTTAGTTATTGGTGTTATTTTTATTTTCTTTTATCTTTTTATACCTTTTATTTATATTTTGCAAGGATGTTTGTATCTAGTATCGGAGAGATAGTCACAAATTCATCAAAATCAGAATATGAAAATCTTATTACTTAGGGAAGTAGTAAACACTTTCTCATTTTTTATTTTGATATGCTTATATTATATACATAGGCACAACATACAGTTTTACTTGTTATGAAGGGTTTAATAATTTTATTAATTTAATTATAATCTTAGTTATTCAATTTTATTAACTGATATTCTGAATTAGTTGAAATATGTTCATAAAAACTTTATTTCATAATTGATTATTGATTTGAATTAGTATGTAAAACCATGATAGCTAGAATAAATTTACTTTTATAAGTCATATTTTTAGTAATCATTAAGATAGTTAATTTGAATGAAAATTTCATATTATTTACACACATATAACCATTTTTGTGTGAGCTTTTGAGCCTAAGAGCAAAAATACATAAAATTTTAAGCTCTTTTATTCTTTCATGTGTGATATCAAGCATAGTTGGATGATTTTAAAACTTTCTTTTATTATACATATTGAGATCACAATTGTTAAATTAGAAGTATGAAAATGATAAAGGCACATATATTTTACATTTTTTAACTATATTTCTTTCAAAATTACCTTACTATATTTTATCCCTTAGAAGTAACCAATTTTAGGCCTTAGCCTTTTTCATTGAGTATAACTCCATTATTAACCTTTATCCTAATTTTCATGAAGTGATTTTATTAATATGAACACTAAACATTATTTGCATTACTTGATTGTTTAAAACTTGAAATTTGGAAAGGTCCATTATTTCTTCAGTTGTGGTACATGATGAATGCTAGAAAAATATTGAAAAACAGCATATTGCAAGCATAGAAAAAAATGTATAGTACCAATGGATTTACAATGCAAGGACCTATATATTGTGAAGTAATAAGTTTCTTGTAATGTTTTCTTTGTAAATTTCCTTCAAATTTATCACACTTGTATTATCTTGATCATATCTTACCTAAGCTGATTAAACCCTTATAAAGACCTTTTGATTTTTGTTTCTAGTTTATTTATAAGTAGTGGAGATATGATAATATTGCAAGCTTATGCTTAAGAGTTATGCTATGCATTGATTTGACAGTTTGATACTTTTTACCTTAAACACTTAAGTGTATTGAGTGAAACCTTGATTGGGGTGTAAAGATTCATAATTTTGATTTCAAAAAGATTATTGATATGATTACTAGTGATACTGACTTAAGAAGTTAGTTTTAGAATAACTTGATATAATTGTATACTAATTTGATTAATATGATATGATGACTTAAAGCATGGATGGACAGGTTGAGATTAATAAAGGGTGGATGTTTGTAAATTTGCTAATTTAAATTATGATTTTCTTGAGAATAAAAAAAAGCTTAAAAGTGGGGCTGTTTGATATATATTTATATGATTATAATTATACATCCATACGTAATGTGTTTTTCTTGTTATTATATAACTTTGTTGTAATTTTTGGCACTTAATTCTCTTTAAGAGCATTTGTAGGTCATAATTGCCTTCATGGACCAAAAAGAGAAGATTCAGATGAAATCGTGGCATGAAACAAAGATTTAAAGCAATTAACGACCTATATAACTGTTTACAGTGACTATACAAGTCTTTATAAACATGTGAAGATTAAAGAATTTTACTTATGGTTGTGTGGAGTTACACGCCCGTGTATGTTGATATACATGACCATGTATATTATTCAAGTACGTCATTGTTGAAATTGTTAATTTAGGTGTTTTTGGAGATACATGGTTACTCATATGCCAGTGTAAGTTGACCGGGTATAACCCAACTTCTCTCTGTATATTCATCATAGGCATTAGATTGAATTTTGTGGATTATGTCAGAGTGTGAAGGATTGTGGAGTTAATTGAATTGATTTATGATTTGATGCAAGTACATAAATTCCTAATAACTTTATGAACTTTAAATTTTAATAAATAATGGAGAAGTATTTGATATGTGTTAATTACATCATATTTTAGCATGATTTTGAGGGCATTTAACTTGTAATTGGGGAATTTTCATATGATTTGGTACTTAATTTAGATTATATTTTGTTTATAGCCCTAATTTTAGCTTTCTAATAAATATGGCCAAGTTTGAGTTAAATTAGAGCAATTTTATTGTGATTTTAGAGGAACGACTTAGGAAAAAGGACCAACAAGGACTCATGTTTAGTGACAGTAGTTACTAGAGATAAAACTACATGATCTTTCTAAGTTAGGGTAAAACCTATCATAGAAATTCACAAAGTAAGTTAATGCGTTCTTAGGTTGTTTTGATTAGAAAGAGAATTTATTCAACCAATTTGAAGATAGGGATTTTATTACTTAAAAGAGAATATAGTTATAACTTAAGAATTTTTATTAGTCAAAATAAATATTAATCATTAAACTAGGATAAATCCAAGTATAGTAAATTTATATAGAGATTTTACGCCTAGATCTATTATATCTACTTATTGTTATTCATATTTATTACCTTAGCTAATTAAATTTTATTTATTATTTAAGGTTATTTTATTTCCTTGTTTATTTTAATCATCCATTATGTCATATTAGATAATAGAAAGATGGTTATTGCAGATAATTACAATTCTCATAGGATCAACACTCGGCTCACTCACCGAAATTCTACCATAAGAAAAGACACTTGTACTTAGTGATATTTTACATTATTTTGTGTGTTTTGTTCATTCATATCACATTAATATTTTAAAAATATTTTCTAGAATTGTTT
Organism: Erythroxylum guanchezii; assembly: GCA_025629825.1. Taxonomy (NCBI): domain Eukaryota; kingdom Viridiplantae; phylum Streptophyta; class Magnoliopsida; order Malpighiales; family Erythroxylaceae; genus Erythroxylum; species Erythroxylum guanchezii. Next base: position 17,251,586 of record JAOTAX010000196.1, on the reverse strand, counting down.
GTGTTTTGTTCATTCATATCAAATTAATTTTCTAAAAATTTTCAGAATTTTTATTAACTAATTTTAACAAAATTGATATATATAACAGTCAATTACCTATATTCCTACACTTAAGTTGCACATAATCTTTAAAATACATAATATGTAAAAACAATGAAAATATAGGAAACAATGGAATGGAGAAAAGGATAGATACTCTCCTAAGAATAAAACATCATTGACTTTATCCAATACCATTAATATTGTCCTGGACTGTTGGACCCGTGTCCAGAGTCCAACCCTTGAACTATAAAACGTGTGCGTATTATTGCTCGTCATACAAACGTGAGCGTAATCTAATGAAATCATGAAGCTTAAAGTCTCATACCATTTTGATTTTTTTTTGGATCAATTGATAAACGACAATCCCTTCTTATGATTGTGTTCTCAATCATATTGTACCTGCCAAAAAAATTCTCAGAGAGAAACTTTGTTAACTCCTTCTGGAAAAGTTCGCCACAACGAACTTTTGACTTTGTCTCGGCGAAGTTCCCATATTAGACCCAAGCATCTCTCGGGATAGTTATGTCGCGACGACAAGCTTGACTTCGCCGCAATGAAGATGCTTAATTAGCCATAATAAGACCTTTCGGAAAAAGTTCGCCACGGCAATCCTTGCGGTCGACCCCTAAACCTAAAATTTCTAATGGTTTCTACATCACTCTTACCTTTCTTTCAATTTATGTTGTCCCAAATTCACTTCCTCTATGTAACACCATTTC
>JAOTAX010000196.1:17234655-17250725 GCA_025629825.1 Erythroxylum guanchezii | reverse complement strand
ATCACTCACAATTTTTTCCACTTCCTGTGTCGATAACACCAATATCATATCATATCAATATTTCCTTAACATACTCATGTATATCACATTTTGAATCTAAGACATCTTTTATCAATAGCACTAACTCATAATAATTTCATACTGACCAATTCACGTCAGGCTTAGTGAATCCCTTTTCCTAACCTGAGCACAACTTGTATTCCATGTAAGCATACCTTGGTGAGGTGATACCCTAAGAGACCATTCATCTTTCACTTAATAATTCACATCACTTTAGTGCCAATACATTTAACTCTTATATCTATCTCACTACATTCCATGTCTTTGTCGTGGATCCATCTAATTCATCCATCTTTCTCAAATCACTTAATTTCTAATACTGATCAATTTCACTTATCAACAACCTCTCCAATCAATTTAGTCTTCAACCATTTTTTAAGCCTTAATCATCACAATGCAAGAGCGAACGACTCTTTCTGTCATCTAACTCCTCATATAGTATTCTAGTGAAATTACTTTGATAACGATTGTAATGCTTAAAGTCAAATAGAACTATACGTTGATCTTATATTCCTATGAACTCCAAACTATAAACTTTAAGCATATTGTCGACAGTTAAGACCGTTGGCAATTCAAACTTTCAGTCACTTGATTCTACATTCTTAGCCGCTACATGATGTTCTGACGTATTTCTATTAGGATGTATAGCTTAAATTACCATTTGTACTTTTCTAACAATCTCTTTACTCAATCATCTTTATTAGTACACATACTTCTTATTTTAATTACAAAGTATCATTTTTCCTATTCGATCTCAAAATTAGTATTTATTTTTGATTCCTTAGTAAGATTCATAATTTCTGAATCCTCAATTTGGGCTTTGTTCATGCGAAACTGATCTTAAATTGTTAGTGACTAATCAATTTGCCCAAAATTCAACTCCAAATTTTACACTCTTTATTGCGCCAGATTTAATAACCTCAATATCCAAATTTGTGATACACTGCTATTGAATTTTCTATTCAATGCATCTAATTACAACACTAGATTTACCAGTATAATACCTATTTGTACAATCATAATCCTTCAAATAACCCTATCTATCGTCTCAATCTCGTATTCAATTCTTTCAACTCAATATTTACCTCAAACATTAAATGATCTGCGTATTTCAAAACGCTCCTGCACTTATAATATCTCCAAACTTTCAAAATGACTATTATTGTAGCAAGTTCCAATTCATACATCAATTAATCATCTTATGGGGCTTAATTGTCTCCCTTAATATGAAATCACTTTATCATGCTGCATTGGATTTTATCCTAAACTCTTATACAATATCATTGTATACTATAAAATCTCCAAATCCAAACAATAAAATTAAATCGGTGTTAATTCCTCAAAATTCTCTTTACTTTCATCAATCATACGATTTACACGTTTTTCCTCAAGTATTCAAACTATTCTTCTTAACTTTTTGAATACACTCTACATGTCATCAAATTTTTGCTTGGATCGCTTTAATCTTCAATACCATAGTACTGTCAAGGGCAATTGTTAACTCAAACAATTATTATCAAACTTGATGTACCCCTGATTCATTCTCGTAATTCCTTAAGTAACTAATTCCTCAATGAGGTAACATTATCTAGCGTTATTTTCAATTTTCTAATTGAGTTACCTTTCTTGAATGATTTTTCTCCATTCTTTAGGTTTCCTTAGATTTTACATTGACTTATTCTAATGTTTGCTCATTCATACTAGTTTCTCTACACTTTTCCATTTATTTGAATCCTTAAGTTCCTGTGTTTGTAACACATTCATTAGGTCAAATTTGTATCTCCCGAACATATTAACACAAAATATAACGTATATTAGCAATCAATGTCTCCTCAATTTCAGGAATCCACTTACATAGTTGGATACTTTCCGTCAAACAAAATACATACATTCTCAGTAGCATATTCTACCTCTTTTTTCTGAGTCTCTGTCAGAAACAAGACTCCAATATTTACTTTTGATTTGATTAATAATCATTTATTCCTCGAAATGAAACATTTCATTCACATGATATGATTCGATAAAACATCTCTATCACAAAAAGGTTTCTTACCTCAATCATCTACACTGTTTTCACAATCTTTATCACTCAACTATATTCCTCATTATTATTTCAGCTATTCTTAATACCTCAATAAGATCGATTTCAACTGTTCATGATATTTCACTAATTTCAATTCCTATCGCACTTTGCTTGATCAAAATAATCTTTACAATAAAACTCAAGGAAATAAAAGGCATATTCGTTTACTCTCATATTTTGGTATGTACCATCAAGATCATTACATCTTATATACTAAAGTAATTTCGGTAAGTCACCAATTTATATTGATGCCAATTATATGTCAATCACAATTGATTCTAAACAACTTCTGAACATTCTTCGACTATTCAAATACTCCTCTATAGTAGTTACCTTTTCAACATAATCACCTATATTATACTCCCATTGCGTTACTCTGATTCATCTTATGATTTTTAACTCTAGGGATCATAGATTATCTCTTATAGCATATCCAAATATAGATCTCGTATGTACTCAATCACATTATTCACCAATATAACCACATGATCGAATATATTCTCATAATAACTGGTCTACTTAACCTTGAGAACTTCTACATATATCACAATCATTTATTTCATTTTCCATACGTACATTCTTAATCAATTTAGAAGCATAGACGCATAGCCATCTTGAAATTCTGATATCAAATTCACTAACACAATCTTATACTGGGTCATAACTCCTACCATACTAATTTAAACAATCATTCTAAATTCCAAGTTCAACCTTTCAATTCCACTTTGCTTATACACCCTAAATCTTGTCATTTCCACTTATGTCTCTATTTCTTCTAAGTCAATTCATGAAAATACTTTCACATCCATATCAATTCAAGTACATATCCATAACCAAAATTTTGTCACCATATTCACTAGTATAATCACAATTACTTAATCTATGTCTAACACATCGGACTACATAATATTTCTTATTTCTAAATATCCACAAATTTATATTTCCTCATATCATGAAATGTCCATGTAAGATCCTAATTCTGGCACTCTGATACTAAACATGTTGGACCCCATGTCTGGAGTCCAACCTTTGAACCATAAAACGTGTGCATATTATTGCTCGTCATACAAATGTGAGCGTAATCCAATGAAATCATGAAGCTTAAAGTCTCGTACCATTCCGAATTTTTTTTGGATCAATTGATAAACGACAATCCCTTCTTATGATTATGTTCTCAATCATATTGTACCTGCCAAAAAAATTCTTTGAAAGAAACTCCACTAACTCCTTCGGGAAAAGTTCGCCGCAACAAACTCTTGACTTCGCCGTGGCGAAGTTCCCATATTAGACCCAAGCATCTCTTGGGATAGTTACGTCGCGGAGAGAAGCTTGACTTCGCAGTAGCGAAGATGCTCAATTAGCATAATAAGACCTTTCAGAAAAAGTTCGCCACGACGATCCTTGTAGTTTCGTCGTGGCGAAACCCCTGGAATCTCATCCCCTAAACCTAAAATTTCCAATGGTTTCTACATCACTCTTACCTTTCTTTCAATTTATGTTGTCCCAAATTCACTTCCTCTATGTAACACCATTTCATGACAATTCAACTACCAATGTTATTTCGTCAAACTCTCAAATCTTTACTCAAATTATTCACTATTTACAACTGATTCTCATTATTCACAAAACAAAATCATCATCTCAAGTTGATAACTTTCTCAACTATACCTAATTTCAACTCAACCTTATATATACACAAATTCATACTTCCACTCAACATTATCCAGACATAATTCATAATTCATTAACATCAAAAGAATAGAATTTTACAAGCTCTAATAGCATTCCAAGCCATAATACAACAATAATCCAAAATCTCAAAAATAAAAAAGTTACATGAATTAATAATCCTTGAAAAATTAATAATCCTTAAAATGTGACTAATCCTTGTATTTAACAAAAATAACTTAAATTCCAAGATATGCAGATTTTGAAGTAACGTCCTTATACTCTTGATCACTCAATCACTTCCTCATCACCTGAATAGGGGAAGGAGAGTGGGGGTGAGCATAAAGCTCGCGGATAACAAGTTTATAACGAAGAATAACCAAAACCGTTGAAATGTTCATTTGTCATATAAAAATCATAATGAATTCATAAAACGCTTCATTCTCAAATTCTCAGTCAAATTCGCAATTATAATTCAAAACTCATAATTAAAATATCATCACATCAATATAGCATATCCATTTAACAATCAATACAGAACATTTAATTTATGCAACATACTTGACCATTCAAAGATGCAATGCACAAACAGATGGCTCGAGAGTTCCATGGAAACAAAATGGAGAAACCGAAGTTTACCCCATGAACATAATGAGTCTATTTTCGAAGCTCATATGCCACAAGCAGGCAGCCGGGAGAAGGCTCTTGTCAACGTGCATATGACGAACAGAATGGTTCCACTCTTGCCCAAACAGAAGCACATAATCATGCTCAGATCATTTTATCAAATGCTTATACTTTCGAGCTTTTCTATTTTTTCATTCATACAAAATGCCATGACATGTTTCAATGGCATAACTTGATCATAATTCATAAATCTCAATACATTTTCAATAATCACAAAAATTCATTATCAATCAAGTTAAAATACAATACATGTGCACTTTTCCACATTCACAACAATTCAAATCCAATCAATTAAGCATATACACACATAAGCAAATTCTTTAAATCGTTTAAAAGCAATATATGAAGTAATTGAAATCCTTTTGTTCTCTTGATTTCGAAAAACTTTAATGGTTCATTATTCAGTTATAAACATGAAACCCGCTTTAGAAATCCTTGCTCAATTACTTGCTCAAAGGTGCCTCACCCTTTGCTCCTCTTGCCTTCCTTGATTTCCTTTAACAATAGCCAAAAATTCTATTCAATTGGAATTCCCATTTATGATCAGGCAAATGAAGAAATTTGATAATAATTTCTTCTAGAACAATGTTGCCCATTGTCTTAAGTTTCTAGTGACTCCAAAATCATTCAATTTGGTTTAATACTCTAAAAGTTATGCCCCATTCACTTTTAGTTTGTTCCAATACTAACACAGCATTCTATATTCAACTTCCCTTCAAAAATTGAGATCCTTAAAGACTTAATTAAAACTCCATTTCATTAGACCAATTGTAGCCCTATGTCTCTAGTTTACGTCAAATTAAAAATCATCTCATTTGGATAACTACACGAAAAGTTATGCCCAAAATACCAAAGTATATTTTGTGATGGAAAGTTCGACGTAGCGAGCCAAAAAGTTGGCCGCGACGAACTTCTACATAAACGTACTACGGGAACATTTTTTTGCTACATTTTCCAACTTTTTACTTCTAACATTTCACATATATCCCATCTTATACCTAAACCATCTTCTCTACTTCATTTCCAAGCTCATTTCAACCCAATAGCCTTAACAAATACATCAAAATCTATCTTTGATCATTAACCCTAAAAGAGAGCACTTATCTATATCATTCACTAATAACCTCCCACATATGTTATGCTATATTTGAGTTTTATTCAACCAAATCCACGAGATTTAATTCATAACTTACTTGTTGAAGCTTCACAATCTTCAAACTCTTGAAGAATCTCCACAAACCCTAGCTTTTCTCTTTTTCTCTTCTTTTCTTCTCTTCTTCTCTCAATTACATGACAACAATTCTTTTTCTTCTAACTTATACTCTTAATAATCATCAAATGTCCCTTTTGCCCTCCAATGTAAGCCTTATATCTTTTAACCTTAAGTGACTTGCCCATTTTGCCTTTAATACATTCTCACAACATTAATTCTTAAATTCAATTAACCTATGTCATAAAAATCCTACTAACCTTGACATAAATAATTAGGTCCAAAATTAACCTATCAAACCTTATAATTCATTTAAATCATGCTTAATTCACAAGGAAAAATTTGGGGGCCAACATGGACTATAAAATTTGATCTCCATTATAGCATGCAAGAGTTATGTTGCGTATATAACATGCATAACTTTATGAAGTCTTGAAATAAGAGAATCCTAATCTAATAGTGAAATAAAACCAAAATAAACTTACAACCAAAAGTTTAAAACTACTAGAATAAATTAAAATTATTTCCAAAGATCCTAAAAGCTACTAAATTAAAACAAGAACACATATTGAGTTGCCTCCCAACAAGTACTTTTTTATAAGTCTTTTAGTGCCTATTTGAATGGGCTTTTGGAAAGCCAATAAGCACTTTTCTCCACCACAAAAGCCTTTTTTAAGAAAAATAGGTATTTGGCTGTAAAATAAAAAAGCACTTCTTTAATAGATATGGCTTTTTTGGTAGCCAAAATTCAACTTTTTAAGAAGCTCAAATTTGGAGCTTCTTAAAAGAGCATTGTTTTCAAGTAAATTTTTTTGATCAATTAATGAGCCTATTTTTAAGTCCCTTTTGCCCTTATGTTTTACACATAATTCCCATGATACCCACTCCGTTTATTATGTATTTAACTATTTACTCAACTTGGATATTTATTTTAGGATTTATATAATATTACTTGTCTTTTTTATATGTTTTAATATTTATTTTCGACATTAGTTTACTTATGTTATAATCTATAAAAAAAGATTTGGTTAGATATGTTTTCATTTATGTTTCATATGGTTTAAAATTATAAAATAATTAATATATTGTGCTTTGCATATTGCTTAATATACTTTAAATAATTTTTATATTCATAAATAATTTTTATTACAAAATAAAATATAGTTAAAATTGAAAGTGCTTTTTATTTTTATGTTGCCAAATAGTCTACTATATGAAACACTTTCAAAAAGCTCTTTTTTAAATGACAACCAAATAGTCATCTAGCTTCTTAGAAAAGTTCTTCTCAGAAAAGAAGTACAGAAAAAAGCTCTATTGACAAAAACTCTACTAGTATAAGCCCAACCAAACAGAGGCTTAATTAGAATTCTCCTTAAGCTCTTCACTCATCTTAAATCCAAAATCAAAGGCTTGCTTCAACACTCCTTTATAATATAAAGCTCATTAACTTTCTTATATTCCATTTGAATTAGGTTATCCATCTCCTCTTCTTCTCATTGTAGGAAGTAAGAGCACCTTTAACTTAACTATTGATAACTCCTCAAACTTCTTCTTATTGGTAAGGAGGTCCTTTAAGTATTTAGTATACTTTGACATCTGCGAAAGAGTTTTAACAAAAGGTACGTTAACATTTGATTGTCTTAAAACCTCTAGAAACCCTTAAGAATGCATTAATTCATTTTATGAATTCTCATTATAGGTTTAACACTAACCCAAAAGATTAATGTGATTCTATCTCTATGATTCCGTACAAATCTCATTATTTATGCTTTGACGTAATCGTAGATATAATTTTTCAATCCCTTTCTATGAAATCCGATATTAAATCTTTGATGTTTTTTACTTTAATTCAACACAATAAGCAAAAACAAATAATTTTTATGAAAACTAGAATTATGTATTAAATCAAAGAATCAATTCAAAATAACAAACCTAGGGTTCATCCACCTAGATCTATATCCCAATTAGTTCATACTAAAATAAATAAAACCTACATTACACAAAAAAAGAATATAAGAAATAAGAATGAGTTATCATGAACCTTGAATCTTAATGGATTTCATACCATATACAAGAAATAAGAATGAGTTATCATGAATCCTAAATTTTGATGGATTTCTTGCCTTTCTTTAAGGATATTCTTTTTTTGATGTGTTGTTCAATCTCCTTTAGTCATCCTATCGCTCTTTGATGTTCAGTAGATCCCCTTTTGATTGGTATATGATCCTCTCAAATGGCTCTCTCATTTTCTAATAGGTCTCTTTCTTTTTTATCTTAAGAAACTTTAAAATTTTGACCAACATAAGACCAACATTTGTCCATATTGATCCGATATTGATTCACTACTCCCTAGACTTCATTTTTATAATTAAACATTACCATCTCAGATCACAAACATAAGTCTATGTTTAAGCCATATTGTTGAACATGAGATCATGATTAGGATGTGTTCCTAGCCAAATGCACCATAGTGGAATATGGGATAAATACAGCCCAAACATAAGGCTTACTAAACATGAGACTGAAGTAAATCACTTGTTAATATAGAATACACAAGAAGGGGGTTGAATTGTGTAAAATCTTCAAAGATATTAATCTTTAAAAAATTTCTTGAATTTTTTCGCAAATTCAAACGATCACAAAAACAAATCCCTTAAGTTGATGAGTAATCTAATCTCAAAAATTATTATCTACTCTTCTAACAACAAGAAAATTAAAAGATAAGAGTTAGAGAATAGACGCTGCAATTTTATACTGGGTCACCCTTAACCTTAGGCTATGTCCAGTCCTCAGAGTTTATCTGAGATTTCACTATACTCTTCAACGTTACAAGTATTATTTCTACACTTGTAGAGCCTCTTCAGGTCTCTCTCACAAAGTATTCTTTATCTGCTTTCCTAGCCTCTCCAGGCTCTAGCATTTTTTTCTCTTAGAAAGATATTGTTTAAGCTTCACATTACAGATGTGTTTGCTCTCTTTCTTTCACACTTGAACACAGAGTTTCTCTAAGTATTGTACAATCAAATTTTCTCTCTTGTATTGTATGCTGTTGTAAAAAATGTTATTTTTTGTTTATGACTATACCTAGTATTTATAGCCTAAAACTTTAACTGTCTCCTTGAGAAATCTACTTCTTGAATCTTGTAGAAACTGTTATTAGTTGAGTCCTGTAACTAACTCCAACTATCTAACTGACTGACATTCTAAAATCTTTTTCATTTGCATCATCCGGTACTATGCTTCTTCTGGTGTCACGCTTTCGTCTTGAATTGACCTTCTGTATCTTCTTATGTTGACCTTCTATATCTTCTTATGTTGACCATCTTGATCTTCTTTTATTGACCGTCTTTAGTTTGAAGTATTGTCTGGGTTTGACCATCTATCTTCTAGGGTTGACTATATATCAGCTTAAGTTGACGATTTGTGTCACTTACATTTTTCTGCGCACTTAACAAACTTATCAAAACAGTTCACACATTTGTAAGATTATTATTATTTGATTGTCATCAAAATTAATAGAAGTGCAGTCTTCTTGACTTGACAATCTCCCCTTTTTTGATGATAACAAATAATCATAATATCTAGAAGATAAAATAATATTCAAACGACTAAACAAATAATGTACAGACGAATAACAACCAATATTCAAACGACTAAACAAATAATGTACAGACGAATAACAACCAAAGCAATAAGATATACAATGCTTTCTAATATTTCTCACTTTTCTCCCTTTTCTTATACTCTCCACTTTTCTCTTTTCTCCTCTTCTCCCCATATTTGTTATTAATCAAAAAGATAATTCATCGTAGATGCTTCAGAATTTTAGAATACATATGTTGAATATCAGTGTAGATCGTAATGAGGTCTTATTCAATAGAAACACGTAGAAGTGCTATATCCTCATGAAACAAACAATGTTCATCATTCATTGTCACCGAGTCCTTTGAGCCTGCTCTTGGTAGAATACAGTGGATAAAAAGTGAATGAAGAACCCTAGCCTTCGGAACGAGGGTTGAAGCCTTCTTAACCCCTAGATTACTACATCCATATAGTTATCGATCGATGTGAGCTTTGTCTACATGACCTTGAGCATTCCATTTTGTATTGTTAAATAGTTTTGCTCCAATATTTAGACACCTTATATCCTTCTCAATAGAATCTTGTGTGACTATAACCAACAACCCATCTACCATTGATACTAAGGTGTTGTCCACCACCTTTGCATTCTTCCAGAACTCATATATTTCATTCAAATAGACCATTTCACGAATGTTGAAGAAATTTTTCCAGCCAACTGCTTTAATTTTTGGTTCAATTTCCATATGATTTTTCTTCAAGGAATTGAAATCAACGTGTCTCCTATAGATAATATATTTCTCCATTTTTGATCTATAACAAATAAACACTAAACACACAAATGTATTTCGCTTAACGTAGCGAGGTTAGTATCTAAAGATAAGAATATGAAACGAGAAGAAGTTGAAGTTTGGAACAGAGTATTGAATCGTCTTTATTGAGGATACTAAACTAGTCGGTTTCAAGGTTTTTCTAGAAAATTCTATATAATACGGTATTTTAGAATCTTGAGAAGATTTCCTTCTTATACATACTCTTGAAAAGTTACCATTCACAACTTACCGCTACTATTTACTTGAAAACTTACGACTTTTCATCTTCTTCTGTATGAATCGTCTAGGCTATGACATGTTAGACGAGTGATCATTTAACATTACCATATTCAAGTTACGTCTGATTTCCTTGAATCTATCTTCACTTAAGGGTTTAGTGAAGATATCCGCCCATTGTTGATTGGTCTCAACAAATTGTAGATTGATAATCATTCTCTGTATATAGTTTTTGATAAAATGATGTCTAACTTCAATATGCTTTGCCCTCGAGTGTTTTATTGGATTTTTTGAGAGATTAATAGCACTTGTGTTGTCACAAAAGATTGGAATCTGATCTTCTAGGATAAAATAATCCTCTAACTAATACTTAATCCATAATGTCTATGAACAAAAGCTTGCAGCTAACATGTATTCAATTTCTGCAATAGATAGAGCAATTGAACTTTGCCTCTTGCTTGACCAAAAAATTAGATTAAGACCAAGAAAGTGACAACCTCCACTTGTACTCTTTTTAACAATCCTATCTCCAGCATAATCAGCATCACAGTAGCCAATTAACCTGAAATCTTTACCTTTCTCATACATTAAGCAAAGATTAGTAGAACCTACCAAGTATCTCAATATTCTTTTGACAACAATATAATGAGATTCTCTAGGATCTACTTGAAATCTTGCACACAAACAAACATTAAACAATATATCAGGTCTGCTTATAGTTAGGTAAAGTAAAGAACCAATAATTCCTTTGAAAAGAGTTGATCAATCTTCTTACTAACTTCATCCTTCGATAAGAGGATTGAAGGATGCATAGGAGTTGACATTGGTTTAACCTTCTCCATTTTATATTTGACTAAAAGTTCTTTGATATAATTTTGTTGATGAATAAAAATCTTTTCTTCATTTTGTTTAATTTGTAAACCAAGAAAGAATTTCAATTCACCCATAATACTCATTTCAATTTCATTTGTCATAAGATTTTCAAAACTCGAACATAATTTCTTAGAAGTTGCACCAAAAATAATATCATCTACATATATTTGTACAACTATAAAATAATTTTAAACACATTTTCTAAACAAATTCTTATATACTTGACCTCTAATAAATTCATTTTTAATCAAAAATGAACTCAGACGATCATACCAAGCATGAGGTGCTTGTTTTAATCCATACAAGGCCTTATAAAGTCTATAGACATAGTCTGGTTTATTAGTATCTTCAAACCTAAGGGGTTGCTTTACATAAACTTCTTCATCTATAAAACTGTTCAAAAAAGCACTTTTCACATTCATTTGAAACAGTTTTATATCATAACAAATAGCATATGCAAGCAATATCCTAATAGCTTCTAGTCTAGCTATAGGAGCATATGTTTCATTATAGTCTATTCCTTCTTGTTGATTACAGCCTTGAGCTACTAATCTAGTTTTGTTACGGTGTACTCTTCCTAATTCATCTAGTTTATTTTTGAATACCCACCTGGTTCCTATGATAGACTTACTCAGCGATGAATCCAGGATTTTAGTCTTAGGGGGGCAAGGAACTTAAACCACAAATTAATTTTTATAAATTTACTATATATATATATATATATTCTGACAAATTTTTTAGTTTTGTAGGGGCTATAGCCTTTGCTAGCCCCCCCCCCCCCCTGGATCCATCCCTGGACTTATTGGATGGTCTAGGAACTAAAGAACAAACTTTATTCCTTGTAAATTGATTTAACTCCTCTTGCATGGCTAAAATCCAAGCTTCGTCTTGAAGAGCTTCAATAATTTTCTTAGGTTCTATTCAGAAACAAAAGCTACATTTGCCTCTCTTCTAAATTTAGACCTAGTTCTCACTCCTTTTGATGTTTCTCCTACAATCAGGTTTTCTGAGTGAGAAGATTTATACTTCCAGTCTTTTCTTAGACTAAAGTTTTCAGAGACATCTTCTACCTTATCAGGTGGATCGTCTAGTGGTGACGTGTCTAGACTATTGACTAAAGGAGAAGATAGAGTTTCATCATTAAAATCGTCTTTTCTATCTAGATGAGAATCATCATCAAATTTTATATGCATGGTCTCTTCAACAGATTTAGAAACAAGATTATAAACTCTATAAGCTTTAGAAGTAATCGAATATCCTAGACAAATTCCTGAATTGATCTCAGAATCAAATTTATCCAACTTTTCTTTTATATTCAGTATAGTCCATTTGCAACCAAAACGATGGAAGTAAGATATATTTGGCTTTCTTCCTTTCCATAAGTCATAAGGAGTTTTATTAAAAATGTTAAGTCAAAATGACTTTACGATTAATAATTTTGTTGAAGACCAAATAATAATATTAATAGAAGAAAGTAAGACGAAGCGCAGTGGAGAAACTAAGATGAAGCAAAAGCCGAAAGTGAGACGCAAGAAAATAAGATGAAGCAGAAGCGGAAAGTAAGACGCAAGAAAATAAGACGAAGTGGAAGCGGAAAGTAAGACGCAAGAAAATAAGACGAAGCGGAAGCGGAAAGTAAGACGCGAGAAAATAAGACGAAGCGGAAGCTGAAAGTAAGACGCAAGAAAATAAGATGAAGCGGAAAGTAAGACGCAAGAAAATAAGACGAAGCAGAGAAACTAAGACGAAGCGAAGCCGAAAATGAGACGATAGAAAGTAAAACGAAGCAACAGCAGAAACTAAGACGAAGACCCAATGCCACGTCAATGGTTAATCAGTATGAGTTAATTACAGAACTCAACTGAATAACTGTTTCTTCAAAGATTAAGAAACAAGAAGAAAGAAGCGGTTATCAAGAAGTAGTTGAAGACGCGGGCTATAAATACAAGTCGGAGTCGAAGACTAAAGTTAGAGATTTTAAAAAGATTATACAAGTGAATTCAAAGTTACAAAATTTTCAAAATCATTGTATTCATTAAGCTAAACTCTAGAGCTATATTGTCTGTAATAAAGCTCGAAGCATCTTTCAGTAGAAAGAAGAAAAGATAAGAGCCTGAAGAGGCTAGGTGAAAAGAATACTTGTTGTAAGAGACCTGAAGAGGCTCGGTGAAAAGAATACTTGTATTTTTGAGAAGTATAGTGAAATCTCATAAAGGATTCTGAGGATTGGACGTAGCCCACGGTTTGGGGTAAACCAGTATAAATCTGCTGTGTCGATTCTTACTCTCAACTCTTAACTTTTATTCTTATTGTTTACACAAGTACTCAGAAGCAAATTGCAATACTTCATAAAATTGTTATTCAATAGTTCTAAAAAAGGAAGTTTTCAAAGGAAGTTTTGAAAAGGGGATTGTATTCAAGAAAAGGATGTACAATTCAACCCCCCTTCTTGTTCGTTTTGTATATCGAATATTAAGTCTATACTAATGTGTGATTTACTTCAATTGGTATCAGAGCTCGGTGTCCAAGAACCACCTTCACAAAGTTTGGATAAAGATCCATGGTAGAATCGCATGTATGTATAGCTGAGGGTGCCTCTGTCACTAGACCTCCTGCGTTCATTGGAGAAGACTACCACTACTAGAAAGACAGGATGCAGCTCTTCATTGAATCTACCCATATCAACCTTTGGGAGATAATAGAAAATGGACCGTATATACCAGTATAGGAAATGCTATTCTACGAATCAGATGGTCTGTAGATCAAAAAGCAAGATTCTAGCTGAATTCGAAGGCCAAGTTCTTTTTAAGTTGTGCCCTAAGCAGAAATGAGTATGATAAAATTCACGGATGCGACACTGTGAAGGAGATGTGGGATACGTTATCCATCGCACACGAAAGCACTAATCAAGTAAAGGAATCCAAGATAAGCATTCTTGTACACCAGTATGAGCTATTCAAGATGAAGGACGAAGAGTCTATCGATCAGATGTTTGGAAGATTTCAAACTATCATTAATGGACTTAAAGGTCTCGGTAGAACTTATGACAATCAAGATCACGTTAGAAAGATCCTCAGAAGTCTACTAAAGATATGGAGACCAAAAGTCACCGCAGTATAAGAAGCTAAGGATTTGAGCTTGTTGAAGCTTGACGAATTGTTTAGATCCCTGAAGATAAATGAAGTGGAACTCGATGCAGAAGATAAACCCAGACAGGATAAATCCATAGTATTGAAGGCTAGACAGAAGAATCACAAGATTCCGAGGAAGAGGAGTTCATCTTCGAAAGAGCTGAAGATCGAGGAAGTCAAGAATGACGACTCCAATAAATCAGATCAAGATTCAAGCGAAAAAGATGATGAACTATCCTTTATCTCAAGGAAGATCAGACGCATGTGGAAGAAAAAGGCAATAGGAAACAAAGAGTTATCCTACAAGAAGAATAGCAAAGATGAAGGAAAGAATGAGAAGACATCCGTCATATGCTATGAATGCAATAAGCCAGGACATTACAAGTCCGAATGTCCATTACTAAAAAAAAAAAGTCAAAGAAGAGTAGAGAAAGCAAAAAAAGCATGATGTCAACCTAGGAAGATCTGGATTTGTCCGAATCAGATACTGACTCAGAGGCATCAGTACAAGCAAACATTTGCCTGGTAGTTGAAGGAGAAAGTGATGAGGAGGCAACCTCAAAGTTTAATGAGTTACAAGATACGTATTCAGAATTATTAGAAGATTCTCATGCAATTCTGAAGCAGTATAAATTGCTAAAGAAAAAGTACGTAAAAAACTTGGAAAATACGCAAGTGTTAGAAAAGGAGAACGTCTGCTTAAAGAAACAATTAGATGAGATGAAGAACAAGGTAGTTGTAGATAGATCTGAGGAGATCAATCAGCTAAAACAAAGAATAAATAGTCTTTCAGCTGATCTATCGACATTCACGGAAAGTACTAGAAAAATGAATGATATTCTAGGGAAATACAGACACCCTAATAATAAAACTGGATTAAGGTTTACTAAAAATGTTGGACCCCATTTCCGGAGCCCAACTTTCGAAGTCATAAAACCTTGTGCTTGAAACCCTGAAGCTCATTTGCTGTTATTCCACAATGGTGGTGAGCGCACACTAATCAAACATCAAAATCATAAGTTGAACTCTTCATAGAAATTGTAGCCTTAAGTCTCTAATTTACTTTGAAGAAAGAATCACCTCAATCGGAGTTTTATAACTCAAGATATGCTTAAAAATCCTAAATGTGTACATACTCCCATTATGCTCTTCAACCTGACCCTTCACTTGTTATAATGCAAACTCTCTCAATACAACTCCAAAATGGTACAAATTTTTATGGGGATAAAGATAAATATCTTAGGAATCCATTGATCTAAGAAGCACCTCAATTGGAAGTCGGATGGGGGAGTTATGTCCAAAAGAATACACCATGTTTAAACCCTAAATCGATTTGAACCTCTCTTGGAGCGATCGCCATAACTTTTATTCTAGATGTTGGATTGACTTTGTTTTAGACCATTAGAAAGTAGACATCTATAGCTACAACTTTCATGCAGACCAAAAAGTCTGATTCTGCCTCTAAGATAGTCAAAAATCACAAAGTTTTTAGTGCATATCTGTTTAACGGACATGTATTGAGCTAAGGAGGCCAAATTCACCCGAGAAGGTTCGTTAAACGGACATGCATGTCCGTTTAACGAACATGGACTGGCCTTAGGGTGTTTTTCCACCCGAGAAGGTCCGTTAATGTCCGTTTAACAGACATGGGGACTCCCCAAATCCCCCAATGCCTCTCCAAAGCTTCCCAAAAACATTCCTAACATCATAAACACTTCTAAACTTCCAAA
>JAOTAX010000196.1:17198293-17210863 GCA_025629825.1 Erythroxylum guanchezii | reverse complement strand
TCATTGATTTTCTTAAAGCCCAAATTCATCTATAACACAATTTATATACAAAAACACTCATTTCATTTTATTTTAATATGTCTAATTTCCACTAAAAATTCGGGGTCCAACAATCTTTGCTTTCTTTATGGGAGAACATTGGTTGAATCATCATAATAGGACCAAAGGTTGTTAAGGGTTCAGGTTGATCTTTTGTGAATCTAGTGTAAATTGATCTGACTAAGCCATCTCGAAGGGTTTGAAGGATTGGAGGAGTTGTGATGTGGGAAGGAATGCCTATGGTGAGTATGGAATACTTTTTTGGTAGTTAATGATTCATTCAGTCGACATTAACTTTTTAAGCTCCATCGGTGGTAGCTACTTTGGAATTTGAATGATAGTAGTCTGGTTATGAGATATATCTACTACCATATACAAGGCATTTGAAGCGGAGTTTGGGAAATTTAGATCTACTGTATGATTTTGCAAACGATAGATCATCAGGTGATGAAGAGTAGCCATAATGCTGTAGGATCTTGTTTTTCTCCAGTGATCTGGATCTGGACTAGGTAATAATGAGGATGACACTTCCTTTATTAAGGGTTATCAATAGAGTACCAATTAAGGCGTTTTGGTACGTAGTGTAAGCAGTGTCTAGAAGAGATATCCTGGCTGTGGTAGGTGTTCTCTTTTTCCCATAAAGGGTAAGAACAAGACGAATAACTCCAATATGAAGATGTGTATGGTTTTGTTCTTCCCAAAAAGAGATGAACTCTTTTGGAATCTCGAGCTTCATGTACAATTCTGCTGTAGTTGCTTTTAAACCACACTATTCCAAATGGGAACTTTGGATGATATTTGAAACTTTTAGACGATGGATAGAGAGACTAGTTCTTATACTTCTTGTCCAAAAATGATCACCATAATACATATTATAGGGACTAAGCAAAGGTAAAGTTATATTTTAAATACGACTTCCTTCAGAAAGATGGGTTATTACTACAAGATGTTCTATAGTATTAGATAAGGTAGGTTTCACACCAGAAGGTAGATTGGGTCACTAGGTAGAGATTTTTCACTCATGGCTATGGAAGACTCTTTATTCACTCTCATTGAGAATACTGTTATCACAGTCAATAACACTTATTGAATAATTATTATATTAATTAATTATTTATAAATTAATGTAAAAAATTTCATAAATAAAATTAAAGATGAATAAAATATTTTAAAATAAGATAAATATTACTATATAATCATTAATATAATCATAATAAATAAAATTAAAATTATTATATAACTATAATTTATTATACATGGTAGCCATATTATTTAATGATAAAATAAAACTTTAATAAAAATTAATTTACTATCATTTGAAATTAATTAATATATTATGAATTATTGATAAAACATTCTAAATTAATATAATATTAAATTTTAATGAATAGCAAACTAAATATTTATGTATTTTTTAAATGTAATGATATGTAAATATGATAAATCAATAAAATGATAGTAATTTCATTTATTATCATTAAAAATTAATTAAATTAATTACAACAATAATAACTCAATGAGAATTTCGTTGAGATGCAGGGTTTGGAGAAGTCTAGAAATATGCAACTTTACCCATAATTAGTAGAGAGGTTTAAGATATACCTACCAAAAAAAGTTTTTTAAACGATTAAAAAATTAAATTAAATTAAATAATAAAATAAATATATAAAGATGAAGATGAAGATAAAAATACGAAAACAAGTAAACTGATAAGAAAGAAAACAAATAAGTAAATAAAAACAAGTAATTAGTGCAATAATAAAAGTATTAATGCTAACAAAGTTCACAAAAATTGAAAGAAAAGGTTTAAAAGGCTTGAGAAAGGCTTCTTTAAAGAGGGTGCTCTACCCGTATGATAGTTTATCAAAGTTTTATATTAAAGGTTAAGTCCTCGGTAAGTAGTAGTAGGGCCATATTGTTTCTAATTACCTC
This sequence comes from Erythroxylum guanchezii, assembly GCA_025629825.1. Taxonomy (NCBI): domain Eukaryota; kingdom Viridiplantae; phylum Streptophyta; class Magnoliopsida; order Malpighiales; family Erythroxylaceae; genus Erythroxylum; species Erythroxylum guanchezii. The sequence goes on along the minus strand of JAOTAX010000196.1, from coordinate 17,208,892 downwards.
TCTCCAATTCTTCTTAGATCCTCCTCTTCTTCTTTTATATTTCTTAAGTACAATTTTCTCGCATCTTCTTACTTGAGTGTCATAATGTCTCCTCTTAATAATTTCCAAATTATCTAAGCCTTGTCTCCCTTAATTTACTATCAATATTAATTAGCTACTTCCAACTTATCTCTTATCATTATATTCTTGACCTTACCTATTTTTGTAAAGTTTCACATTTAATGGAACATCCTCATCTCTGCAACTATTAACTTTTAACTAAGTCAAAAGGTGCATAGTCATAAGTTAATGTTATACACCTTTTAACTTGAGTAGAATCTTCTTGTCACATAAAATTTTTATTGATATGATGCATTATGTCATCCTCTATCTCACCACTTCTTTAGATGATGGATCTAAGGTACTTAAAATAATCTTTTTGTGGTATAATTTTTGTTCCAATCTTGATTACTAAATCAGATGCAACCTTATTACCTAAAAAGTTATACTTAAGTACTCAGTCTTAGTCCTGCTCAATTTAAAGTCTTTTAATTCCAAAGTTCTAGTGTGACATTAATACCCTTATTTGTTTCATCCACTAAACATTGTCATTAGCAAACAACTTACACTAAGGCACATCCCTTTAGATATTCTTTGTAAGCTCATCTATAACTACTACAAATAGGAAATGGCTCAATGAGGATCCTCGGTGTAGCCCGATATCGATAGAAAAATGCTCTGCATCCCTTTTTGTCATCTTTACACTAGTCTTAACACCTTCATACATATCTCTAATAACCTTTATATAGGCGACATGAACTCCTTTTCCAGGTACCCTATCATAAACCTTCTCTAAGTCGACGCAAACTATGTGCAAGTCTCTTTGTATGTCCCTATAATATGTTATAAATCATTTAAGATGTATAGCTTATGTTGTGGACCTCCCTGATATGAAATTAAATTGGTCCTCCGAAATAGGTGAATCATTCCTTACTTTCTTCTCAATTAGTCTTTCTTATAACTTTATGATGTGGCTGAGTAGTTTGATGTCTTATAAAATTTCATTAATTATTAATTATTTATAATAATATGGATTATAAATAAAAATAAATATAATCTTCCTATCTATTAGTATTGTGACATAATAAATAAAATATAATGAAAGACTTTGTTTTACTATAAAATTAAATTAATAAATATAATAAAATAAATTAATATTACATATTAAATATTATCATATTTTTAATATAGTGATATATAAATATGATAAATTAATATATTTATTTATTAAAAATATACCTCGCCTGTTGTTTTCCTGATTATAAAAATATGATAAATTAATATATTTATTTATTAAAAATATACCTCGCCTGCTGTTTTCCTAATTACCCTTTAACTTATTCGAGTATGCATTGCTAAGGTGGAAAATGGGTTCTCTCTCTAAAACCTCCCTTTTCATTCTCTCTAAAACTTGCCATTCTTGTATGCTCTTCCATATGTCTCCTTGAACTTCTTTCATATTGTCTCCTCATCCTTTACCTTATCTTTTAACCCCTACTATTAGTATACTCATTCCTAAAGGTCAATGACAAATTTAGCATTGTTTGCACCACAAGGGCTCTTTTATCCTTTCTTATTATTTGCTTTCCTGAGCATAGCTCTAGTTATTGTTTAATGAACTACTTCTTAATCACTTAACTACCTTTTCTATTTTCTTTCCTTTCTTAATTATAAATGCTAGAGCTTTGTCTTCTATCTAAGCGATTTTACCTTCCCACCTTTACTATTCTATTCCTCACCAAAATTATCTGCACTAAGGTCAAGTCCTTTAGCTTCTCCAAATTCCTTTTAAAATGCTCCCCAACTTAGTCCCTTGAACCTTCAAAACCTTGAAGTTACTACTAGTCCTTCTATTAATGCTCATCTCAATCAAAGGAAGTTGATTAAGGAAAGCATTGAGAGTAGTACCCTTCAATATTTACCTCCTTGCTAGGAGGCTGCTTTATAGGGCCTCTAGATATTAAAGTGCTGAAAAAGTATGTTAAATCATAAACTTCAACACTAGCTAAATTCTTTTGGATAAGAAACCTCCATTACCTTTAATTAATATCTGGGCTAGCAAATAATGAAAAATAAAAAGGCTTTGTGAAGTATTGCTCTCGATAGACAACTTTGCTATCTTCAATTTTAGAATATTTCTATTGTTATTTTAACCTTAGAGACCATGGATTAGATTGGAAAAGATCAGGCAAGAAAACTTACCTTTATGGATTACTATTGGAATACTGGTCCAATAAGGGCTTGAATTTTCTTGCAAGTTATGTTCGCAAACTCATGTGCATGGACTAAACTATGGATTTAAGAAAGAGAATTGAGTTTGCAAGGTTATATGGTAATTTGGAGCTTAATAAGGAATTACCTTACTTCATTCCGATAATGAGACTAGTCTAATTGAAGATTCAGTGAGAATCTCCTACCAGTGGAAGCCCTCACTAAAGATCCAAAGCAATTGGTGGAGCGCAATTGGAAAGATATTCATTAGGGGGAATTTAATGAACTTATAGAACTTGACTCATAAATGAATGAAATAAAGGAGTCTGAGGAAAATAATGGCTCAGTGGAAAACAAAGAAAAGAGCTTAAGGAAAGTGATGGCCTTATGTAAAACTGTCGCGCCCCTTACCGCAGGGTACACACCGGGACGCCCGTAGATCATACTGATACGTATCCTACGATAAAGGTGAGCTACGAACGATCACTACTGTATTTCATGCTACAAACGTCCCGATGTGTACCCTGCGGTAAGGGGGTGCTACAAAAACAATGGGGGAATCTTAAAAAAAAGAGAGGCAAATAACGAGGAGGATAGGTCAATGAGCAACAGATGAAATTGTCACCACAATAGGTGGTTTGTTGTTGCCACTGCTAATAGTCACCATAGAGTTTCATATACACAATATTGTATCTATCTCACACTACCAGTCGTCAAATTTGTTGTCAATAAAGCTTGCCACCATTATTGCTTATGTTTGTTGAATTTGCACCTTCTTCTCATTAGTACATCATTGTCATAAGTGCAACTTTTAACCTATGGCTGCAACCATGAATGACCATATTGATGGCCAAATTGACCATAACCAACAACATTATGATCACTACTAGTTAAGTGTTCCATTGAGAACTATTGGATTTTCTTTTTTGAGATATCATAAATTGAACTTTTAAACCTTAATTTAAGATAAATAAACATAAATTGAACTTTTAAACCTTAATTTAAGATAAATAAACTTGATTTTCTTAATGAGTTTTTTTTTCCGAAACATTAGTTTTCCATTATTTACTATGACCAAAAGAAACCTAACCTCTTAGTTATTGTCTCTTTAAGTAACTCATCTTTAATAATGAGAAGTATATACTTAAAATCACAGAACATGTACAATTGAAAGTCACAAACCAACAACAACGCCAACAATAATACTTAGTGAGAGTCTCACTAAAATGTTAGGTCTGGATAGGTCCAATAGTACGCAACCTTACTTCTACATGATAGAAAAGTTGTTTCCAATTCACCTATATGTAGTGCAAATTAGTAATAATACAAAATATAAACAAATATATACAACTAAACATATAAAATATGTCTACAATATATATAGAGCATGGTAAAAATTTACAATACATGATAAAATAAATAAATAAATATACAAATTAGTACAGAAAGAGACAAACAAAAGAATAAATTTACCCTAGCCATTACAATAAAGTAAATAGACTAAGTATGAAACTACTTAAGCTAAATAACTAGGAGGTAAGTACTACTTAATCAAAATATTAAGGTTATTTACAAAACGAATGACTTGAAGGAAAAAGTTTAGAGGACTTAAGAGAACGATAAATACCTCTCTACAATAGATCCTTTATCCACATCATGGTACACCAAAGTTACTACTGTGCGCTATGTCCTTGGTAAGTTCTAGCAAAGTCATATCATTCTTGATTACTTCACTTTAGTTCTTCTTAAGCCTTCTTTTTTCCTCTTACAGTCTCTAAATATTATTTGCTTGCATCTTCTCACTAGAACGTTAGGATATCTCCTTTTAATATATCTGGACCACCTAAGTCTTTTCTCTTTTAATTTATAATTTATATTGGTCACCTTTAATTTTTCACTTATTAATACATTATTGACTTTATTTCTTCTAGTAAGGTTACATGTCTAAGGGAGCATTCTCATCTTCGCCATCATTAGCTTATGACAATGAATTTTTTTTATGAGCCAACACTTTGCGCTATGTACAATAGCCGACCTAATCGTTAAATGATAGAATTTTCCTTTGAGCTTGCATGATGTCCTTTTGTTACATAAAACTTCAGATGTTCTTTTCCATTTAAACTGCCTTGATATGATACGATGAACTTTATCTCCATCGATCTCTTTATAAAAAAAACTCTACTAAGAAAAATTCTAGTAATATAAGCCAATCTAAACAGATATAATGAGCTTCTTCGCAAGTATTGACTCCAACCAAATCCTGACCAACTCTATCACAAGAAACCAGGGAAACATCACTAGAAAAAGAAGTATTAGAATCTTAAGGCGCAGGTGAGTTGGTAGGGAACTTTTTTGGTTTAAGTGAGGTTGCGAGTTCGAATAACTTTTATGTATGCAGTTGTTTAAAATTTGAGGTTAGAGTTTTGCCTCTTGTAAGAGATTTACCCGATTTAAGTGGGTTTTAATCTGGGTGTAAATAACTTAAAGTACCTTTCTATAATTAAGACCCTCCCAAAACACATCGTGGAAAAAAAAAAAAAAAGAAGGAAGTGCCCCATCCCCAATAACTTATACCCATCCCACCAGGCGAAAATCTTCTGCACGTGTGACACACAAAAGAGAGTAACCTTTTGATCAAAAGAAAATGGCGAGGGACAGTTGCCTGGCTCGCGTAACCGCTGGCGTTGCAGTTGGAGGTGCTGTTGGCGGCGCCGTCGGTAATTTTCCGTTTTCAACGTTGAAATACTTCCAAGTTTACGCCGTTACATGCCTTTAATGATCTACATAGTTATTTTTGACTAGTTTTGGTTGATTGAAGCTTGTTGGCGGTGTAGCTACAAGTGATTGTTTGATTTTTGCTAAATACTGTGTTGAATTGAATAAGCATCGATGCCAAATTGTTTTTGGTTATTGGATTATTTTGAATTCCGTACTTTCTAAAGGAGAAGACAATCTTCATCACATGGGATCACAAAAAAATAAAACCTGTCGGGAATTCGAAGAACTACACTTTTTACTGAGGGATTATTTCAAACCACAGCTTTGGAATTGATCTCTTTTCTGGTGACCGCGAAGTGCCAAGTATGCTTTGGGATTGTTATACGAAGGAGGAATTCAACAACTTTAAATCATTAGTTTTAAATATGAAGAAGTGTCAGTGTGTGTTCATTCTGATTTGTTTATGTATTAACTTTTTTCATGCTTTGGTTGTTAAATGACGAAGTTGGAACTTTTCCTTAGCGTGAAGGCTCCGGTTAACTTGTTTTGCATGTATTTGATGCCCACAATATGATGAGCTTCAGCTACTTTCGTTTTTAACTATGCTTAAAGTTGAAACTTGGGTACGATCGTACTTCTGGCCACATTGGGTTGGGATTGCCCTTATGTTCTTTATTTCAGGCTGTGGGCATTCTGATGAATAAGTGATTGATATGCTGTCGGTGGCTTGTTTCATAATCTGTGTTGCCGTAGATGTTTTTCACTTTCTTCCACACTAGAGTTCTTATTGAGTTCAGTTGTGGCCAGTCAAAGTTGGCATGATCTGAGAGGGACTTTTGTTTTTAATATGCGTTTATGCAGTTTATGTTATGCTTTATCTATGGTTGGCATCAAAGATTACCATACTTTTGCTTCATTAATATATAATTACGTATCTAAACTGGTGTATTGCATCCAGGTGCTGTATATGGTACATACGAGGCAATCAGGTATAAGGTGCGATGTAGATCATACTAAATCCAAATGCTTTGATGTGGGATTTGATTTTTTGTTTATCTTTGTCCATGTAATTTCTCTGGACATTTATTAAAGGGATAAAAATATAATATGAGGAGCATAAAAAGCTAAAAAGAAAAAGACGAAGAAACACGCCGTTGTGCTGCAGGTTTATTCCATTAAGCATTACTTTCATCGAGTAGGACAGTGCTCATACTTATCATATCCTAGTTAAGTTGGACAGCCTCTATGTGGGATTCTATACTTTGTGATTTTCTGTTTTCTTCTGCATAGAATCTGACCATTGGAAAGGCAAGAGGTTTTTCTGAAGAAAGTTCTTTTATCTTGCCTTCTTTTTGTGGATACTTCTGAATCTTTTCTGGCATTGACTTGGTAAAAAAAATAGGGCAACTGATCCTGTAGCTTTTGTCCCAATCACTTGATATATTGTGTATTCCATCTAAATTTGCCAACGACTTGTCCATTTTTCAGTATGTTTTTGAGTCAAAGTACACAAATCATTCAATAAGGACTTATTTTACAGTGATTTTTGTTGCAAGTGGACTTCAATTCAGTTTAGAAAAAACAGAGTAAAATGATCTCATGTTTCTTATTATGCGTTTTCTATATTCTGCTTGACTTGTTTTCTCTATATTAAATTAAATGCGTTTTCTATAATCAAAGTACTAATTGATCTTTGATTATTTCTCAACATTTGTAAATTTGTTTATCCATTTTGGAAACTGCAGGTGCCGGGACTTTTGAAGATCAGGTACATTGGACAAACCACACTTGGAAGTGCTGCCATTTTTGGTCTTTTCTTGGGTGCAGGGAGTTTAATACATTGTGGGAAGTCCTACTGAGCTGCTTGGTGGACGAGCTAAATCCAATTTGTACAATGAGCAGATCTTTCAGTTTGAGTTCCCTTGACCAGAATGGAAAGATCTTTTGATGACCATTAGCTGTATGTTCCAAAGTGATGTTTCCTACCTTTGGTAGCTGGCATTCTTTTTGTCATTTTCAGAAGCCTTTTAATGACGAATCCATAATTTTTTGGTGAAAGTTTTTTCTTACAAGGTGACACATTTCACATTTTGCCATTTCTCAATATCAAACTCCTGTCTTACATGAATAACGTTTACTTTGCTCTCAATAACCAAAATTGTTACTCTAGAGGAACGAAAATAACCAAAATTTTGTGTTCTCAAAAAAATTATGAATTATATGAGGGAATAGCCTGAGCATGAATCTGAGAACGAAAATTTGTCGCCCAAATGTAGGGAAGGCTAAACTCAAACTTTACACTCAACAATTTGCATGTACATTGTTCCTCTCATTTAGTAGTCCCCTAGAACATAATCAATACCATTGAAAGAATGGTGAGGAATTTTCTGTATTCTAGTGATTTATTAAAGAAATCAATAGCAAAAATCAAATGATCTAAAGAATAGGGAGGTCCTTTTCACCTCATTGGAAGTTGACCAACTTGAGACATATGCTACCAGACCATGCCAAGGTAAGGGAGTCAATATAAGGGAATGATTGGGTAGGCAATATCAGGGGGTTCTCAATCATACATGACCATGTACCTAGTAACAATCCTAATGGAAACATTGCAATAAAAAACCCGACACCATCATGTTCTTCCAACGTCAGCATGCAACTGCCGTATAGAGCATGATTCAACAATAATCTAATCTCTGTTTCCAACAGAATGATTGGTCTAGTATTATAGAATGGACTAGAAGAAGACATCATCTCTTAATTTTTAAGATTGCTTTTAGAGATGTAGTATATGCAATATGAAGAGAAAGTAACATGAGGTTCTTTCAAGATAAAAAACAGAACATTAATCATTTTATTTAAGTTACCAGTACCTGGATACAGGAATTGATCATTATATATAATATCTATATAGAATGCAATAGCGAAATGGCCGCAATGTGCAACATCCTTAGGAGTTGAGGGTGTAGAAGTTAATATATGAGTCGCTATAATTATAATTACTTTGTGTAGCTCAAGAATATTGCATTAGTTCAAGTTCCTGCTCATTTATCCATCAACGCTACTTTGTGCTTAAAGTACAACTCCCAAAGGCTTGCCTCTGTCAATATCTTCGTTGAAGGAACTCATGCTTCCCCTAGAAAACCCAAGAAGTGACGGTTAGTAATTATTAGAATTTTTAATATGAATAGAGTGTAGAGCCCATTAACAAAAATTGTGCTTAGGTTAATCATTGCCAAAATGATTAGAGGGGTTTTAGGAGAATGAAGAGGGACAAACCTCTCATCCATTGGAGACTTATGGAGGGCTAGCTTTCCAACGCCGGTTCGGAGATGACATTGACCCTAGAAACCCGGTTAAGTATTTCTCTCATTGTTTGTTGTTCTTTCTCTTAGGGATTGATTATGTTATCCTACGTTTAATGTTTGAGTGTTGTGTAAGAATGATTAAATGCTCTATTTGATTGTTTTTATGTAAGAACTCATTTTTAGAATCTTTAATATAATTCGTAATTGTTATGTTGAGATTCGTTTATGGCAATTAATGATTTCAAATCATTAAGGATAACACAACCTAGGTTAAATGACCTGAATATGTGTGGTTGTTATCTTGATTAATCTGTTTTGTCCAATTAAATCTAAAGAGCTTACTCTAGGTTGTTCGATAGCTAGCTTTAATTAACGAGCTGTTCTTAATTAAACAAGACATAAAGAAAAATCAAGGTTAACAGAATTTATTGTTAACCTAGGATTAATAGTTGCTAGGAGAAGTATAAGAACAAAAATTCAACAAAATATGTCTAATTGGGAATAGGATAAAATTGAACCAAAAAACCAGGTCCCTAACGAATTCATCACTTTTGTCATTTTTTAATGTTTTCTTTAATTTTTTTTCATTAGCTTAGTTTAATTGGTGTTTAGGTTATAGGGGGTTTGTTTGGTTTGAAATAAGAAAATAAAAATGACACTAAGCTAATAAAAATAAATTAAAGAAAACATTAAAAAATGATGAAAGTGTTGAATTCATTAATGGCCCCATTCTTTGGTTCAATCTCAACCTACATCCAATTAGACATATTTCATTGAATTTTTGTTCTTATATCTCTCCTAGCAACTATTAACCGTAGGTTACCAATAAGATCTGTTAACCTCAGTTTTTCTTTAGGTCTTATTTAATTAAGAAGAGCTTGCTAATAAAACTTAGCTATCGAACAACCTAGAACAAGCTCTCTAAATTTAATTGGGCAGTCACATTATGATTTAGAAAAATAGATTAATCAAGGCAACAACCATATAAGCTCGGGTCCTTTGACCTAGGTTATGTTATCCCTAATGATTTGAAACAATTAATCGCCACAAACAAATCTCAACATAACAATTACAGATTATATTAAATATTCTAGCAATGTGTTCTTACATAAAAATATCCAAATGGAGCATTCAATCATTCTTACACAACACCCAAACATTAAACATAGGATAACATAATCAATCCCTAAGAGAAAGAACAACAAACAATTAGAGAAATGCTTAACCAAGTTCTTCAGCATCGATGTCACCTCCGAATTGGAATCGGGAGGCTGAGCCCTCTATTGGTTTCGCCATATATGAAAGCTTCATTGCCCTCTTCATTTTTGTCTCCCTAGAGCTCCTCTGGTTTTTCCTAGACAAAAACTACCCGTTTCTGAAGCCCAACTATCCAAACCGGAGTCAAAAAGCGTGAGCGGGTTTCCTTGTAGGGTTATCTTAACTAACCCTTCCTCCCTTGCCATCAATATTTTTTAATTCAACATCAAAGGCTATAAATTTCTATGGGAAGGTAGAAAACGTGTTAAGAATCCAATGCTTCAAGAATCGTCTCAATCGGAGGTCGGACGAAAAAGTTATGGTCAAACAAACCCAACATGTTTATGACTTTACTCATATTGTACATACCTTGGCGCAATTGCCCTAACTTTTGCTACAGATGTCTATTGCTTGTGTTTTTAGATGTTTTGAAAGAGGACTTCGAGATCTACAACTTTTATGAAGAACTCAAAGCGAGATTCGACCTCTAAAAGGATCAAAAAATGGGACAGACTAAGACGATGCAAACTAAGACGAAACAAACTAAGACAAAGCGGAACTAAGACGAAGCAGACTAAGACGAAGCAGAACTAAGACGATGCAATCTAAGACGAAGCGAAACTAAGGCGAAGCAGACTAAGACGAAGCAATCTAAGATGAAGCAGAATTAAGACGAAGCAGAGGTCAAACTAAGACGATGAGAGGTCAAGCTAAGACGATGCAGGGGTCAAACTAAGACGAAACAGAGGTCAAACTAAGACGATGCAGGGGTCAAACTAAGATGAAGCAGAGGTCAAACTAAGACGAAGCAGAAGTCAAACTAACACGATGCAGGGGTCAGACTAAGACGATGTTTCAACTGGATCTCTCTCACATCCCCAAAGTTCTAAATCACTATCCACACTCTCCCGAATATCTCCACTTATAAAAACATAACTTTCAATTCCGATATCCAAATTTAACTAATATTTGCCTCAGTTGAGTCCAGATTTGCCCCCGAAGTTGGCACACGAAGTCAACTCCTAGCAAACATGGATTTTGAAATGAATAACTACAAAAGAAACAT